>JAPMLY010000006.1:417500-638251 GCA_026401115.1 Tetraselmis chui
ATGTACTTGACGACGGGGAGGGGTGCGCCGATGCATCTAGATGCGGACGTTGCGCCTTTTCGGAGGATGGGCGATGTCCACTTGAAGCCGGCGGGGGGCGGGGCTCCAAGTGACATGTACGCTTGATCCAGCCAGACATGAAGTGTTGCTACAACTTGACATTCGGCAGAGGCTTCATGAGGTGAGAAACTCCAAACCCCCGGTGGGGGGTTGTTCAAGTTAGCGGTGCAAAAAGCGGTACGTTGGGCCATGTACCATTCGAGAAGGTTGGCCAGTAGCGGGTTTGCCGCGATCGGGATAGCCATTACCGGCTTGTTTGCTTCGTCGCGCCGCTGATCGCCTTTAACCTTGCGTATAAAGAGGCGGACGTGCCCGGAGGGGCGCTCCATTGTGAGGTCGCTCGTCTAGCAGCGTACGCGGGACTCGGCTATGTAGAAAAAGGCGTAGTTAACACAAGCCGCCAGCTTGGCCCGGGAAGCTTGCGATCGTGGCGGTGCGGGCTACACGGGTCCGCTCGAGTGTCTTGTGTTGTAAGGCAACGGCATGTTGGAGGGAGGGGGCGAGAGTGGCGGGGATAGGAAAGCGCGCATATGCCGCGAGTAGGCGTTGTTGTTGCATTTCGAGGCCCCGTATGGCGTCGGCCAATAGTTCGCCGACAGCGATTGGGTGTTGGTGGTGGTCGCGGAAGAACTTGTTGACCACCGAGTAGTATTTTAATTGGAATCGAAATTGTATTACAACAATATCGCAAACTGGACCGACTGTTCTCTAACGGCCCTAAATAATCTACCATCTAGGAATCTTAGGAGATCGATTGGGCCGGGTACTCTTCGACCATGTAAACCTATCGACACACCTATTTGCAATGAGTGCCGACGTTCCTCGGAGGTTAAAAGCTATAAGCAACCGCAGTAATTGCCACAGTCCCACCGCCTAAGCAATAACAGCAAAATTAACAAGAAACATCTAAATAAAATCCACTTGTCAAAGGGCAATGATATCCTATGATAATCGCCTTGCCGATTAGATGAAAGATGCAAGTGGCTGAAACCGCCGCAATATAGATGATTGTGCAATAGTCGTGCGCATATCATGCATTAGCGACAAGGGGGGAGCGGTTGGGCATGCCGCTGTGGAGGAAACGCACCAAATCTTGTATGTAGACTTACCACCAATTTCCGCACAGCCCAAGTAAGGGCAAGATGCGTTCGGCCACATGATTTAAACGGTCGTAACTTACTCATAAAAGGTCAAAACCTGTTGTATGAGATACTATTGGACGCGTTATCTAGACGCGTCGAAGAAAATGTATTCAAGAGTTCAGAAAAATCTCATCTTTCGCGGATGGTGGCTCATGGTGGCGGATGGTGGCTCAAGTTCATCTAAGAAACGGCCTTAAACTGTGTACGGGTAAGAGAGTTCAGAAACCCCCCAATATTGGATAATTATTTCAATTTCCGATATATTCCGGTAAAGCTGATTAGCTGAGCCGCAGTGCCAAGCAACACCCATCGAGTCCGGCTCACCCCATGATGCGATTTGTGCGGAGCTTGTCGGTAATTGTTCATCAATTCTTAATTCCCACTGTTTTACACGGCCAATTCCCGGCGTGTGCCACGCGCGGGGCGGGTGTGGTGGCACAAGCATACACCCCGTGCTTTCCAAACACAATCGTCAACGTGATGCGGCCTAAACGTCCAAGCTGGACCTCGCCCCTCACCAATGCCTATCACCCGCACCCACTTAAACAGTGTAATTTGTAACATAAGCTGCATCATGCGGATTTTTCTCGCTTGTTTTCCATATACACCGCCCATGCTTGCGGCGTAAACTTTCATGCTCCATTCACATACCCTCAAACCAAGCCTCGTGCATTCTTCAACACGGCATCCACGCCTTCAAACCCCCTCCCACAAGTCCCAAAAATATGGTTGCGTGCCTCACTAAACAAAATGCAGCTTGGTGTGAGCGCTTTGAACACTTTCTTGGGAAGTTTGGGCTTAATTCGAGAAACTCGTCCGACAACACTCGCTCTAAGCTCGCAACTAACCATACCGAACGACGGCTAACTGCTTGCAATCCACCTCTGTCGTCGTTGTGTGCTACCTGGGTCGAGGGTGACGTGGTGAGATGCGCACGTGCTCTTGACTATCTCCTATAATCTACACATATTGCATGTCCGTAATTTTGTGGAGGAGTGTACTAAAAATGCGCATTTTCACCACGGAAGACACACGAATAAATGGGAGCGACGTCATCGCTGGACGCGAGAGCGATCTCGTCGCCCGTGCTCGTCATGCACCCATTCATGTCTGTAAACGCGTCCGAGACCTTCTCCTTGTCCGCAAAGCACTTCATCAGGCTATCAGCAATATATAGCTTGGTGTCATATTGATACTGTCCACACTGCTGTTCCTGAAGGCAACCTGTTCTCTCCGCCTTGTCGACTCACGCTACCTCTGCGGTGACCAACATAGCCATCCTGGTCGGAGAAGGCAGGAAGATACATTGCGAGTTACGATATCACTGCTTCGGTACTGCGTTGCGGTACGGGCGCATTTTTTTGTATCGTCTCCCCCTTGCTTCGTTCGGAGCCGCGGAAGCCGCAGTGACAGTAGGCATGTCGGTGGGCACGTCCGCTGTCACCGTGGTGGAGAGCACCCAGGGTCCCTCCACAAGCACGGCCCCTACGAACCCTCAGGCGTCAAGCCCTGGCCCAGGTACGGTGTCATATATGCAGCGTGACGTCGTGTCCCACTCTGAAGCTCCCCGGACTCTTTATTCGCCCCATTTATTTTCGGTCTTGCTCTTCGCCGGTCATTTTCTGCCGTCGACGCACGTAACGTACCCAACCATACCTTTACGTCTGACGAGTTCGATGACGAGGCTGCTGTCCCCATTTCCCCTCCTCAATTGTTTAAGATCGTGTGACGTTGAGACTTGTCCCGAGGCGGCCCCGCAAGGTGAGCGCCGGAAGCTTTCGCTTTCTCCTCCCCGCCCGCCCAACCCACCGACTTCCGACCAATCGACTTTCAGTAGCGCCAACTTGCTCCACCTTACGAGTGCACCTCTCTCCTCGGATATTTCTCCCTGATTATATTTGATTTGTGAACGATGTAGGGGGTGAAATGGACGAACGAGACCGTGGACAACGAAGGCCTCGGTCGTAAAAGCTCAAAAAGTACACTTTTTTTTTAATGTTTTTCTCAACCCTCTGACAGCAACTTTTCTGCCATCCTAATTTTCAAGCCCAATTTTTGGGTATCTGGAAGCCTCAGGGCAGGGCAGTTAGGTGTAATTGGGTGCTGAGACTTTTGTGTTGTGTGGGCTGCAGAGTGCTGCATTTTCCACCGCCGGCGGCAGTTTGGTGACTGGAGCGACGACGAGGACAGCGACGAGGAGTGTGACTGCCCTGAGGACCCACCCAAGGGGGAGCAGGGTGGTGCTGGGGAAGGGCAGAGCAGTGCGCCTGCCCAGTAGTGTAACTAGGTCCATCAGGATGTAGCCTCTGTCGTTTAGGACTGTCTCGCCCTCTGCCCCAGCTGCTGCGTCCTCAAAAGCAGCTATTCTTCATTTTCCCCACGACATTTGATCCCAGCTTGACGATTCTGTAGCGACGTAATTGCTGCTTTATAGCATCGTTTTTCATTGAATTTGATTCGTCGTCTCGCTCCATGCGCCCTTTTGACGGGAGAGGCAGCACAATGCAGCAGCACAGCACGCGGCACACTCGTGAAGAAATAAGCTATTTAGGTTCTGCGTGAGGTTTCTGGTGGCTGCAATTATCCCAGTATGGTGCTATGCAGCTGGCAGTTGATCATATAGAGTCCGGCAATAGGCGCTTCCACGAAGCTCAGGATGTAATGGGAGTCTCACGAGTGCCTGTCTCTCCCTAACTCGCTTTAGGGAGAGACAGGAAGCAGAACGTGAGGGTGGGGTGTTTGCTAGTGATGGTTTGCAAGACTGTGCAACCTGCAGCACAGCATTCCCCTCCTCTGTGTAGCTGCTGGACTCAGCACACAAAGGCAGAACCAGGCGAGGTAAGAAAATCAGATATGAGCAGTATCGTCCAACAGCTTCGTTGGCTGACTCAGCACAGCTCCCTCGGCGTTAATGTCTCCTGCACGTGATTATGACCGTCTCAAATTTGGAGGCTGTTCTTGGTGCCACTGTGATTTTCGCAAGAAGCAAAATATGATGCTGTTCTGCAGAGTGGACAGAATAAGCCGTACTTATCACACCCTGTAGCTGCGTCTGCTCTGGCAAATGCAGCTGTTATATGATGGCTAGAAAAGTTCTTTGAATTATTGACAGGAGATGCATTGATAGCGTTGGATACATGGCAACTAAATCATGCTCCGCTCATCAAAGTACGGCAAGAAACGTGCCACTATTGCCAGCACGATGGACTGACCGTAGTACGAAACACAAATAAACGCCTACCATATGATGTCCCTCATGGATCTGTCGTCCAGCACGCCGCCAACAGTTTGCCGAAGCCAATACTCATTCTACCAGAGAGACCCCCCCCCCCCCCCACACACACACAAACACATGTCACCACCCAAGACAACCAACACTTATTCACCTGTCCTCAATTAGCCCATCCTGGCCTGAGATGCAACCTAGATCAATACCACACCTCTATTCTAAGACGTCTGCAACAACCCACGCCAATCTCGTCCACCTACCTACCCAGGGGCGGAAACAAAATGCGTGTATGTGCAACAGCAGCGAAATCGGGAGTGACACTCCCTTCGGTGGAGGAAAAACTAGAGGAACAACTCCATGACTGACAAACACGACCCTCCCGCCAAGATGGGAAAAGCAGAGGGGTGGTGCACGATGGAGAAGAGGGCTTACGAATTGTGTATCACACAGTGTGCTAGCGTGGTAGCATCCTAAGGGTCCTAATAACAGTGTTAGAGATAGTATAGAGTCTAGTCGGTGTCGACGATGCCGAACAGAGCGCCCATCAGCTTCAACTGATCAGGGAAGTTCACCCCGGTCGCGTACTCCGTCATCGCCCCCACGAGCAGCGCAAACATCACCCAGCGTCCGTTGTTGATCTCATTGGCCTTGGTGAACCCAAAAACCCTACACATATCACAGAAACCAGAGCACATGCGAATGAGACGCCATCACAGAAGTGACGGGTTAAAGAGTCATAGGGGAAAGAGGGTAAAGCATAAGGGAGGATGAACACTCACGGCTGCTGGCCGGCGGTTTGTGCTGCCTTCAGCCTTTTGAAGTATTTGGTCATCTCCTTTGCCTGCGCTCGCTGGTACTCCATGGTTACCCCGGCGGGGGAAGCACCAGAGGAGGAGGGCGCGGGGGAGGCGGAGGGGGGGGCCGGCTTGGAGGGGCTTTTGACCTCGGGCTTGGACAGCTCAGCGCGGGCGACCATGGTAACGGCACGCTTCTGCGTTACCCTCTGTGTTGGAAACCAAATAGTATCGCAGACAGTATGAGTTGACAGTTTACGGCACTTTCAAGCGACGAGAGTACAGGCGTTCGTCTGTGCGACTCGATAAAGTTGGTGAAAGGGGGTTTCGTTGAGGAAAACGAACTCTGGTCTCACCCGGTTGAAGGACTGCGAAACAGCGACATTGGCACCTGTGATGACAAAACAAAGGAAAGCGAGTCAGATTTGGTCTGGGGAAAGGAGGGATTGAAATGGAGAGCGGGAAACTGCCCGCCGAGGGAGATTGAGTGCTCGAAGGTCGGCACTAGTGGAAACTCGGCCGGGGGAAGAGGCTTCGTCACTAGACTAGTTGGAGCAACCAAAGTGCAAACAAATAACATTGATTGCGCATGAGTTCAACCATCCAAATAAAGAAAGAGAGGCTGTTCATGAGGCGGGAGCACTGGAAGGAGGTGAAGGGAGGCGTCGAGTGTGTCAGGCTCTCTCTGTTCCGAGTAGCGGCGCAGTGATAGGTCGGATGGGCGGGCGGCGTGGGCGCGCACCTGCCGAGGAACGGACAGCGAAAGTAGCCATAATCTTATCCTCTGTAGCACCGAAGAGTTAAGCCGGTTTCGGGGATATGTCACTACTCGGAATCCAATTGTGGTGGTGTGGGGGGCGGGTGGGGAACGGAGGTCGGTGCTTAGACAAGGTTGAAAGCGGGCGCTACGCGCATGGTGTTCAGTCCTTCCTGAGGAAGTAGTCTCCCGGGGATATCACTATGTACTGTTGTGATTAACACGGTGTACGTTCCGCAGTCCTAGCTGGCACATGTTTTGGAACCTAAAGGAAGGCGATGGCCGCAAATTTGCGAGCTATCCAGAATACGCGCCTCAGAGATAGCCACGTCATGACTCATAAACATATTTTAGGACGTGGCCGCATTGTCGCGCTGAACCTGTCTTCTCTAATCTCTGTATATACTACCCGTACTGATGAGCTCATATGCATGTACCAAGCAAAAAGGAGAAGAGAAGAAAAAACTCAAGCCCGAGGAACAGGAAGGCACGCCACCCAAACTGGTACGAACCATTTCATTGTCGTGATTCATATTATTAAAGCATTTTTTGCAAGAAAAAGAAGTGGAAACTACCAAGCAAAAAGGAAAAGGAGGGGGGAAATCCCACATGCCTAAACCCGAGGAGCTGGAAGGCATGCCACAGCATCAACACTGCCGTCATGCAAAGCATCGCGAAGATAAGAGCCCAAAGTACCATGAAGAGCAGCAGTAAGACGTTGCAAGAATTCTCGCCGCACATCCCCCAAGAACCGTCGCCAGGGAAAAGAAGTAGATCGACGAACGAAATGTTGCATGCGGACCTAACTATTACAACGCAATGAACGAGAGTCAGCTACATACATGCCAAGGATGAAGCGACGAACTGCCACCAAAATCCAAGCGGTCGATCAATCTAGCCGCCATAGGCGCCAACCGGCCATGATTGTAGTCATAGACCGACGGAACCGAAGGCGTGCCAAGTAACGCAAAAGTGCGAAGATCCTCATCGAGTTTGCCCTATTGAGCTCCAAACGCAAGTCTGCTCGGGAGTGGGAGGCGAGTGCCTATCTGAGGGACAATGGTATTCCTGCGGGTGCTTGTGGCCGTCACATCAGCAACGAGATGACGGTGTGGGACCATGAAGTCTAACCACACCACATCCCGAGGTCGATCTTGAGAAGCTCCCGACCGAATACGGCGGATATCTAGCCGCAAGTCCCGCCCCATAGTAGCCCCCGCGTCAAGCATGAACTCTTCAAGCACGTGGGCAACTTGATCGACATACCAAGAGCACGGGCAACGGGGGAGGTGGTCCATAAGCGTCGCAACCGTCGAGCGCTAACCCGACATGGAGGTACGTGATACCGTCTACGAAGATCCATACCCACGAGACTATGGGGGAGCCTCATTGCACCGTGGGCACTTCCGAACATGAGAGGAGCGCTTTATAGTAGGGCACAACGCACAGTGCGCTGCCATCGTATAGAAATCGGACGGTACCTTGAAACTTGACTCATGTGAAGCGAAAAAGAGGGCCAAAGCACCACGACATCAACCCGAAATCACCGACATATAAGCCGGTGGGGAAGGTCTGCAAAACGCCAAGAGGTCAAGTACGGCATGGACATGAAAAATGCGCGAAACTCCCCGCTCATTGTGGCCCCCAAAATCCCCCGAGCGGGTTAGAGCGTCGGGAGTCGTAAGTTGTAGGCAAGTCAATTGGGTATCGGACGCCACCGCATTTTCAACCAAAGATACCACAAGCTTGTCATCGGGGTCAGCATAGTCGGAAAGGTCTTCGTTTAGTGTGTTAGTTAATACCGCGAGATCCAATTCTGAAAATCCCCCCATAGTGGAGATCGTATCACACAAATTGCGCAATTGGACCGCCCACGGTCAAGTAAAAGTAGCAACATGCAGTAGTTCATGACGGATAAGACCGTACATAGAGCCTAGCGACTCGGACTCGTTATCGGTAATCACGTTAGCGAGGGTCGCAGTGAATGAAGCATAGTGAGCATGTTCATTATCGAGCTCGAGGGAGGGTACATTAAGCCCCCCAAACTCCGCGGGCAGATAAAGTTGGCGCTTAGCGCAATTCGGTTGATCGAGCGTATGTACGTCTTGAGAAAGGCCCAAGATTCGGAAAACTACAGCACGAAAGGCCCTATCTGTAGTAGCAAGGTGCGGTCGGCATATATAAGGTGGGAGGGTGCGGAGCAAAAACCCGTAGCGGCGAACCGCACACGTGATAAACAAACGAAAAGCCGAATGTGCTCCTCCGAAGCGTCCGACGTAGCAAAGCAGACGATCTTGTTCAATAATAGTTGATGCCTCCACGGTATTTTGTAACCAAGAATAAACTCTAAAACTCATACTTCCAACAAGGATAGGAATTGGCTTTTGTCTCAATGCGGCTTTCATGTGATGCAATGGCATGTGAAAGCGTTAATCTTCGTTGGATTGAAGACATGTGTGTTATGGCGTCGAGTAGATTACAAAAAAGATCGGACTTGTCCTCACGCAGTTTTGAGGCGGCAATACAACACGAGTGGGAAACAATTGCTTACTCTGCCCATTGCGCCGTGTTCAGCTCCAACCCCAAACGGCTAAGGGTGTGCATAGCAAACGATGGAGGAACAACCCACCAATAGAGTACATTTACGGTTTTGGGTAGTTTGGCGTGGTTTTTATTGTGAGATGCCGGAGGCCGATAGGGCCATCCGTCATCGAAAAATCCATCGCCAAGGGGGCTCCTAGGGTACAGTACACGAAACAACGGGGACCATCGTCCGCATCACCTCAACAAGTCAAGGAGCCGTATTCGGGGTTACCATGCACGAAGATTTAAATGGTTGGACCCTCGAGGACATTTTCCCTCATTCCTCGGTAGCCACCGCATTCACAGTCGGGGCAAATCGCGTTGCGCTCATGCTTTCCTTCGTCAGAAAAGGCATGGATCGCCGAAGAATTGTTGCACCGTTCGGCCGTTCCCCAATATTCCGGAGGGGGTGTTGATTGCCAAGTTGAACAAAAGTGGGCCAAGAGGGTCTCCTTGTCGGATAGCCGTACAAAACTAAACCGTCCCGTTCGACAGTGAAGCATCGTCGGGGTCGAAATAATACTCAGTGGAGTCCCGTGAATATATCATCTCAACCAACGAGATAATATGATCCACGTGAGCATTTTGGATGATACAATTATGCTTGTAGACATACTGTGCGATTCAGTGGGCCGAAAATCCGCCGTATCATTCCTATTTAATCTACCTTGCGCTCAATCCCGTCCAAAAAGCATGTTATGACCAAATTTGTAACTCTACCGGTTCCACTAGATTCTCTAGGTCGTATTATCCAACATCGTGCTTGAAGCACGTCGTCATAACTGGCCATTTGTTTCATGTTATGGCATGCGTGGTGGCCTTTAGCATAAGTGCTAGGCAATATGGTCACTAGTGGCACTACCTACAACAACTATGCAGACAACAGGAAGGTCACCACCCAACACGACGACATGTTATACTTCAAATTCTTATTGCTACATTATCGCCCTTCTCACGGACAGAGCGCAGTATGTCTCAAGTGACGACGGAGCTCCACCTTGCGACGGAAACGCGTTGTTTGAAGGGAAATATCCGGTCACTAGCGCGGTAGGCAGGAGTCCAACAACTTACATCGTCGGAAAGAACAGCTATTGATCCCCTACCAGGTCGGTCGCACGGCGTCTTATAAACAAAAGCCTAGTAGCAGGCAGCAATACGTGTAATCAGAAATACGTATGCAGCCGGACATGATACTACAGAACTGCAGTTGGAAATGATATTACAGTCCTGCTGAATGTGAGCTTGTCAATACAGATGGTCATATTCGAAGTTGAAGGTCGAATACTGTCCATTATATACACCATCAAAGCAAAACTGGCTGGCAAATAGGGCCGAAAGCAATGGTAGTTACTCGTATGTGGCAGAAGCTTTGTAGATTATGCGTCCCAGAACGGATGACTCCACTCACTTCGATCAGAGCAGTAGTCATCATCTGTATGTGTTCCCATCTCGACGACGAGATAGCGTTGCCTCACGTGGTGCGTGGGCTGCCCCGCTGCTGTCCTCGTGATTGCGCCGATCTCAAAGCTTCTCACTCATTTCTTTATACGCACTACAAAAGCTTTAGGACTGAAGACGCTAAAGCTTGGGATAAAAATGTCGGCACAGCTCGCTCAGCTCATGCTAGAGCCTGCATGTTCTTGTTCAGGTGCTGTACATGCGGGAAAAGTACGCTATCCATCGGTAGACCGTCCTCGTCCACGGGCTGACAAGATCGGATGAATGTCTTGCAGGCCAACTCTGTCCGGGCACAGGAACGCACGGTCGCCTCTGCGTGTCGGATGCACCGCCCGCCATTCTTCGGCCGTTTGCTTTGCTTCACGTAGTCATAGCAAGCCTCCTCCATCTCCACACAGTTTTCCTCAAACTGAACACTCACGATTCCCACAGCCATGTAATGTTAGCCCTTCGTAACAAAAACGAACAAAGAGTAGAACAACTCCGCACATAGATTCGAGCTATAGTCGAGACGTCGAGACAAGGGCATACGTGCACGCACCTCCTCGCAAGTCGTACGGCAGACTTCGTTCACGACGCCAAAAGAGGGGATTTCTGTTTTGGAGGAGCTTTGAGAAGGGTACGCTTCAGGGGCGCTAGCCCCTGTGGAGGTGTTTCTGGCGCACTCCACCGAAACATTCAGCAGAAAGGTGCCTGTGATCATGAGAGATCCAAATAAACTGGCTCGGCGAGTCGACATTTTTGCTGTAGTTCTGCTGAATTTACCGAATAAGCGGAAAAGGAGGGGGAAAGAAGGGTAGGGGGGGAGGGGGGGTCGTCAGTACATGTTTGCCGCCGCCACTTCCAAGGTTGCTACTCTGAGTAAGTGAGTCTGACTATCAGATAACGAGTGTCGGCCCGCTTTCTGTCCGAGAGTGGCCATGCGCGTCCTTGTAGGACAGACGAGTAAGTGACTTGGACGTGTCATTCTGCCTAGAAAAGAAAATGCGCCATGACCATTCCGCAACTCAAAGCAGAAGCGTCGCTCGTAACGTGTGACGTGGTAGCTACTGCTACCTTTGACAAATAGCGACAGAGCATTTATCTAGGAGGGCACCCGCCCCCAAAAAAACTTGCAGCACGACGGCGGGTATGATGCCCTACGACGCACCCAATTCCCGTGTCAAGCATAGATCACGCCGACTACCGGAGAAAGCGTTCGATACCGCCAAAAAGTGGAGATACGAAATTCCTGTTAACTTATATGAGGATTTTTGGTGATCTGTTGCGGCGCTTCGCTCACACGTAGAGAGGTTGGCTGGTGAATGGTGATCCGACACTTCCACGAACTCGCCAGCGACAGGTGTCAAGGATAGTATGTGACGCAGCTGCTTGATACGAGATGTGCCAGTATCTACAAAACTACCGCCACTCGCGCACAGCGAAAGTGGGAAGGGGGAATACATCTACGGAAACCGATTATTGGCGTCTTTTGTCTAACTGGCGCCCTAAAGCGTCGAAGCCCAGTCGGGAAGTCGCGACGGGCTGCGGGTCGTTGAGGAGGAACCCGAGCTGCAATACCAGATCCTTATTCACAACTGGATATTTACCACGCGGTAAAGCGGTGTGTCTGTACTTTAGGTATATTTTACAATCAATTAGCGACAGACCGCCCCGCCGACGAAACGACAGACAACCCGACCAGATGGCATTTAGGAAGAAGGCTGCGCGCCGCCAAGAGCGAAACACGACAATAGATAGACCTGTGCATAACAATCGAAACAATGATTGTGCCATACACATTTTTTACATGCTGCCTACGGAGGAGGTGGTTGTCAACTGCGGAATTCTGCGGGACGCGGCCGTGTGAAAGTGAGGGTTACCTGTTGTTACGCAGTCAAGTCGGTTCGCGACGGTAGTATGGCAGGCGCAGATAACAAAAGCACCTTGACGGGCTGAGAGTCGTGAGCTCAGCACTACTAACCTGAATCAACACTGGCTCTACTGTGTAGAAGTTTGGTTGTGTCGCGTCCTCTGTCTCGCGATCTTGGGTTGCGGGAGTGATAATGAAAGTGTCGGCAGTGGCTGTGCCGCAAAATGTTTCTTTATTCTTCTTGATTGGTGTTTGGCGCCATTATGTCCGGGCGGTCTGACGGTGACGGCTGCTGACAAATTACCATCTACAGGTACTGCAGACAAGATACAACTGGCGGGGACATTATAGTACATCTACCCGTACATATTGCAACATCGTCATTCTGTAATCATCTCATCTTCCGCGGATGGTGGCTAAGTTCATCATTCTGTAATTCATTCTAATTCATCATCATTCTGTAATCAGCGCACCATAAATAATGATTTACTCGAGGGCACTTTTTGCCAAATGTGTACACATGCTTATAATTTGTCAATAAGAACACCACAGACCTCGTGTGGGGAAGATTGGCGGCAATTATGGGTCGTTGGGTGGGTGGGTTGCGCGAGCTAGGTGGGCGAGCGCAAAGCAAAGAATGCCAGTGCTCGGGGGTTGCACCGACTTAAAGGTTGCCGCTAGCTAGTGTCATTGGAGGCATGGCGTGGGGCGTTTCGCGAGGCGTTCCATCCCCGAGTTCTCGAGGGTTACCTACCACGAGGTGTGGTATGACACGTCGCTTTTACAATAACGCTTTACCGCTAGGGTGTACGTTTTGTCACACATGTTAGCAAGTTTCGAAAACCTCTCTAGATTTTAGATAATTTGACCATTTATCCGAGGGTATATTTTGCAAGCAACTTAAAGACGGAGGCTTGCGCAGCCTAGTTTAGAGAAGCGGTCGTACGCGACGGGACGAGCCATCCGAAGTACTGTCACGCCGCCACAACGTATTCAAGCCCCCAAAAATCGAGCGGTTTTTAAACGCCGATGCGCGAATTCAACCCCCCCGACACATCATCCCGTTCATACGCACAATTCAACACTTTTCTTACACCAACCGCACACCTTGCCCCCCATTGTCGTTTCATGCGTCAAGCACGCGTCGAGTGAGTCGGACGGTGGATTGAAACTGCGTTGTGAAGTGCATTGTGTAGTTGTAACATCGTAGCGCTATGTTACATGCCATTAACTAAGACTACTAGCACATTCGCGTATTTGCAGTTGCGACTACGATAGCTAAGGAGCAGTAACCATGAGTGGCGAGCATGGGCGCATGGGTGTAATGTCATTACTAAGAGGGCGAAAGAACCGCTTCATTCAGCAAAAGTCAGTCAAGGCTAGGGCTAAAAGGGCCGAAGCCGCCGCGGTGGCGGTATTGGCGGGGACAGCCACGCACCGTCACCAGCTCCAAGCGAGAGCCTGCAATGCAAACTTGAAGACACAAAAAAGTCGTTGGCCGCCGAGCGAAAGCGAGCCAAGTCAACGATCGGCGACAGAGACGTGGCACGCTTGTTCTCGGCCATGCGGGTCAAGAGCTTAGAGGGTGAGCTTGCGACATCTCGGCGAAGGATTTCGGCTTTGGAAAGATCGAGCGGTAGACATCGAGACAAGTCGCTCCTCGTCGCCGCCGAGACCGACGACCGAACGGCTGAGTGTTGTGGCAAGTATTGCATCGAGTTGCAGCGGAAGGGAGCAGTAAGGAAACGGAAGGGATCAAAGGTGATGTCGCCCTCCGTTCGTTGACAAATTTGATACATATGCCGGCTGCGAGTTTCGGGGTTGGCACAAGCGGGGGGTGAGACTGAATCTAATGTAGTTCTTCGAGGCGCGCTACGACGGAGGTTTCAGGCGGGTTGCGGTTGTCCAACTCTTTCGCGGGTTCTTTGACGAGAATCCGGACGTGCTCGATCACACATGCGACCAACGCGGTGCCGGACTACCGGTGCGCAGGTGCAAAGTAGGATCGTCGCTTTTATTCGCGAGCACTTGTCGTAATACCTATGCTCGTTCCTAAAGTGGCTTTGTCAACTGCCTTGGAGAAACTACGGAACGTTGAGGCATGCTATCCCATGGGTTCGGAACCGAGAAGCAAGTGAGTATGACCCCCTTACGCTGCCATATGGCATACACACATGGCGAGCATGTGGAGCCCGTCTACAGTAGCGAGGGCGGATAAGGAGGAGGCCGACGTTGCTGGCATGGAGATGTCCAAAGATGGGGTGACGGCGCATGTCGACGTGCGGGATGCACTGATCCAGCAATTGCAACTCATCCGGCTTGAGCAGATTGAGGCGCATCTTACTAGTAAGTGCGAGCTCCTCGTCAAGTTTCAAGGTGTAATGACTCTATTGTAAGTAATACCTTCTAGTTATTGGTTGCATATAGCTAATGTAAGCTATTCTAATGTAAGATATGATTGGTACATGTCTAGATCGGACATACCGATAACCTATTTGATTCGGTACAGAGCTTTCGCTAGGCTACAACTCTCTCACTTTTGTTGTTCCGACACCACGCCTCGGGCTGGTTGTCTTTGTGATAATCGTATTTGCGTGACTGTGACTGTAACTACGTGTGCGTTAGTTACCTTCCATATTGATCGTGTGTGCACGGTTTAACATGTTATAGGCCCCAATCTCACGTCACTCACGCGCGACAACTTGGTTCGGCGAGCTGCAATCGCCACATGTACCGCAAAAGGCAAGTTTATATAGAGACTTAGTACTTTCACCTTGTAGTCGGCGGTATCGCCAGTGTAAAATGCGCTTTAAAACCCACCCTCCACCCCACCTATATCAGCAGCTCGAGGACACGAGCCAGCCACCCACACCGACGCACTCGTCGTGTGTGGACAAGCTCCACACATATACAAGCTAGAGAAGGGGGGGGCGCACTATCGGGTGAATACGCATACACATGGTGCATGACAGCCACAGTTTAATTTATCTATATATTTACATAGCGACTCAGCCGCTAGCGCATCGCCCCACCTAACCTCGCCGTGGCCTAGACTTGTGCCCCACACGGGGTGGAGGATACATAAACAATGCCTTGAGACATCCCGGGGCTACATGCCGAGGGATCGGCGGGCATCATGCCGTCTCTATGAAATCATTGTTAGGCACAAGTCCGGCTAGCGGTTCTAACCGCTGCCTGTCGTCATGTTCGTTCTTTCGTCTGCCGCGATGGCACCAAAAACTCGTTCGGCCGACCCTCCTCCTGCCACGCTTGTTGTTTGCCTTGACCCCAACTCTAAGGAGAGTGCGCTCCTTCATGCCCATGACACGCTCGCACTGGTCCTTGAGCAAATGGCGCTCATTAACGCTTGTCTGGACGCGCAATCGGCCGACGTTGCTGCTGCTACTGCTGCTGCTGTTGCCTACCCCACTGTCGCGCAACGCCGTCACGATGCGCAGCGTAAACCCCCGCGCCAAGAGCAGCCCATGGACCTGCTACCACCACCTCCACCATACCCCCAGACCGGATATGCCCCTCCAGCCCACCATCCTCTCTTTCCGGATGCACCGCCGCACCACGTCCCCAACTCTCGTGGGCCCCACCACCATCACGGTCCGCCGCCTTTTGTGCCCGGCCACTCCCCATTCCTTGGTGGCCTGCCTCGTCACTCCCCTGGACAACATTCCTCTCCCGCCCCGCGTTGTACCCTCAGCAGCCGTAGAGGACGTCGCCCCACCATTGACCCGGTGGTCGTCGGGCGTGCTGCCCACGAAGCAACCGGCTTCGACAAGGACGCGCTCAACCGGTCCATGAAGATGTCGGTCCCCACCATGGGGCCCAGCCCGGACTTCAAACAGTGGAAGAGGAACTTTCTCAACTTCCTCTCCCTCAAGGCAGCGTGCCTCATCCCGGAGCTGGCCACCTCGAGTCGGGTGCATGGTTGGACGAGCAGGCCCAGCACTACTCATACACCCTACTTTCTTGCAGCCATCGACAATAAGCGCGTTGACAAAGCCCTGAAGTGCGTTTCTCTTGCACGTCCCGACTGCGCCACTGCAGCATGAGACATCCTTTGTGAACGGCTGAACTGTAGGTCCTTCGCGCGCTCTCTCTCCCTGCTGGACAGCCTCATGCTCCGCCAACGCCATGGCCAGTCATTGACTGACTATGCCCACTTCCTCATGCAGACTTTTGATTAGTACAACGAAACATGCTAGCTCGTAGATGGGTCTGCGGCCATCTACCCCTACAGCCTCGGCCTCCTCATGCTGCGTGACATATCTAGCACCGGCCCTTTCGGTCACGCCAAAAAATGTGCCATTAACGCCTTCAACACCGACTACATGTTGTCTGTTGATGAGGTGGCCACCATCCTCCACTTGGCACGCGACATGGACGAGGAAGCCAGTGCTCAAGGCGCACCGGGCTCCGACATGTCACCCCCTCCCATCTTTGCGTTTGTCGCCGATGGTCGCGGTTCGCACAATGGCCGCGGACACAACCCACGTGGACCGCGTGGCGGCCGTGGCCTCCCAAACAAGTGCAGCGCATGTGGCAGTCTAGACGTCATGTCCTCTTGCACTGCCCTAGATGACGCCCTTCTAAAGTGGACTCTTGCCAAACGGAAGATGATCGTACAGAAGTACGGCACTCCTGGTGGCTCCGCCTCTGCGCACGCTGCACTAGTGGGCGACGTCCCCGCCGACGAGACTGACAGTCTGCCCACCCTTGAGGACTCCACAGACGAATACGATGACACCGAGATGAGTGTCCCATTCGGCTCTGTCGCTTTCTCATCGTCCATCACCCATGGTCGTGACCTTTCACAACACTGGGTGGTTGACTCCGCGTGTTCAATCAACATAACCGCATTCCAAAGCGACTTCTCCGCGTTCACTCCGCCCTCCACTCGCTTTCGCGTGGGTGGGGTTCGCGTCGATGTCAAAGGCAGTGGTTATGTGCGCATGTCCATTCGGCTAGCGCAAGGCAAAATCATCCACCGCACGATCCACGCACTGTACACACCCGACCTCTCGTCTAGCTCTGCTCAGCGCATCGGCAGACTACTTAGTGTCAATTGGGTGCAGTCCCACAACAGATGTGAATTTCTTTTTCCTACTAACTCTGATATTGGCCTTCTCGTTGTGCCCACAGGAATGGGTGTGCTAGAGCCGTCCGGAAACGGTCTCTACCTCCTACCCCACCAACCAAAGCTACCCCCAAGCCCATCGGACACTTGCATGCACGCCCAATCCGGCGCAAAGCAACGGGGCAAAGCCAAAGGGGACATCTTCGAGCAACCCCACGTGCCCGACCTGATCATTGGCCCTCCCCACACTCATGCCCGCACATCACCTACTGCCGTCGCTCTCTTTTCCGCACGAGAGTGTGTGGAACCCAAATCCTACCAAGCTGCGTTGGACAGCGACCCGGCCCCCCAGTGGCAAGCCGCTATGCAGCAAGAATACTCCGCCCTCATGGACAACGGCACATGGGAACTCGTCGACCTTCCCGCTAGCCGCGTGGTCATTAGCATCATGTGGATCTACAAAGTCAAGTCCGACACCGCTGGCGATGTATCCCGCTTCAAAGCACGGTTCGTTGCCAAAGGGTGCAGCCAACGCGCTAGCCTCGACTATACGGAGACGTTCTCCCCCGTCATCCGCATGGCCAGCCTTCGCCTCTTCCTTGCCATCGCAGCCGCCCGCGACCTTGAACTGCGTCAACTTGACATCGACACTGCGTTTCTCTACGCCCCTATTAAGGAAGACGTGTACATCCGCCAGCCCCTCGGCTTCCCCGATGGCACGTCCAAAGTGTGTCATCTCAAGCGCTGCCTCGACGGACTTAAACAGTCCCCTCGCGAGTTCAGCATGCTGCTTTGTACATGGCGACCATGGGTGTTAACAATGCGTCTCCGACCCGTGCATCTACATTTTCCGCACCGGTCACGTGTTGTGAATGATCGCAGTATACGTGGGTGACATTCCCGCAGCCTGCAATGATGCCACATGGCTTGCACCTTTCAAGGCTCAGCTCGGTGCACGGTTCAAAATTAAGGAATTGGGCGACCTCTCCCAACTCCTCGGCATGCACATCACCCGCAATCGCTCGGCCCGCACCATCTCGCTGGATCAGTCCTAGTACCTCCGCGACATCTTTGCAAAGCACGGCATGACCGACTCTAAGCCCTCATCCCTCGCTATGGACCCCGGCTTCCTCGCCGGACTTGCGCACATGACTCCCCCCCCCTTACCGGGGTGGCCAAGGACGTCTACCCAAGTCTACTTGGCAGTCTCCAGTACGCGGCAGTTTGCACGCGTCCCGATGTTTCCACGGCGTTGAGCATCCTTGGCTCCGCCCAAGCATCCCCCACGGACGCACACATGCAGGCTCTGAAAAAGGTCCTTCGATACCTCCATGCCACCATCGACATGTGCATGACGTAGGGGGGAGGCACGGACCACAGACATCAACTTACAAGCTTTGCCGACGCTGACATGGCAAACGATAGCAGCACCCGCAAGTCTCGTTCGGGCTATCACTTCACTCTCGGACGCGGGCCCATCAACTACAAGTCCAAACAACAAACTTGTGTGGCTCAATCCACTTGTGAAGCCGAGTACTACTCTGCGGCTGACGCCACCAAGGAGGGACTCCACCTCCGCCAACTTATGGGGAGATCTTCAACGCCCCTATCACCGAAACCACCACCATCTGGGAGGACAACCAAAGCGCCATCGCGTACTCCCAGAATGCCCTGGTCAGCGAGAAGACTAAACACATCGGTCTGAAGTGGCACTTCCTCAAGGACCACGTGGAGCAGGGAACCATTAAGTTGAGGTACCTCCCCCCTGACCAAATGGTGGCCGACATGTTCACCACGCCTCTACGAGGACCTGCATTAATAAGACACCGAAGTGCAATCCTTGGAGGACAAGACCCAATGCAAAGCTTCATCCCGTAGCTACCTTCAGGGGGACTGTTGTAAGTAATACCTTCTAGTTATTGGCTGAAGATAGCTACTGTAAGCTATTTAGATATGATTTGTGCATGTCTAGATCGGATATACCGGTAAAATGTATGATTCGGTACAGAGTTGTCGCTAGGCTACAACTCTCCCACTTCTGTTGTTCCGACACCACGCCTCGGGCTGGTTGTCTCTGTGACTGTCCCTTTTGCGTGACTATGATTGTAACTACGTGTGCGTTAGTTACCTTCCATAGTGATCGTGTGTGCACGGTTTAACAGACTCATCTACTCATTTGCCCTCTTCCATACACAAATATGATCCGGCACTAAATTCTGCCACCCAACATTGTTAGAACTAGCATTGCACTACCTAGTGCTTATGTACAAGGTAGCTAGTCCTTATCTTAGTACTTATTAGTGTTGTACTAATAGCGGTATTTGAAATTTGAAATTGTTTACAACAATACCAGTAAAAACCGGCTGTCGTCTCTGGGCCCCCCCTTGTGCTATGCTCAACCTGTAGTTGGACTTCTAAGCGTGAGGCAGACCGTGAACCACTAATCCCAACCTCTCCAATGGCAGTAACGATACCGTCTAAAACATACCCGTATCCAGGTATTTATAATTTTCTGATCTATACGTATTTTTTTTGGATACAGTATGAAAAATAAAGTGTCGCTAGTCTCCACGTTACGCGGCCTGCTCCAGCCGCTGCGGGGTCGCTGATCAGCAAGGCTGTCCAGCTGGAGCTGGTCGAGGCGAACCTGCCTGACCTCGGCTCCCGTGCGACTCCGGTCGTGCCGGAGCTTGGGGGGAAAGGCAGGTGAAAAACCCCCCTCGCATAGGTCGTCGTCGGTCCCGCCCCGATCCGTGCTCCACCCCGCCCGAGGTATTAGCCGCTCCTCTCGACGCAGCTCGCCACCTAGCCGAGTCTTCTCTCCTCCTTCGGGGGCTGAGAAGAGAGAATAACTAGGCTGCAGACGGTGTCCGGCTGGCTCTCCTGCCCCCGAGCCAGATTTTCTCCTGTCCCCTATCCTTTTCCCGTCTGTTTCCAACACCTATCTGATCGCGCTGTGGCCGTCCGTACCCTCCCCCGGTGGTTTACGTTGTTAGGGGGTCGCCTTTACGAGCAGTGTGCCGTTACGATAACCCTAGGCACACTGCCTGAGGCAGCCTATCGATAACCGGGTACCGACTAGGGAAGGGGTTGGAAGAACACAGGGATCGAGTCGCCGGTCCTCAAAAGATGGTGGGTACGGGAATTTTTCCAAAAACCCCCCGTACCGGGCTTTTCCGGCGGCGGGCGATCCTAAGGACCGCCGCCGCCAGACCGTGCCGCTCCTCCGGCTGCGACCCACCTCCGTCCTGCGTAGCATCAGGCCTCGCCCCCAGGGGAGACTTAAGACTCTCGCAGGGCTGGCGACTGCTAGCGAGCGCTGTCCCTAGCGCTGCTTCCCAGCTGTCCGCCGCCAGCTCCAACACCCTCGTCCCTCCGCTGATCCGTCCGTACCCCTTTGCGCCAAAAAATATTTCGCAAACGCCGCCCCCGCCCCATCGTCGGGAGAGTATCTGTGAGTATTTAGTCGCGAAAAGACATATCGGACAGGCCGAGCGGGAGATCCCTGTGCTGGTGTACGGATATTATGTTTTTCAAAACCCTCCGTACAGGGCTTCCCGACAGCTGCGGATCCCGCGGATCGTAGCTGCCGGTACCTCGTTCAGCCCCCTACCGTGCCAGGCCTGGCACGGCTATGGGGTTACCAGCGCCCACCGCGTGGAGGTAGAGGTAGGTGCCGACGGGCCTGCGAGCGCACCCCTCTCCGGGGCCGCCGCCGCTGCGCCGCCGGCGGGCGCCCTAATAGCGGTACTCTATTTCTCCGTTATTGGCGGTCGGCAGGCCATGCCGGTGCCTTTGCCGGCCGCCATTTCTTGTTTTTACTTCCTTTGTCCCCACTGTTGACCCCTCATTGGGGCCGGCTCGACTACCCGTGTACTTCCAACTCTAACAAATATAATGTGAAGAGTATAGTCTTGCAACATTACATTGCATTGCATTATACATGTACTCGTTACTAAATCCAATTCGTGCTTTTCCATCGGAAGGACGTACATCGTGGGTACGTCGCTATTGCGATTCAGCGAAGGTATTGATGCGCATTGTACTGCAACTACCTCCCGGTACGTACAATAAGTACGCACAATTAGTCTAACAAGCTAGACGACGCGCATAATGAGACTCCCAATGCAAACACATAGCTTCCCAAGGCACGAGGAGCCGCGTCGCTAGTCTGATTCGCAACGGTTGGAAAGCCCTAGCACACTGTACGGGGACCAAGCGAGAGCATATGCAAGCTAGCTATTTAAGCCTAGTACATTACATGGAGGTGACATAACCTTTTAATAGTCCCTTTGTTCGATTACATTATAATGTTAAACACTAACAGTCAAAACATCTTCTCTTCTTTCCCTCCATCTGCAATTCTGACATCAACAGCAAACAAAAAAAATCCATATTTGTGTCTGCAGTTAGCTCACATAAGGCAAACTGCGACACTGGTTTCGGAGCTCTTTGGTCGACGCACGCTTTCGTTGTTGTTTGATTCGTTCGGCGTTGATTGATTAATTCGAGATGGCTTCTCTTGGACTTGGTAACTACGTGGTCGTCGTACTGCATGTCGGAGGTTCCAAAGCTTCTAACATTAAGCTCGTCTTACAACGTGTACCCCGTACCGGTGAAACTGGGTTTCTTGCCGGTTCGATTTTACCTAACGAAGAGCCTATCGATGCTGCCGTATGCGAAATCTTCGAGGAAGCTGGCCTTACTTTGACTCCCGACGACTTTACCGTGTTGAGTAACAAGCCGGTTCAAGTGTCGTTACATGAAGGGGAACACCAAAATGTTTACGTCTTCTCGGCATTTGTTCCGATACCTTACGTGCCACCTAACCTACGAACCCTAGCTAAGGTCTCGCACGCTGTTACGGCCCAATCGACCGTTATTCATGATGGTACTAACGTCGTTCCACAGGCGATTGACATTGACGGTCTTTTGCTTACGCCATCTAAGACGGGGTCACTTCATGCTTCTCAACGTCAGTTCGAGTTACTTCAATTTGGTTACGTGACTCAATGGGATGCTTTTCGAGGCGCTTTAATTTCTAAGCAATTGTTCTCTCACGAAGACACCTCGTTACCGAAGCTTCTTTGGTTTTGCCCCCGTTTTACATCTGTTGATTATGGCTCTTTGTGGATGCTGATCAAGGGGTACATTAATCAACTGTGTGGAGAAACCTCGACTGATTTGCGCATGGGAGTTCCGGCCCCTACAACCAACTTTGCTGGTTTGAGTTTAGCTCTCACTGAGACACAACGTAATTAATTGTGTCTACCAGACAAGCCGTGCCGCACGTGAGCTTGAAGACAAGCTCAAGGCGCAACCTCAACGCTTCGCCATGCTCGGGATTTACGCCAACTCGTAAGGAGCATTGTCGTGTGTTGGAACAGTTTAGCCTTCACCAGCCTATTAAGGTATGTGTTTTATATCAAAATTAAGATTTTTTGGGCCGGGCAGAAAGCTACAGACCAGAGCTTTCCATGGATGTATTATTTGCAACAGAATTGCGAGTTTTGAGTGCGCTAGGCCCGGTCAAAGAGTGGAACGTAGGGTGATAGAAACGGGCGACTTCATGAATTTGGAACAGTTTCCACGGTATCTCCAACATCCCGGTATCACCTGTCCGGACTTGACATCGGCCATCATGCACGCCACCACCGGGCAGACATTGGTGCTATCGGCCCCCTCCGGCCCCACCGCCCTCACCGCATTTAACTCCGGCTTTGTCCCCTCCACCACACCCATCCTGCCAGAACCCGGTCCGCCTCCTTGGACACACCGCCTTATCACATTCAACCACACCCCGATCAACCCTGACCTCGATATGCTCCCAACCGGTAAATTCGCCATCCACACACACCCATCACTCCATGACACAACCATACTATGCACCCCCGACGGCCGCGCGGTAACCACCCTTAACGGCCCCCGCGTCCGCCACCTATACCAACTCTTTCGCCCCGACCTCTCCGACCATACATTCGAAGAGGAGGTCTACAACCTCCTCACTCGCCTAGGCTCCCGCTCTGAAATCCACTCCCCCTCACCCGCCACCACCACCCGCAACAGATGGGCCACCAGAGAAGACCTCCTCTCGGCTCTCCGTCAAACATTCCACATCGAGACAAAACTCTACTCAGACCCCCTCAACAAATCACTCCACTCGCACACCTACCACTCACTCTACCCCGAAGACATAGTCTTCTCATCCAGCGGCAGCAATGCCCCACACACATGGCAAGGCACCAACATTGCCAACCCCGAATACGACCACGAATGCATGCGCAGAGCCATGGAACATGCAATCACCAGCGCACACCGCACATCCACACACACCCCCAGCGCAACCATCCTCATACTCCCCCGTTGGGAACACACCCCATACCGACACTCCAAGTATATCAACTCCCCCTACACACATCACCTATACACCCTTCCCAAGGACGCGAACACCTTTTTACCCCCCGACCAACACACTGGCCATCCCACCCCTACCCCTTTCGGAACACGCTGGATGGTCGACATCTACCTAGTAGCTAACTCCCTCGCTCTCCACACCCTACCCTCACACACTGCCATGACCGCACTCCACAACACCCTCGAGTCCATATACGACACACACCTCCCGAACCCCAACATCACCATCCCACCTCCACACCTCACAGACTCCTACTCACCCCACTCCGCAGGCATATACTACTTCCCCTCCAACCCCACTCACCCCCTTACCTACCCCATCCAAGAACGCACACAACTAACATACTCCCCCACCAGAGGCACTCTTGCTTGGAACTGGCAGGACTTCGTATACACAGACGGCTCTAAAAAAGGAAGCAGCTCCCCTCTAGGGGCCGCAGCCACCCACCCAGCCTCGGACACCAACGTCAAAATCCTGGTGACCTCTACCCCTCCCTCCCACACTATAAATCGAGCCGAACTAGCTGGCATTGACATAGGCCTCCAACTAGGCCATACCCACCTCCTAACTGACAGTGCGTGCTCCCTCCGTCTCATACAAGGTTACCTTAACTGCCCCTCCGCCTATATGCATAACATCCACCGCGACACACTCCTCTCTATCACACAAACCATCATCACCCGCTGCAACGCAGGCATCCGCACACATCTCGGGAAAATTAAAGCACACAACCACTCACTCGGCAACGACCTCGCTGACGCACTCGCTAACCAGATAGCGGATGGCCAAACACCAAACACCACATACAACACAGGCTCCGACGTGTCCATTGGTCACTGGACCTGGCCTTACACCCTCATACCACAGACTCAAGGGGCACCCATACCTTACAAATACACAAACCTCAAAGCCGACGCACACACCCACAGCTGCAAACACACACTTACACCCCTCTCACAGACATCCAAACACGGCGCCCTCCTCGCCCGCGCCGCGGCAGACGGCGCCGACTTCACCTTCCACAAAAAACAATTGAAATTGAAATTGAAATTGAAATTGAAATTGTTTACAACATGTACCGTATGCGCCGGTTTTTCACCAAAAAGCCGGATGCGTCGGCTGCTGTCTCTGGGCCCTCCCAACTACGTCAAACAGGGAACTTACAAGTCAGGGCTAGACCGTTAACCACCTATGTCCAACCTCTCCAAGTGTGGGCGGGGGTTTTACTCCCCCCCGGGGAGGGTCTGAAGCGGTTTAAAAGTGGTGTGCAAGAATGGCTGGAGGTGCTTTATGCGGAGGCTCGGCGAGTGGTCGTGCGTGATTTGGTGCGGTAGACAAGGAGGAGATAGTGTAGCCATTGGACGGTGTGTGCATGGAGTGAAGAAAGGATGCGAGATGTGTCGAGTCGTGCTTTGGTGACTAGTTTGTCGGGAGGGTCGGTGCGGAGGGTGAGGAGAGAGGTGAGACTTGCTATGGTGGACGAGTGCGGGGTTCCCGTGCGGCTCATGACTATGGGTAAGATATCGACTTCGGTACCTGGCCAGTGGTTTCGGATGGCGTTTGCGAGGGGTGTGTATTTGTCCCTAATCAAGCTAGCTGTGTGTGAGAGGTTGTGGTCTGTGCAGTACTTCCATTCCCCTATCTGTATTTTCCTGATAGATGAGTATCGGCGGCGGCCGTTGTTGTGGCCTACGAAGCGAGGTTCGAGGAGGCGTATGAAATCGGGTTTGTGCGCCGGGGGACGTAGTGCAGGTGGGAGGATTTCGGGGGGGAGGATAGCGGGGCACGAGGTTAGAGAGTCGGGCGAGAGACCTTCGTCTGCGTCAACAAGGCGGGTGGGCATGTGGGTGGGGTGTGGGGGGTGGCAGTCGAGGGGGGTGGAGGGGGGGGTGGGGCGGGTGAAGGACTTGATGGGTTTGTTACCGAAGTCTGCAGTGATAGTCTCCCAGCGTCCTCCGTTGTGGCGTTCCAGGAGGGAGAGTAGGAGTTGTAGCGCGCTGTTGTGACGGTCCTGTCTTAGGCCAGACATGGAAGGGCAGTTACCGGCCATGTGGCCGTTGCTGGTGAATTGGCCACACATGGGACATCTCATGGTGGGGTTGTGTGTGAGGAGGCGGGTGTTGTGGACGCCCCATATGAACTCTTGTTTGTGGGTGAATTGGGTGTTGGTGAGTGTTGTGTGTTTTTTGTGGAAGGTGAAGTCGGCGCCGTCTGCCGCGGCGCGGGCGAGGAGGGCGCCGTGTTTGGATGTCTGTGAGAGGGGTGTAAGTGTGTGTTTGCAGCTGTGGGTGTGTGCGTCGGCTTTGAGGTTTGTGTATTTGTAAGGTATGGGTGCCCCTTGAGTCTGTGGTATGAGGGTGTAAGGCCAGGTCCAGTGACCAATGGACACGTCGGAGCCTGTGTTGTATGTGGTGTTTGGTGTTTGGCCATCCGCTATCTGGTTAGCGAGTGCGTCAGCGAGGTCGTTGCCGAGTGAGTGGTTGTGTGCTTTAATTTTCCCGAGATGTGTGCGGATGCCTGCGTTGCAGCGGGTGATGATGGTGTGTGTGATAGAGAGGAGTGTGTCGCGGTGGATGTTATGCCTATAAGCGGAGGGGCAGTTAAGGTATCCTTGTATGAGACGGAGGGAGCACGCACTGTCAGTTAGGAGGTGGGTATGGCCTAGTTGGAGGCCTATGTCAATGCCAGCTAGTTCGGCTCGATTGATAGTATGGGAGGGAGGGGTAGAGGTCACCAGGATTTTGACGTTGGTGTCCGAGGCTGGGTGGGTGGCTGCGGCCCCTAGAGGGGAGCTGCTTCCTTTTTTAGAGCCGTCTGTGTATACGAAGTCCTGCCAGTTCCAAGCAAGAGTGCCTCTGGTGGGGGAGTATGTTAGTTGTGTGCGTTCTTGGATGGGGTAGGTAAGGGGGTGAGTGGGGTTGGAGGGGAAGTAGTATATGCCTGCGGAGTGGGGTGAGTAGGAGTCTGTGAGGTGTGGAGGTGGGATGGTGATGTTGGGGTTCGGGAGGTGTGTGTCGTATATGGACTCGAGGGTGTTGTGGAGTGCGGTCATGGCAGTGTGTGAGGGTAGGGTGTGGAGAGCGAGGGAGTTAGCTACTAGGTAGATGTCGACCATCCAGCGTGTTCCGAAAGGGGTAGGGGTGGGATGGCCAGTGTGTTGGTCGGGGGGTAAGAAGGTGTTCGCGTCATTGGGAAGGGTGTATAGGTGATGTGTGTAGGGGGAGTTGATATACTTGGAGTGTCGGTATGGGGTGTGTTCCCAACGGGGGAGTATGAGGATGGTTGCGCTGGGGGTGTGTGTGGCTGTGCGGTGTGCGCTGGTGATTGCATGTTCCATGGCTCTGCGCATGCATTCGTGGTCGTATT
Organism: Tetraselmis chui; assembly: GCA_026401115.1. Lineage (NCBI taxonomy): Eukaryota > Viridiplantae > Chlorophyta > Chlorodendrophyceae > Chlorodendrales > Chlorodendraceae > Tetraselmis > Tetraselmis chui. The sequence continues at coordinate 444,246 of JAPMLY010000006.1, forward strand.
CGGGGTTGGCAATGTTGGTGCCTTGCCATGTGTGTGGGGCATTGCTGCCGCTGGATGAGAAGACTATGTCTTCGGGGTAGAGTGAGTGGTAGGTGTGCGAGTGGAGTGATTTGTTGAGGGGGTCTGAGTAGAGTTCTGTCTGGATGTGGAATGTTTGACGGAGAGCCGAGAGGAGGTCTTCTCTGGTGGCCCATCTGTTGCGGGTGGTGGTGGCGGGTGAGGGGGAGTGGATTTCAGAGCGGGAGCCTAGGCGAGTGAGGAGGTTGTAGACCTCCTCTTCGAATGTATGGTCGGAGAGGTCGGGGCGAAAGAGTTGGTATAGGTGGCGGACGCGGGGGCCGTTAAGGGTGGTTACCGCGCGGCCGTCGGGGGTGCATAGTATGGTTGTGTCGTGGAGTGATGGGTGTGTGTGGATGGCGAATTTACCGGTTGGGAGCATGTCGAGGTCAGGGTTGATGGGGGTGTGGTTGAATGTGATAAGGCGGTGTGTCCAAGGAGGCGGTCCGGGTTCTGGCAGGATGGGTGTGGTGGAGGGGACAAAGCCGGAGTTAAATGCGGTGAGGGCGGTGGGGCCGGAGGGGGTCTCACTGATGGTGTCGTGTAGTTGAAGGCAAGGCGCCCATTGGACCTCGTGGAGGCGGGTGAGGTCGTGTTGTTTGCCGCGAGCGCACCAGTCGCATTGCCATGTGGCGGGGCCTAAGGCGGGGCGGCATTGGGAATGGACGGCAAAGTGCGGGCATGTGCTGCAGGTGGAGGTGGGTTCTAAGTGCAGAGGGTTGTGGCATATGGAGCAGTCGGCGGGGGTGGGGGTGGGTAGGTTTACCGAGGTGGGGGTGGAAGAGATGAGTCGGAAGCCGTCGTCCAGTTGGAGTTGTATATCCCATTCCGTGAGGTGTTCCGGGGCCCATTCGACCATGTATTGGGTTTGTCCGTATTCAGTGTCTTTGTGTTTGGAGATGATGCGCGTCACGTCGCAGGGGGGGAAATGGTGGTCTGAGGGGGAGAGGTATTCTGTGTCTATGTGTGTGAGGGGTGCAGTGGGGGAGTATTTTTTGGCGCGGGAGGAGTGGGTGAAGGGGGAGAGAGTGTGAGGGGGGCGGGGAAGGTGTGGCGTGAGGAGGGGAACCCAAGAGGGGTGGAGAGTGGTGGGGGGGGATGCTTGTTTGGGGTTGAGGTTTGTGACGGGGAGGCGGTTGTGGACAGTGTCGGTGGGTTCGGTGAGGACTGCGGCGAGAAGGCGTACTGGGATAGTGAGGGAGGTGTTGGACCCCGTGAGTTTGGTGATTGACTGGCAGGATTTGAGGATGAAGGAGGAAGGGGTGGCGCGGAGGAGGACTTGTGACCAGTCGGTTATGTGATTTTGCCAGAGGGGGTTAAGACGGGGAAGGAGGGAGGTGTGTGTCTTGCGGGGGGAGAATTCGTGGTATGCTTGTTTGTATGTGTGTGGGTCTGTGATGTGTGTGGCTCTGTCTCTGAGGGACGTGAGGAGTGTGGCGTCCTGGTTGGTGAAGTGGGTGCGGATTGTTGAGGCAATGGGGTTGGTGAGGGAGAGGGGGGGGATGTTGTGAAACCTGGTTCCGGCGTCGCGTTGGGCGCGCACTAGGCTTCTGAGTGTGGGGGGGGATAGACTGCCTGACATTATCGATTCAGTGGGCCAATGGGAGTATGTTGTGGAGATGGTGTGAATGTGGGCTCTGGCCATGTGGCCCCTATAACCGGGGGAGTTCAGTATTTTGTGGAGGTGGCAGACGGTGAGTTGTGCGGCATGTGTTTTGAGGGAGGGGAGGCCATAGCCGAGGTCGGAGGTGGGCCGATGGAGGGCAGTGCGGGGGAGGTTACGTACCGAGGAGACGGCTGATCGGAGGGCGCGGCATATTTGACCTTCGAGGGTGTCCAATTGGGAGTCGCTGAAGAGGCCGAGTTGGAGGGTAAAGTGTTTCCCGATGAGGAGGCCACGGATGACGCGAATTCTGCGGGACTGGGTTAGTAGGGAGGAGGAGAGGGCGTTGATGAGGGATGTGGTGGTGCGTTTGAGTTCGTGCCAGTGTTTGGTGAAGGTGAGGGAGGTGTTGAGTTCGACCCCAAGTACGCGGTATGTATCCGAGGGGCCGATGGAGGGGATGGGTTCCGGGGTGGAGTTGATGGTGATGTACTGTGATTGGAGGCGGGATGCGAGGAGGGTGATGTTGGCAAGGGAGAGGGCGTTGCCTGTACGCCAGAGGGCGCCGGTGATGCAGCATTTGCGGATGTTGACTGTCATACCTGTGTAGGCGCTGAAGAGGGAGAGTTTCCGTAGCTGGATGGCCATGTTCGGGGTCGAGCCCGTGGCTAGGCTGAGGTCGTCGGCGAATCCGTGTCCGGGGTATGTGGCTGTGGGTTCTGTTGGGTCGACGTTAGTGGCGGGGGGCCCTGGGCGGTAGCCTCGGCTACCCACAGTGAGCCAGCGAAGAAAGGGTTCAAGGAAGAGGGTGAAGAGAAAGGGGGAGAGGGTGTCCCCCTGGAGGGTTCCGCGATTAATGTCTATGGAGGGGGTGGGACCATACGGTGTAATGTAGTCTGTGGATGAGACTCCGTAGAGGTGTTCGCATGTATCAACAAAAGTGGAGGGCATACCGAGTTGTCTCATGTGTTTGAACATGATGCGGTGGTCTGCTGCGTTGAAGGCGCCCTTAAAGTCTGCGTACATGACGTAGATGTCTTTGCTGTGGAGTTTTGCGTCCTCCATGGCCATGATGATGGAGGAGAGGGCGTCGTGGATGTTTCGGTGTTGTCGAAAGCCGTCCTGTTGGTCGCTGAGGATGCCGTGAGATTCGGCATATTTCGAGCCTGCGTCTTTGATTAGTGCTGTCCATAGCTTAAGAAGGTTATTCATGAGGGCGATGGGGCGGTAGTTGTCAAGGAGGGTGGGGTCCCCTTTTTTATGTAGTAGGCATGTTGTGCTATGGCACCATTCAGGGGGTGTGTAGGAGTTATGGGCAAGGAGGGATAGGAGGGAGAAGAGGGTGGAGCGGGTCTCCGGGGGTAGGAACTTGATAATTTCGTTGGGGATACCGTCGGGGCCGGGGGCTTTGCCTGTGCCTAGCGAGTTGAGGGTTTTATCGAATGTATCTCGGGTAATCATGTCGGCTAGTGTGAGTGTGGGGTCCCCTCGGGGTTCGATGTTGAAGTTGTCAGGGTTGTCAGGGTGTTCCCAGGGGGGTATTGGGAGGTCGGGCGGGGTGGCTCGCGTGAGTTCGGTGGTGAAGTGGGAGTGGACCGCCTGAATGACGGCTGAGGGGGAGGATGCTGTGGTTTTATCGGGCTTGGTGATGCGGTGGAGAGTTGTAGTTGCTGTGGTCGCGGGGAGGAGTCCGCTTTTAATTTTTAAGCGGCGGTGGGAGGATTTAGGGGAGGCGTCGTAGGCAGTGTTGGTGCGGGTTTTAACCTTTTGGAGTATATCTTTAGTGGTTGTTCGGAGTAGTTGGCGTATGCGTGCCTGGCATTGGTGGTGGATATCGGTAGGGGAGAGATAGTCAGAGGTTTGAAGGAGGGTTTGGGCTAGGGGTAGGGGGCCGCCGTTGATGCTACATTTGCGGAGTTTACGAATGAGTCTGTGTGTTTTTTTAGAGAGCCAGGTGGGGTTAATGGTCGAGGTAGTGGGGCGGGGTTTCTTCGGGGGTAGGAGGGGCCATATGGTGGCCGCGAGGTCCATATGTTGGGAGAGTAGTGCGGTAAATTTCGAGGCCAGGGTGTCGAGGGTATCTGGAGAGGACATGGAAGGGGTTGTATTGAGAATCTCTGCGTGGAGGGAGGCCGTGTGGTTGATAAGGGAGGGTGTGCTACGTTGGTATGTTGTGATGTGGTGCGGTTGGAGTGGGAGTTTGAAGGTGAGTTTGCGGGTGGTGTGGTGAGGGCGGGGAGGGTGGTGGGCCGAGGGTGGTCGAGCGATGAGGGAGGAGGGGGCAGGTATAACTAGGTGTAGCGCTGAGTGGTCGGAGAAATGTGAGGGAGAGGTGAAAGTCGAGCACGCAGGCGGGTTGAGACTGTGAGGGGAGGGGGGAGGGGTGAGCCAATGGTCGAGGCAACCTCCGCTACTGGGAAAGGTGGGGAGTGGGGGGTGGAGGGGTCGGAGGTGTGATTCGAGTAAGGAGGTGAGGGCGGGGTTGCCTGTACCTTGTGTGGTGGTCGTTTGGAAGTCGCCGCCCCAGAGGATGCGGTGGGTTGGGTAGTCGTCCATCAGGCGGAGGCCCCATGCCGCGACCTCCGCGTATAATCGTGTTGGTATGGGGCTGTGGAGCTGTGGCATGTAGGCTCCGATGAGGAGGTAAGGGTTGCCTGAACGATTCCCTTCGGACCGCGAAGAGAACGCCTGCGTTGGGTAGGGGCACAGAGGAGTAGCAGGGTCTGGAGCTTTTTAGTAGGTATTGTGGGAGGGCGACGCGCCATCGGGATTTGTGGGTGTCGTGTTTAGTTTCTGTGAGGATGAGGACATCAGGGCTGTGGGTGGTGGCGAGGTGTTCCACGTCCATGATGGATGTGTGGAGCCCTCTGGTGTTGAGGTTAATGAGGTGCAGAGGTTGTGGTATATGATGTGGGAGGAGTGGTGGGGGTTGAGGGTTGGGGGGGTAAGGGGGGTTCTCGGGAGGGGGAGTTGTGCGGCGTGGCGGGGGGGTGTGGGAGGTGTGGGGTTGGGGTGGGTGTTGGAGTGCGATGTGGGGGAGGGTGGGTAGGCGGGGGGTGGGGGAAGGGGTGGAATGGGGAAGCGGAGAAATTGGTGGGGAGGGTTTGGGGGTGTGTGAGGGCTCGGGGGAGAGGGAGGGCTGTTGAGGGTGGAGGGTGCTAAGGAGGTGGGAGCGACCGACAGGGAGGGGAGTGGAGCGGAAGACGTGGTGCCACAGAAGAGAGTGAAGGGAATAGACTGTGTGTTTGGGGTCGAAATGAGGGGGGTCGTAAGCATGGTCAGCGGGTGCCGTGAGTATAAAGTATGTGTGAAGGAGGACGTGGGTTCCACAGGACCACGCCCGAGGTGAGTCGTTCTGTCGAGGGGGGTTGAGAAGGCGGGGAGTGAGGAGTTGGGGGGGGGTAGTCGAGTTCCATGAGGCGATAAGTGAGAGGGAGCGGGCAAGAAGGGACGGGGGGGGAGGGTGGTGGAGGGAGTCCACCCAAGTGGCGGAGTCGTGTGTCACGTGGAGGAGGCCGAAGTGGGAGTGCTGCCAGGTGAGGACGAGGAGGGAGTTGTGGGGTGTGCCCGGGCGCGGGGGTACGCCTCTGTTTGAGAGGTTGGACCACTGGCTGGGGTATATGTGGTGGTTATGGAAGGTGTCAACCTCGGTGTTTGTGATAATAGTGTAGGTGTTGGAGGGGGTGGAGTGGAGTTTAGCAAGGGAGGAGGCAATGCAGTATAGGTTAGAGAGGTCCTGGTAGTGTCCCCATTGGAAGGAGAGCACGGCCGAGGAGTCGAGGTGGCCGATGGGGGTGGGGAGGCCGTGTTCAAGGTTAAGGTCAAACAGGTAGTTATGTAGTTTGATAGTGCAGGTATCAGGGGCGAAGTGTGACGGAAGTGAGGCCCTGAGTGGGTTGGTTACACCGTGTGTACGTATATCTTGGGTGGGGCGTGGGGGGAGGGCAGGGGGTCGAACCTCCGGGCCTGCTGGCCCGTCTGTAGTGGAGTTAGGGATGGGGGCTGGCCCTAGCGGCCGAGTGGACATCTGGTGGAGGGTTGGGAGGTCCAGGTGAGGGGAGGTGTTCCTCGTTGGCTTCCGCGGTGTTGAGGTCTTCTTCAGGGAGGTCTTCGAGCTCGAAGTCTGAGGTCGCAGGGGACGAGGCAGGTAGGGGGAGGTTTGAGGGGTGTGTGTTGGGCGGGGGGTCGTGGTTCCGGCGGTTGGAGTTGGGGGTGGGTTGTGGGGAAGGGGAGTGTGTGAGGCGTGTGTGGGTCTGTGGGTCATGGGGGGTGCGGCGGTGTGGGGGTGAGTGGGGGGACTTTCTGAGGGTGTGGCGTGTGTGTTTTAGGACGCCGGACGGGGGGGCTGGTTTGAGGGCTGGGTCTGTTGGTGTGCGTGTCTTTGGAGAGGAGTCCATGGGGTCAGTGTGGGGAAGGGAGGGGGGGAGGAGTTGGAGGGGGGGAGATAGCATGTGGGGGGTGGAGTCAGTGCGTTGGGGGGGGGAGGGAGGTGGGGGGTTAATGCCGGTGGGGTGGGAGGAGGCTGTGTTGGGGTGTGTGAGGGGGGTGGAGGAGGAATCCATATGGTCAACTGAGGTTTCGAGGATGGTGGGAAGGGGGGGAGGGAGTGGAGGGGCGGTGGCGGGCAAGGGGGAAGGGTCAGCAGGGTGAGCGGGTTGGGGGTACGTATGATGGGCGGGGGAGGGGGAGCGACGTTTTTTGGAGGGGCGCTGGTTGCGAGTGCGAGGGGGAGGGGGGGAGAATGAGGGGGCCAGTTGGATGTCAGGTAGAGAGTCGAGGTCGAGGGGGGTATCGTCAGGGGTGTCCAGCAGGGAGCCGTCCGCAGGTTCTTGTTGCCATGCCTCGTAGGTGTTGGTCGCCTGCAAGTGTCCTGTCCATTCGAGAAGGAGAGAGGGGGGGTTGCGAAGGAGGGATTTGTTTTTTGCGAGGGTGAGCTGGGGGGGGGAGGGGGAGGTGGTGAAGATGGGGTCTGTGATGCGGGACCTGCCGAAGGTGGAGTAGTGGTGGGGTGTGATGTATAGGGAGCATGTGGTGTTGGTGGGGGTACCGCGGTGTATGTAGGTGTGGGGAAGGGGAATGGTGGCAGTGCCGTTGGTTGAGATAAGGATGCAATACATGATTTTGGTGAGGGAGATTTGGATGCTGGTGTTGATGTGAGGGGAAGGGGAGGGGTGGGAGCGGAAGTATGAGCCGTCAGGAAATTTTTTGAGGGAGGTGTGGTATGAGATGTCGAAGGTGGAGGGAGTGGAGTTGTGGGAGTGGGTGTGTGACTGTGCGTATTCTGAAGCTGTTTGATGGAGGAGAGTGGAGAGCCAGTGTGAAGAAGGGATAGTGCCTTGTGATGTGGGTTGGGGGAAGGGGAGGGGGTGGGGGGACTGGATGAGGACTGTGGTGAGACAGGTGTCAGTCCAGGAGGTGCCTGGGACATGGCCTGTGAGAGGGGGGGGTGTGATGGTAATTGTGTAGTTTTGGGGGGTGGGGGGTACGGTGTGAATAGCATTTTGAAGGGTGGCATGAAAATGTACAGGTCCTGATTGTGAAAGAACTGGATTATGGGGTGGGTGGAGGATATGCATCCAGAAGGAGAGGGGGTCGTTCACGACCTGGACTGGTTCCCGTGTAGGTTGTAGGGCGTCCGCGATCTGGAGCAGGAGTTGGGCTGGTTCCGGGAGGTCTTCCATTCGGGGGGCAGGGGTGGTGGCGCTGGCGTTCCAGGTGTCGGCGAGTTCCGTGGCGAGTCGATCTAACAGGAGGGCCTGTATCAGGGGAACGACGTCTGGGCCGGAGAGATGAGTGAACAAGGAGGAGCTAATTTTCAGGCGTTGGCCTGAAATTGCGGGAACGGCTACAGCGCGGATAATCTGAATTTCTTGCTGTCTCAGGGTGGTGGAAAGTTGGGGGTCCGAGGCGGCGCAGGGTGGCGTTGGACCTCCCGACGGGAGTTCACGCTGGCGTGAAGCGAGCTGATAAAGTAAGCCAACTGTGATGCAGGAGGTGGGGATGTCCAGGCGGACCTCCTGATGACCATGTGAGAGTGCGACTGGCAGTGGGGTGAGGTCGTGTTGCTGGGGCATGGCTGGGTGTGGGGTGCGGGTGACTGAGGCTGTCCATTTCGCACGATGGGCGAGTTCCCGACCGATTATATTTTTCGCGCGGGCCGGAATATCGGTCAGGGCGTGAACTTTTTCGAGAAGCCAGCGTCGAGCGAGGGAGCAGGCGGAGAGGAGCATAAGTGAGGAGGACGGCGTGTTTAGGTAGGAACACACCGTGGAGCCAGAAACTGGCAGTGTCAGGGGGGGCGGTGGAGTACTGGCCTGTCAGTAGGTAGGAGTCGATCAGGCGAGCAGAGAGGTCAACGGCCCCTCCAAGGTCGGGGGCAGTCGTCGGGGTGGAGAGGACCAGGGGAGTTTGAAGCCCTGTGCCCGGCGTGGGTTCCAGGGGTGTGCCTCGTCCGTAGTCCGCATGTGTGAGCTGTGGGGCTGTGAGGAAAGGAGCAAGTGGGTGACCCACGAGGCGGTTGCGGGGGCCGATGTGGGCTTCCGCGAAGAGGGGTGTGGGGCGGTCTTTGAGGAGTACCTGTTTGTATGATTCCGGGAGGGCGGAAGGTGATGACATAATGGTCGTAAGGTGGGTGTCGATGTGTGTGTAAGTGGTGGTTTTGGAGTGGAGAGAGAGTGGGTTAGAGGTGGTCAGCGTGTGTTGGCGGCACACGACCAGGTCTAATGGGACCTGGGTTTGTTTTTCACGGACGTCTGATGGGAACGTCCGGACGCTCGGAGGGGCGCGTGAGAGTGCGCCGTCTCCGTGGGGGAGTGATTTTTGTAATCTTTTTGATACGTACGAGTGTCGTAGTATTGTACGGAGTACTCGGAGTGTTTGAGAAGTAGGTGGCGCAGATTCCGGCATGTGAACCGAATTCAAATTTGTGAAAGCTGCGCCTTGGAGTGTGTACCGTCTGATGTGCCTACGGATCCACTGACCTGGGTGAGCTAGGCTCGGGTGGGGAGAGGTGATCGGTGCCCGTCGTCCGACGGGCCCTGTGGTCACCAGTCTATCGCTCATAGGGAGGCCAAGCCCGGAGCGAAGACGGTCGGCGTTGCTCATCCGAGCTACCGACCCATCCCCTATATTTTTTACGTCAGTAGTACTTTAGTAGTACTGTGGATCTTTTTACTGTCTTTAGTGACGGTAGGATGCGTTTTTTTTCCACAAAAAACACACAACACTCACCAACACCCAATTCACCCACAAACAAGAGTTCATATGGGGCGTCCACAACACCCGCCTCCTCACACACAACCCCACCATGAGATGTCCCATGTGTGGCCAATTCACCAGCAACGGCCACATGGCCGGTAACTGCCCTTCCATGTCTGGCCTAAGACAGGACCGTCACAACAGCGCGCTACAACTCCTACTCTTTCTCCTGGAACGCCACAACGGAGGACGCTGGGAGACTATCACTGCAGACTTCGGTAACAAACCCATCAAGTCCTTCACCCGCCCCACCCCCCCCCTCCACCCCCCTCGACTGCCACCCCCCACACCCCACCCACATGACCACCCGCCTTGTTGACGCAGACGAAGGTCTCTCGCCCGACTCTCTAACCTCGTGCCCCGCTATCCTTCCCCCCGAAATCCTCCCACCTGCACTTCGCCCCCCGGCGCACAAACCCGATTTCATACGCCTCCTCGAACCTCGCTTCGTAGGCCACAACAACGGCCGCCGCCGATACTCATCTATCAGGAAAATACAGATAGGGGAATGGAAGTACTGCACAGACCACAACCTCTCACACACAGCTAGCTTGATTAGGGACAAATACACACCCCTCGCAAACGCCATCCGAAACCACTGGCGAGGTACCGAAGTCGATATCTTACCCATAGTCATGAGCCGCACGGGAACCCCGCACTCGTCCACCATAGCAAGTCTCACCTCTCTCCTCACCCTCCGCACAGACCCTCCCGACAAACTAGTCACCAAAGCACGAATCGACACATCTCGCATCCTTTCTTCACTCCATGCACACACCGTCCAATGGCTACACTATCTCCTCCTTGTCTACCGCACCAAATCACGCACGACCACTCGCCGAGCCTCCGCATAAAGCACCTCCCCCAGCCATTCTTGCACACCACTTTTAAACCGCTTCAGACCCTCCCCGGGGGGGAGTAAAACCCCCGCCCACACTTGGAGAGGTTGGACATAGGTGGTTAACGGTCTAGCCCTGACTTGTAAGTTCCCTGTTTGACGTAGTTGGGAGGGCCCAGAGACAGCAGCCGACGCATCCGGCTTTTTGGTGAAAAACCGGCGCATACGGTACATGTTGTAAACAATTTCAATTTCAATTTCAATTTCAATTTCAATTTCAATTTCAATTTCAATTTCAATTTCAATTTCAATTTGGTGCTATCGGCTGGCTGGAGCGAGGCGTACGGGCAAAAGGCAGTCAAAAAAGATTAGTTACGCCTTCTAGCGCTGCGGCAACACGCACGCGAGCCGCTACACGGTTCGCAGCTACGGCTCATTGCTTCCGCTCACTCTCTCTCTCGGAGGCTGTCACTATTACCACCATGGCAGCGGCGCACAACGTATCCGCAGCTGCCTTGACCGCTGAGGTGCAACCCGCTTGAACGCACCCGCCTTTGCCTCGTATATTGCCTTTGGGTTCGTCAGTGCTACGGCCCAGGGGTCGTGACTATCTTGTATGCTTGCTTTCTCGTCCTGCTCGTCAACCTCCTCCACCTCGGAATCTGCGTCCTCAACTGTCACCACTACCGCTGGATGTCGTAGCTTTCAAAGGTCCGCTTTCTTCGCTCGTAGGTTGGGCCGCTTATCGGAGATGGTGAGGAGTGCCCCTCGATCCTCCTCCATGGCTTGAGCAGCGAGTTGTCATGCCCTTTTCGTTGTTCTTGTTGCCCTCTCAACAGCAACAACAACATCAACGGCTTCAACACCGCGCCAATCTTGTTACGTCCCCTTTCTCGGCAGCACCTTCCTCGCCGGACTCAGTTGTCGCCCCTTTCACTTCGTATTAAGGACGACAACGACGAGCAGAGTTGGGGAAAAACGTAGGGACACGCACATGGGGTCAATAACGCCGCACCATCGCCGCGCTGGTGCCTCGCCCCAATGACCCGAAGCACCTCATCACTCGCACACACAAGTTTCCTTACTAATAAAGCGGCGATAGCTGTGGGTTAGAGCCAGTCGGGGCCCCTTTTTGGCGCCTAGCTGCTGCGCCATAAAGATTCTGTGCGGGTCGGAAGGCGATTTTCCTACGCATCGCCCATCTTTCCCGAGGCATAACTCACTCATTGTTTAAAAGTGCATAAAGCCGGTCAAAGGTTCCCCGAACATATCGAAAACTGTAGTTTTCTTGTCATATATTCAGAATTTGAATTCGATGTTCTTGTAAAAAGTTATAGCTACTTTTATAAGATTTTGTTCCAAGTTCTTGGTGTTCCAAATTACCCACAATCCTCCTTACAACGGTGTTGTGTGGGTTACGTCTAAGTGCTATGGACCTCTAAGAAATGGTGGCTTAAACGTAGGCAACATGCTTCTATTTCGGACTCGCTCGACTCTCTGATGGTCGAGATTCGCAAGACGTCCATGTTGCCTAACATCCGGGATGGCGCAATTAATGCCATGCTAGGACTTACGCAAGGAAACCTGAGTTACGCCACCTACACACAGATGTTCAACGACTTTTTACGAAGGTCCCGACAACCTCTTACGGATGATCTTCAGTGCGTTCGATTCATCACTGGACTCGCTAACTTTCATCTACGGACTTAGGCGAAATCACATCGTTCGCAATAGAAGGGTTACAGTCTATAAAATAGATGTGATGTCATTAAAAACAAATTCTTGATCTTTCAATTACAAGCAAAGACTTGTAACTCACGCACGGTAGAATGGAAAGCAAGAAGGGATAAATAGTTGTTTTCTGATAGTCTTTGCGGGCTTGAATATTGGAATTACACGAAGTAGCATTGACACCAAGACGTTGCTTATTGGGGGGGGGGGCTGAAAGGGAAAGATTGACAACAGGCTCGCGAAGTGAAAGACACGACGGTCACGAGATAAAAGAAAGCAAATGCAAGCACTACATTGTGCACAGACCTAGGAAAAAAGCCGCAGGAAAAACTAGGATCCCCGACACAACAGTGAAAAATTACACGCGGAGGCGACAAGCAACCCGGGCCTCACACATCGCGCGAGGAAAAGCGGAGACGCTTGAGGCCCTTGGCGCGGCTGAAGAAAGCCGTGGCTGAAGAAAGAAGGCATCCCAGCGGAGGCAGAAGCATCCTTCACACTCCTCCGCCGCTACGGATAGCCCGCGCAAGCCGTTATTCGCGTAAGCGACATGTGCGACGAGAGAAACATTTGGGCACCGTGAAGCCAATACTTTGCCCACATGCATGATGGATCCGCTTATATGCGGCTGCATGTTTGGTCAACGCTATCAAAAAAGCCGTGGCTTGGCCACTGAGAGCGCCAAATTTGCTGACCCCAAACGGAATGAAGCGTATACATATCGGGCGACTTCGCACTTCCTCCGAAAGCTCGTTGAACGTGATCTTATCTTCGCGGTTAGAAGCGGCAGCGGAAGACGGGGGGCTAAAAACGCTGAACAAACACAAAACAACGGTATCTAGAACAAGTTTCAAAATCGGATGCCATGGTAGTGTAAGACACCCGCAACCGAAGGGAGGCCGTCGTTGCCGCTGTGGAGTTGAGCTAACATAGTGGGATCCGTATGAACCTTAACGTTATGCAGTAACACTCTCCCCAACGGCTTCCATGTTGACCCCACGGATAGCCTTTACTGGATGGTTGATAACATTTGTCCAACAAATAACAATACTCTGCTTGAACTCGTCGTACATGAATACCACAATATCACCGAACACCCCGCCGCTGATCAAACTCTACTAAATGTTTCTAAAATGTTTTGATGGCCTCAAATGCACAAATTTGCTACGCAATATTGCAAACAAGGCACAACTTGCCAACGTATTAAGAACCCTACTTCCAAACCCCTTGACTACCCCCCTTGTTTCCTAACCCAAAATCTACCCGCCCATATGACAACATAAGTATGATTTTCTTACTTACCTGCCCCCTTTTGATGGTCTTGTTTGCATTACCACATTCGTTGACACTTTCACAATTCAAGCCCACTTCACAAATTGAAATTGAAATAATTGAAATTGAAATTGTTTACAACATGTACCGTATGCGCCGGTTTTTCACCAAAAAGCCAGATGCGTCGGCTACTGTCTCTTGGCCCTCCCAACTACGCCATACAGGGAACTTACAAGTCAGGGCTAGACCGTGAACCACCTATGTCCTACCTCTCCAAGTGTGGTCGGGGGTTTCACTCCCCCCCGGGGAGGGTCTGAAGTGGGTTAAAGGTGGTGTGCAGGGATGGCTTGGGGAGGTGCGTTATGCGGAGGCTCGGCGAGTGGTCGTGGATATTTTGTGCGGTAGACAAGGAGGAGATAATGCAGCCATTGGACGGTGTGTGCATGGAGTGTGGAAAGGATGCGAGACGTGTCGAGTCGTGCTTTGGTGATGAGTTTGTCGGGAGGGTCGGTGCGGAGGGTGAGGAGAGAGGTGAGACTTGCGATGGTGGATGAGTGCGGTGTGCCCGTGCGGCTCATGACTATGGGTAGGATGTCGACTTCGGTACCTCGCCAGTGGTTTCGGATGGCGTTTGCGAGGGGTGTGTATTTGTCCCTAATCAAGCGGGATGTGTGTGAGAGGTTGCGGTCGGTGCAGTATTTCCACTCCCCCATGTGTATTTTCCTGATAGATGAGTATCGGCGGCGGCCGTTGTTGTGACCGACGAAGCGAGGTTCGAGGAGGCGTATGAAATCGGGTTTGTGCGCCGGGGGGCGTAGTGCAGGCGGGAGGATTTCGGGGGGAGGATAGCGGGGCACGAGGTTAGGGAGTCGGGCGAGAGACCTTCGTCAGCATCAACAAGTCGGGTAGCCGTGTGGGTGGGGTGTGGGGGGTGACAGTCAAGAGGGGTGGAGGTGGGGGTGGGGCGGGTGAAAGACTTGATGGGTTTGTTAACGAAATCTGCAGTGATAGTCTCCCAGCGTCCTCCGTTGTGGCGTTCCAAGAGGGAGAGTAGGAGTTGTAGCGCGTTGTTGTGGCGGTCCTGTCTTAGGCCAGACATGGATGGGCAGTTACCGGCCATGTGGCCGTTGCTGGTGAATTGGCCACACATGGGACATCTCATGGTGGGGTTGTGTGTGAGGAGGCGGGTGTTGTGGACGCCCCATATGAATTCTTGCTTGTGGGTGAATTGGGTGTTGGTGAGTGTTGTGAGTTTTTTGTGGTAGATGAAGTCGGCGCCGTCTGCCGCGGCGCGGGCGAGGAGGGCGCCGTGTTTGGATGTTTGCGAGAGGGGAGTAAGTGTGTGCTTGCAGCTGTGGTTGTGTGCGTCGGCTTTGAGGTTGGTGTATTTGTAGGGTATGGGTTCCCCTTGAGTTTGTGGTGTGAGGGTGTAAGGCCAGGTCCAGTGACCAATTGACACGTCCGAGCCTGTGGTGTATGTGGTATCTGGTGGTTGACCATCAGCTACTTGATTAGCGAGTGAGTCTGCGAGGTCGTTGCCGAGTGAGTGGTTGTGTGCTTTAATTTTGCCGAGATGTGTGTTGATGCCTGCGTCGCAGCGGGTTATGATGGTGCGTGTGATGGAGAGGAGTGTGTCGCGGTGGATGTTGTGCCTATAAGCGGAGGGGCAGTTAAGGTATCCGTGTATGAGGCGGAGGGAGCACGCACTGTCACTTAGGAGGTGGGCATGGCCTAGTTGGAGGCCTATGTCAATGCCAGCTAGTTCGGCTCGATGGATAGTATGGGAGGGAAGGGTAGAGGTCACCAGGATTTTGATGTTGGTGTCCGAGGCTGGGTGGGTGGCTGCCGCCCCGAGAGGGGAGCTGCTTCCTTTTTTCGAGCCGTCTGTGTGTACGAAGTCCTGCCAGTTCCAAGCAAGAGTTCCTCTGGTGGGGGAGTATGTTAGTTGTGTGCGTTCATGGAGGGGGTAGGTAAGGGGGTGAGTGGGGTTGGGGGGGAGATGGTATATGCCTGCGGAGTGAGGTGAGTAGGAGTCGGTGAGGTGTGGAGGTGGGATGGTGATGGTGGGGCTTGGGAGGTGTGTGTCGTATATAGACTCGAGGGTGTTGTGGAGTGCGGTCATGGCTGTGTGTGAGGGTAGGGTGGGGAGTGCGAGGGAGTTAGCGACGAGGTAGATGTCGACCATCCAGCGTGTGCCGAAAGGGGTAGGGGTGGGATGGCCTGTGTGTTGGTCGGGGGGTAAGCAGGTGTTCGCGTCATTGGGAAGGGTGTAGAGGTGATGTGTGTAGGGGGAGTTGATATATTTGGAGTGGCGGTATGGTGTGTGTTCCCAACGGGGGAGGATGAGGATGGTAGCGCTGGGGGTTCGTGGTCGTATTCGGGGTTGGCGATGTTGGTGCCTTGCCATGTGTGTGGGGCGTTACTTCCGCTGGATGAGAAGACTATGTCTTCGGGGTAGAGTGAGTGGTAAGTGTGCGAGTGGAGTGATTTATTGGGGGGGTCTGAGTATAGTTCTGTCTGGATGTGGAATGTGTGACGGAGGGCCGAGAGGAGGTCCTCTCTGGTGGCCCATCTGTTGCGGGTGGTGGTGGCGGGTGTAGGTGAGTGGATTTCTGAGCGGGAGCCTAGGCGAGTGAGGAGGCGGTAGACCTCCTCTTCGAATGTATGATGGGAGAGGTCAGGGCGGAAGAGTTGGTACAGGTGGCGGACGCGGGGGCCGTTAAGGGTGGTGACTGCGCGGCCGTCGGGAGTGCAGAGTATTGTAGTATCGTGAAGTGAGGGGTGTGCGTGGATGGCGAATGTACCGGTAGGGAGCATGTCGAGGTCGGGGTTGATGGGGTTGTGGTTGAATGTGATTAGGTGATGTGTCCAAGGAGGGGGTCCGGGTTCTGGCAGAATGGGTGTCGTGGAGGGGACGAAGCCGGAGTTAAATGCGGTGAGGGCGGTGGGGCCGGAGGGGGTCACACTGATGGTGTCGTGTAGTTGAAGGCAAGGCGCCCACTGGACCTCATGGAGTCGGGTGAGGTCGTGTTGTTTGCCGCGAGCGCACCAGTCTCATAGCCAATGTGGCGAGGCCTAAGGCGGGGCGGCATTGGGAATGGACGGCAAAGTGCGGGCATGTGCTGCAGGTGGAGGTGGGTTCCAAGTGCAGAGGATTGTGGCATATGGAGCAATCGGCGGGGGTGGGGGTGGGGAGGTTTACCGAGGTGGGGGTGGAAGAGATGAGTCGGAAGCCGACGTCCAGTTGGAGTTGTATATCCCATTCCGTGAGGTGTTCCGGGGCCCATTCGACCATGTATTGGGTTTGTCCGTATTCAGTGTCTTTGTGTTTGGAGATGATGCGCGTCACGTCGCAGGGGGGGAAATGGTGGTCTGAGGGGGTGAGGTATTCTGTGTCTATGTGCGTGATGGGTGCAGTGGGGGTGTTGATGTTGGTGCGGGAGGAGTGGGTAAAGGGGGAGAGGGTGGGAGGAGGGCGGGGGAGGTGTGAAGTGAGGAGGGGAACCCAAGAGGGGTGGAGAGTGGTGGGGGGGGATGCTTGTTTGGGGGTGAGGTTTGTGACGGGGAGGCGGTTGTGGACAGTGTCGGAGGGTTCGGTGAGGATTGCGGCGAGAAGGCGAATTGGGATAGAGAGGGAGGTGTTGGACCCCGTGAGTTCGGAGATGGACTGGCAGGATTTGAGGATGAAGGAGTAAGGGGTGGCGCGGAGGAGGACTTGTGACCATTCGGTTATGTTATTTTGCCAGAGGGGGTTAAGACGGGGAAGGAGGGAGGTGTGTGTCTTGCGGGGTGAGAATTCGCGGTATGCTTGTTTGTATGTGTGAGGGTCTGTGATATGCTTGGCTCTGTCTCTGAGTGATGTAAGGAGCGCGGCGTCCTGGCTGGTGAAGTGGGTGCGGATTGTGGAGGCAATGGGATTGGTGAGGGAGAGGGGGGGGATGTTGTGAAGCATGGTTCCGGCATCGCGTTGGGCGCGCACTAGGCATCTGAGAGTGGGGGGGGAGAGACTGCCTGACATTATCGATTCAGTGGGCCAGTGGGAGTATGTGGTGGAGATGTTGTGCATGTGGGCTCTGGCCATGTGGCCCCTATATCCGGGGGAGTTCAGGATTTTGTGGAGGTGACAGACAGTGAGTTGTGCGGCGTGGGCTTTGAGGGAGGGGAGGCCGTAGCCGAGGGCAGAGGTAGGCCGGTGTAGGGCGGTGCGGGGGAGGTTACGTACCGAGGAGACGGCGGAGCGGAGGGCGCGGCATATTTGACCTTCGAGGGTGTCCAATTGGGAGTCGCTGAAGAGGCCAAGTTGGAGGGTAAAGTGTTTTCCGAGTAGGAGGCCACGGATGACGCGAATTCTGCGGGATTGGGTTAGTAGGGAGGAGGAGAGGGCGTTGATGAGGGATGTGGTAGTGCGTTTGAGTTCGTGCCAGTGTTTGGTGAAGGTGAGGGAGGTGTTGAGTTCGACCCCTAGGACGCGGTATGTGTCCGAGGGGCCTATGGAGGGGATGGGTGCCGGGGAGGAGTTGATGGTGATGAACTGTGATTGGAGGCGGGATGTGAGGAGGGTGATGTTGGCAAGGGAGAGGGCGCTACCTGAGCCCCAAAGGGCTCCGGTAATGCAGAATTTCGGATGTTGACGGTCATACCTGTGTAGGCGCTGAAGAGAGAGAGTTTCCTTAGTTGGATGGCCATGTTTGGGGTCGAGCCCGTGGCTAGGCTGAGGTCGTCGGCGAATCCGTGTCCGGGGTATGTGGCTGTGGGTTCTGTTGGGTCGACGTTAGTGGCGGGGGGCCCTGGGCGGTAGCCCCGGCTGCCCACAGTGAGCCAGCGGAGAAAGGGTTCAAGGAAGAGGGTAAATAGGAACGGGGAGAGGGTGTCGCCCTGTAGGGTATCTCGATTAATGTCGATGGAGGGGGTGGGACCATAAGGGGTAATGTAGTCCGTGGATGAGACTCCGTAGAGGTGTTTGCATGTATCTACAAAGGTGGGGGGTATACCGAGTTGTCTCATGTGTTTGAACATGATGCGGTGGTCTGCTGCGTTGAAGGCGCCTTTGAAGTCCGCGTACATGACGTAGATGTCCTTTTTGTGGAGTCTCGCGTCCTCCATGGCCATGATTATGGAGGAGAGGGCGTCGTGGATGCTGCGGTGTTGTCGAAAGCCGTCTTATTGGTCGCTGAGGATGCCGTGGGTTTCGGCGTATTTCGAGCCTGCGTCTTTTATTAGTGCGGTCCATAGCTTAAGAAGGTTATTCATGAGGGCGATGGGGCGGTAGTTGTCAAGGAGGGTGGGGTCCCCTTTTTTATGTAGTAGGCATGTTGTGCTATGGCACCATTCAGGGGGTGTGTAGGATTTGTGGGCGAGGAGGGATAGGAGAGAGTAGAGGGCGGAGCGGGTCTCCGGGGGTAGGAACTTGACAATTTCGTTGGGGATACCGTCGGGGCCGGGGGCTTTGCCTGTGCCTAGCGAGTTGAGAGTTTTATCAAATGTATCGCGGGTAATCATGTCGGCGAGTGTAAGTGTGGGGTCCCCCCGGGGTTCGATGGTGTAGTTGTCGGGGTTGTCAGGGTGTTCCTAGGGGGGTACGGGTAGGTCAAGCGGGGTGGCTCGCGTGAGTTCGGTGGTGAAGTGGGAGTGGACTGCCTCAATGACGGCTGAGGGGGAGGATGCTGGGGTTTTATCGGGCTTGGTAAGGCGGTGGAGAGTTGAAGTTGCGGTGGTCGCTGGGAGGAGGCCACTTTTAATTTTTAATCTGGCAGTGTCGGGAGGGGCGGTGGAGTACTGGCTTGTTAGGAGGTAGGAGTCGATCAGGCGAGCAGAGAAGTCAACGGCCCTTCCGAGGTCGGGAGCAGTCGTCGGGGCTGAAAGGACCAGGGGAGTTTGAAGCCTTGTGCCCGGTGTGGGTTCCAGGGGCGTGCCTCGTCCGTGATCTGCAGTTGCGAGCTGTGGGGCCGTGAGGAAGGGTGCGAGTGGGTGACCCACAAGGCGGTTACGGGGGCCGATGTGGTCGTCCGCGAAGAGGGGTGTAGGGCGGTCCTTAAGGAGGACCTGTTTGTATGAGTCCGGCAGGTTGGAAGGTGATGACATGGTGGTCGTCAAGAGGGTGTCGATGCGAGTGCTTTTGGTGTTTTTGATGTGGGGAGAGAGAGACGTTCCTCCTTGTCGAGGTCCCCCGTCATGTCGAGGTCTAGTGGGGGGGACCGAGACACAAAGAGAGAGGGAAAAGCTGGCGCTCTTGCCTTCGCGCTTGAATTTTCCCCGCTCATTTCGTCGGTTTTTCTCTGTCTGGTACCCGACTGGTAGTTCGACATTCGCCCGTACCCTCCTCCCTTTGATCGCGCGTCCACCGAGCAACCATGTTTCGAGTGTGGGCCTCCGCGCTCACCTGGGCCCACACTCTATGTATATAGGTCTATCAAACGGTTGTGGGTGTCGAAAAGGGGGGGGGGCAAGTCACCGTAGCCGGATCCTTCGGGCCGCATGTGTGCGGAAATAAATCAAAACCCTCCGTGCGGGGTGCTAGATCGTGTCGCTCCCCCCGTCGCGACCATCCTCCTTGCCGCTCTGGCAAAACCTTCCCCCGGGATTTGTAGCCTGGCGACGTAGTAGCCCGCTAGTGAGCGCCACGCCATGGTGTTGCTTCCCGACTGGCTGAAAAATCCAGCGTTGTAGTTACGCCCGTACCCTCCTCACGCCCCCCCAAAGAATAGTGGGCCCATCCGTATCATTTGCACGTAGGACGGTAGCCGCTCCCGTGTCCGTGCATACGTTTCCGATCCTTGCTCGGAGAACTAAGGGATATCCGCGGGGTGGGGCAGGGTAGTAACCTCTACGCCGGGTACGGACATTACTTTTGCTTCCAGAAACGCCCTCCGTACATGGCTTTCCAACGGCGGCTATTCCCGAGGATTGCCGCCGCCTCACCTAGCCGCTTCTCCGCTTGCGACCGATCACCGGCATGTGTGATGTCGTGCCTCGCCCCCCGGGAATGTTCGACTGGCACATGGTTGGTCGACGGCTAGCGAGCGCCCTTTCATAGCGTTGCTGCCCGGCTGACCATCGCCATCGCCAATGCCGCGTCCCACCGCTGATCCGGCCGTACTCTCCTCGTCACCACACGCTAGTCAGCTCCCCCCCCCCCCCCCCCCCCCCCCCCCCCCCCCTCCCGAAAATATGACTATATCCAACAGTATCTAACCACGAAAGAACGTATCGGACGGCCCGAGCGGGAGATGTTGTCGCCGATATTGCACACAAATTATCCATGCAGAAGCCCTATGTACATGGCTTTCCCGACAGCTGTTGACCCCGAGGAGCTGTTGACTTTAACATTCCTACACATAATATTGTAATAAAGTTTCTATGCGTCCTTCATTATATGTGACTACGATGAGGGGAATTCCACTCTCTCTTCACCCCGTGCGCGCGCTTTCGCGCGCCCTGCAGTATACCAGTATCTGTAGGTAGAGTGAATGAGAGTACTCGTAAAGTAGTACTCGTAGATGAGAGAGGCCGGAGAGCTTATTATTAATGACAATAATCAAGGCAAAGGATATTTACCTCGCCATAATTAGCGCTAACAGAGTAGCAGCAGATGACGGCCCGTCGAGCTGGATCTTCACGGGGACGGGAGAGCGTCGGAGGACCGACGGCGAGGGTATGGAGGGCCACGGAGAGAAAGAAGGGCCTGACGTTGGGGGCGGCCTGTGCAAGCATACATGTAATGATGACGGACCGCTGAAGGAGACTGTAGAGGCGCTGGCGGCCAAACTGACAGCGGCGTCGGAAGGACAGACGGCGCTGGCGGGGGCAGTGGGCTCTAGCCGGGCTCAGGTAGCCGCGCTGCTGGCGGGCCTGCGTGAGCTAGCAGACTGTGGGGATGTCCCTACCCGGGTGGTCGCTCTCCAGAAACGACTGGAGGCCCTGAGCGACCAGGCGACCGTGATTAGTGGTCGTCTGGATCGCTCGGCGGCGGCGCTGGGTATCCGGGAGCGTTCAGGCGCAGTCGCCGCAGCGAACGGCGATAGCAACGGACACCATCACCCGCAGCAGCCGCCGTCCTTGAGCTAGCCATTCGAGGCAGGCAACGATATGTTTCACTCAACCCGATTGGGAAATGATTTCACGGGCAGGAATCTATGGCTTGTTTGGGTACTGTGGAGGTAAGTAAGCCTTGCCATAGCAGAGGCTCGAGGTGCGTGCCGAGAGTTCTTCGAGGGCGCCTGGCACTGTAGGGTTAACGTACTGCAGGGCGGTAATTATAAGGCGTTTCCCGAGGGGAAGACTCAAAACTCGCCCCGCCCGGAAGACGAGGGCTGGGGCGCGAAATGTATAGGCGATTTGTCCCTCTAAGGAATATGCAGCGGCTGTTGGCCAGTGGCGGTCATTATTTTCAACGGCGGCAGCGTATGTGACCAGTTATCGAGTCGGAGGTCGCTGTGGCTCTGTTGTCGCCGTTTCCGACGTTCTGAGTTCGGCACTCCCAGGCCTACGCCAATGCCACTGCAATATTTCCTAACATTGGATTTCTTGCCGCCCGTGTGTCGCCCAGCCTCCGACGCTCACCTGCGGCTACTGCGGCTACGACCCGCGCGTGTGCCGTGTGGGCTGCCACCTGCTACCGCAGCAAGTGAGCAAACTATGGACAGCAAACCCCATGCGAAAAGCACGTCAGTTGTAAACAATTACATTTATAATACTTGGCCTTCACATCGTCGTCTATTTATTTAGTTTGGGTTATTCTGTAAACTCCAGTACGGGTACGGGTACCTCCGTACCCATGGGTTTGCTCACTTGGGTTTATGCGAATGCGATTCGTTTTGCTCCCCCTTTCGTCGTTTTTGGGGGAATGTGCGGCGAGAATTCATGCAACCTCTTTCTGCTGCTCTTCATGGTACTCTGGGTTCCTATCTCCGCGACACTTTGCATGAGGGCGGTGCTCATGCTGTGGCGTGCCTTCCTGTTCCCCGGGCTCAGGCGTGTGGGGTTCTTTCCTCCTTCGCATCCTCCATTTGATTCGTTTACAATTTATTTGTGTGTACATTTTCCGCGTCTTGGCATTCGCGACCCTCTTGCCACGCTTTCCCTCCTAGTACCCCCCCCCCCGCGTGACCCTCTTGTCCTCATGTCTATGGTGCTTCCAATAGCTCAATGACATTTTTAACAAATACACACACACACACACACACACACACACACATTGCAGATAGGTTAACCTAGTCGAAGACGTACCCGGCCCAATCGCTACTCCTAAGAGTCCTAAGTGGCAGAGTCTTGATGGCCGTCAGACAACAACCGGTCAAGTTTGTCGGTACTGAATGTAAACATTGCCATTTTTAGTAATGATATTTTCGTGCGCACTCACGGAGCCTTACATCCTTTTGACCATCCTATGGTCAACGCATAATAAATATTATCAAGACATTTATATTCGCATAATCGTTGATAAAACAAGGCGAATAAGATCCACAATTCACTCCTCCGGAGCAGAGTGGATATGAATGAATTCACGGATTGGATGAATGTAGGGCCGAACTATACGCAATGTGCGTAGTGATGTCGCTCCATGTGCAATTACATGTGAGGTGCGTGGATTGCGCCAAATTATGGACCACACAATATTAAGACCGACGTTTAAATATACCGCAATGCGGTGGTTGTGTAGAGCGTCTCCCTCCTATCGACCATGGCGCGCGCAAGTATCATTTGATAATATGTGAGGCACATATGTGAGTGTCATCCGCAACAATCAATCGTTCGCCCCCTTAGTGTGATGTGCCCACTTCTTATGTTAACCGCAAGCCAATACATATTAGCATCACTTAGATTGGAAGCGCATATAGTATGTGTGGCATTACTCATATAAATTGAGAGATAAGACCACTAAATCGGGCAATGAGTTGGAGCGAGTGCGGCGGCGCTATAAAACGTATACTTACTCCGTGGGCATCACGAGATGTATCGCGCTCGGTGGGCAATCTTGGCCGCTAGCAAAGCTTGGACGGTGTTGATAATAAGATGGCCAAACGAGCGGCACGCTATGTAAAAGTTGTGGTTTTTATGGTACGTACGGTCTCGCCACCCCGTCTTGCACATCGCATGTATTGAAGTGGTATTGTGCGGATTGTCTACGACCGCGGAGAGCGTATGTAGCGTATCCTCTTATGAACTCTCTTATCTTTCTTCAGGCCATGCCTCTCTCCAACCGCGACATTTAGCGCAAGCACTCCGCTTGCCTTGCATCACGGGTAAGCCGACAATGTCCGTCGTAGTCCATACTACTTAGTATGGCCCCTTGACCCCTTGTCGTTGTATCGCACCCTTGACCCCTTGTCCTTGCCGGAAAGTTCCACAAAACAAGCACCACGGCGTCTTTAACACATGAAACATCTAGAAAGTCGTAGACGTGTAAAGACAAGACGTTCGATCCATTGAAAGTTGGTTAACTATGTCTTTGAGCCTCTGCATAATACAATGTCGACTTCACAGTGGAGGGATGTGCATACGACGAGGGACTCAACTCGCACAGTAATTTACCTCACTATTCGCCGAAGAATACGATTCCGAAGAGACACTTATTAAGCTGAGAGAAATTCTTTATATTTTCACCATGGGGGTTGGCTGAGCGAATTCCTCAGCAGTCCGATAATAATCGCATATAGACAGCACTTTATCTACGATGGATGTTTTCGTGCTTCCTAAATGGGCTAAATTTTGCCGCTCCCTCGACACAAGAAGTTGTACCATAACTTTCATGCTCGAGCACAATCATTTACTCGTCATTCAACTGCCGAACCAAGCAAGCAAGAGGTCAAGGCACCAACACTTCCGTGGTGTTTCCGTCTTGTGTGACCTCTATGGTCTCTATATTATCACCGCAACTTATTAACTATGTTGCAGTTGGCCTCCTTGCGAACAAGATGCGAACACAAGTCAATGCAAATAGGACCGAGTAGAGAAGCGTTTGATGTTTTAGATTGACGAATATAATATTTATCGAAAGATATTAAAGCGTACAAAACTTGTCCCCTCCCTTCATTGCACCCGACTCAAGTAGCCTAGCTAGCTCCCTCCACTCTCGTTTTGCATCACACTTCCCTGCTAGGCAGATGTTAACGGTTTAGCGTACTTACTCGTCCGTAGTCGGGGTTACGTAAGAGTGGCATGTGTCCTTGCGGGTACACAACTTCCGTGGATAGTACTCCCCACATACAACATTTCCCTCGTGTCATTCGCAAATGATCGTATGTAACAAATTGTGTGTGTTCTTTGTCGAAGGTCGCTCGGAAGTTCGTGGGAACGTTGAATTTTTAATGACATGTTCTTTGTGCATTGCATGCAAAACCCACCAACGTAATTTTTTGAATTTTGAGGAACAAGCCTATGCACATGCACAGATACTCATTTTGCAACTCATTCCAAAAACTTGGACGAGTTGTATCCACCCGTGATGGCCTTGGACACCAACATGTAGCTATATTTCATGCGAAAAAAACAAGCATTCATGAAATATTAATTGCTACGTATATTGTTTGCATACCCAAGGTTCCGTTTTATATTTGGTGTGATGTGTCCATAATATTGTGCACATTTGTTGTGAAAGGGTTGTTACGAAATTTGTACACCAGCACATGCTATTATAAAGTAACAACCCAATAACATGTGCTAAGAAGTCGGTAGAGGTAGGTGTCTTTCATAGTTATGTGTGTTTCACAGTGTCAACTAAATTGATAATTCAAATAATACAAATGCGGTGAATATCGACGCCTAGAAGCACAAACCCTAAAACTAGTTGCGCGACGGTACTTTAACATGTAAGCACAGCCGCCGCCTTGCGTAGCATCACAAAGGTACCAAAGGACTCAAGCGTGTTAAACACTCATGTCTAATGGAGAAATTGTGTAGAGCACGAGCACGTGTCAAGAAAACTCGTTTATTGAGCAATATTCACTCTCACAGCTCTCCAAAGTGAGTGCTACTTGTGTCTTCCTGCTCAAACCCTGTTAACTTCTTTCTTTATTTTACTTACTCGATATTCTCCATGGCGAAACCCTTGACACAAATTTCAGCAACGAGTTTCATTATCTCCGTTATATTCATGTCAGACATCATTTGCGCTCTCGCCCCTGCCGTGATCATACCTATGCCTTGCTTTCGTGTTTTACTACCACCCTTTCTCTTGCACCTTCTCACGCGCAGCTACTTCGCATTAGCAGTGGAACGCAATCCGTGATACGACGCCGAACAGGGCGTCGAAGCATCACAACCTCTGTTCGCTGGCGGTGCAATAATGCATCATCCTCACGTTTCGCATTTGATAAAATACACACTTGTTCTTCACACCAGCTTATCCAATTAAAAGCCAAGCCACGCCTAATTGTTCTCTACGAAGTTAAAATAAGTTAAAAGGACAACCGCTATTTTATTGCTGAGGAGGGGTTATCGTCAAGACAACCGCAGTCCGCTCTAAATGTTTTCCCTAATTTTCTACGCCCAATGCGCACCCGTAAAGGACTTTGGTTCAGGGGCCGAGCCGCCGTACGCCGCCGCTGTGTCCGCGCGGACGCCTCCGCCTTCTCTCCGCACGTTGCTGTCTTTCGACGCCCGAGTAGGCCGACCATCCACCGACTCCGTCGACCCCCTACTCGCCCGACCGCTCCTCTTCGGCTTGACCGCCTCGTTCTTTTTGCCACTCGCCTGTCGCATTGAACCCGCACCACTCGCCGACCCGTCCACAGAGGTCGACTTTTTGCTGCCCGCCCTTTTGAATAGCCCAGACCCAGCGTCGCTACCCATACCGTTAGCCGAGTTCGACTTTGCACTGCCTTGCCTTCGGAAAATACCACCTGACCGCGTCGCACCGCCGCTGAAACCAGACAACCCTCGTCGTTCAGTGGGATCCTCTCCGCCGACCTCGTCTTCTTCGCTGGACTCCTCGTCTTCCTCGTCGTCGTTGAAATCATCCAGCCCGCGCAGCGCTTCCTCCGCCATCGCCTCCAGAGTCTGACTGACGTTGGTACCGTGCCGCGACCGCTGCCCACCATTTTCATCCTCTCCACTGCCATCCTCCGCCAACACAATTCCGATAGCCGTGCCGTTGGTCATCCGCGACCCGGCCGCAGACATAAGCTGCCCCGGTACCCGGGTCATACGGCGGACAAAGTTACCGATGGACGCACCCATAGCAGACGTCGGCGTCGGCGGCTCTCGTCCGTCTTCAGACTTCGGTTTGGGAGTGCCGGACTTCCAGCCGAAAATCCCACTCGGGCCAGCAGCGATGCTACCTTTCGGAGTGGTGGGCGCGTTGGTGTTTCGACGGCCGAAGAGACCACCCAGCGCAGCGGTCATGCGACGAGCGCCCAGACCGATTCCGGCACCGAGGCCGGTCTGAGTGGTACGGACGAAAGCCCAATCGGATAGGGCACCCAGGCCACGCGCGGGATCGATGGCCCAGGGTTTACCGTCCATGCTGAACGCCTGCACCTCGGCCACCAGGCGCGGCTTGTTGAGCAGGAGCTCGCTGAGACTGGGCATGTCCGTACAGCGAGCCGCGCGGATCGCGAGCCGGTTCTTCACCTTGTTGGAACGCACCGTCGCGCGCCACTTGCGCTGAATACGCAGGACAATCATCGCGACGTTGAAGCTCATGAGGTCGTCCTCGGGGGAGCTCGCAAAGGCGGTGCTCACCATACGGTCCAGCCCCGCCTTCATGTTGCCCTCCGGGATCTCCGTCTCGCTCACGCGCCGGACCAACTCGAACGCGGTGCGCTGGAAAGGCACGCGGCCGGCCTCCAACGGGATGTTGAGTCCCGCCACAAAGCGCAGTAGCTCGGCATTGGTGGTGGTTGGACCCAGGCCCAACGGTGGCGAGAGGCGGGTGAGGAGGTCGTGCAGATCGCGCGGAGTGATGGTACCACTGCCATCGTCATACTCGGCCCACAGCTCGCGAAACTCGTCAAGCGCGGTCGGCATAATTTTCCAGCTCTCCTGCTCCTGCTGCTTCTCGAAGTTTTCGATGATGACGGCCGTGAAGAGGTTGAGCATGATGATGGAGACAAAGCCAACAAAGGAGGAGAAGTACCACTGCGCGACAGGGGAACCGCAGTTTCCGACCTCACGGCTGCAATCCGGCGGCGACACGCTGCAGTCCTTCATGATGAGGTACCAGTCGTCATTCGTCGCCATGCGGAGGAGGACGTTGAGGCCGTACCAAAAACGAGTGAAGTTGGCGTTGTGGTTAAGCCCCTCGCCCAATCGCACCTCCCCGAAGAGCAACACCCCGACGTACGCGTAAATGAAGAACAGGAGCATCAGCAGCGCGCCGACGTTCCAAAACGCGGGGAGCGACAGGATTAGCGTGCTGAACAGGCTCCGCACGCCCTGGCAGTAGCGTGACGAACACAGGAGCGAACACACAGCGTAAGTCAACTGATATATCCTGTGATGCTGCCTCGTCGAAGGTTAACGACATATGTGTATCGAAAGGTCGTCGACGCCTCGACGGACAAGAGGCCAATACTTCTTGCCGACCTCCTACCGAAATGAGTCTACTAAAATCACCACCAGAGTGGGGCGGCGGCGAAGCTACTTTCGGAAACAAAAACACAGTTCACTAAGTCGGCGAGCTCCGCCAACAAGCCGAGAAGGTCAGCGACCATATATGTACAGGTACCATATATTGTGCGATCCTTTTGAAATGGCATTAAATTGAAACTACTATTACAACAGTGACAGTCGACGACCAAGCGATACAGCGCCCTGAGTAAATACAAAACAGAGCCCAATCAGCTGATAGTATTTTGAACACCCGGTAAACGCACCTTGAGTCCCTTGACGAGCTTGATCATTCGCGAGATGCGAAGCAGACGGAGGAGCTTTTGCACTCGGAACACGCGCAGCACTTTCAGAAATTGGCTCTCCAGGAATGAGACGATGAGGTCGAAGAGGGAGGCGATGACCACGAAGAGGTCGAACTTGTTCCACCCGTTCTTCCAATAAACTCGCCACGTCAGGCCCACCACCTTCAGCACCGCCTCCACCACAAAGATGGCGGTGAAGATGTAGTTGGAGATGCGGCTCGCGTCTGCGAGGACAGCGACCGCCCCAAAATACGATTTACAGGAAAATCAACAAACTTACACTCCAATGATTCAATACATTCAAAAATCAAATTCGAGGGCTATGCTCATACCCTAAACATCAAAACCAGTGCGTAAGGTTACCAAACTCCAATTAGTTGGGTCAAATTGTGTCACCAGCAGAAAAATAACATTTGCCGGTGGGGACCAAAATCGAGTGGAGACCCAAAACGCACATACAATGTTTAATGTCAGCGCTAAAACTTATCATTAGAATGTAAAGTAAGCAGAGCCGCGATCGCCTCTTGAAAACTGTGTGTTTCTATGTCGTCGGGGTGTGGCAGTTATAGAAAATACAAAGGGGAGAGAGGAAAAAAGGGGGGCGCACCTTGGAAGGCCTGGTTCATTCCGAAGTGTTCCACCGACATGAAGCCGACGTTGAGGACGATGACAAAGGTCATGAAGTTGTCGAACTTGGGGTTCAGGACGAAGAAGTGACACCACTTGCGCATATCGCCCGGGGGCACGATGACTTTGTCGAGGGGGCGGAGGCGGAAGACCATTTTGCTGAGCTCGCACCACTCCTGCTGCCCGTTGGTAAGAAAGGCGGAGCCGGCGTGGGAGAGCAACCTGATGCGGCTGAACTGGTAAAAGACGACGCCGACGTAGAGGTTGAGGAGGCAGAAGGAGCAGACCATGATGAAGATGGCAAAATAGAGAAACCCGCCCGCGTTGGCGCCCTGCAGCGGCTGCAGGTCCTTCCCGCGCACGCTCATCCCCAGCTTCATCACGTCCGAGTAGCCGTCCAGCGTGACGGTGACAAAGAGGGTCATGAAGGCGTTGCCGAGGTGGTCGAAGTTGAGGTAGTTGTTCACCCACTCAAGTGGCTCGCCGTCCATGCCCAGCCCCGCGCAGTCGTCGCGCGTCAACACCGGTGTGCCGTCGATCGTGCGATCCTGTACGATGAGGAAGAGGGCGGGGGCTTAGCTGCTGCTGCGAAGCTATGCTTGCATAAACCAACAAGGCAATTATTCCCACTGACTGAGCAAGCGAACGAGCGAAAGAGCCGACGAACGAGAAAAAAATAGCCGCAACAACTTGTAACACATAGCTCCCTCCCCGGCAGTACTACAGAGATACTTTCACCAGCCATATGCAACTCTCGAGATCAAAAACACATCAGCGGGCGAACAAACGAACGAAAGAATGAATCAGTGACCGAATGAAAGTATCAATATATGCACGGACAATCTAAAGAATGAGTGAATGAAGTGGGTAAGCGAATGGATTAATGAAGAGGCGAAAGATGGTTGATGTAAATGACTGCGTGACTGAATGGATGAATGAATAAATGGATGAATGGCAAACACATGCTCAGAACAGAACACGAAGCGATCAGCCCACATCTCATTTAAAGAATTGAAATTTATAAATCATTCGCTATTGCAGGACACCAACAACAGCAATGCATATCCGGAAACAGGAATACACATTTGGGAGGAAACGTGACACAAGGAGAGTAAAACAGGCGTTACTTAGTGAGTTGAATGTCAAAGACGAAACTGAAGAGCCTTTTCACGGCTCAAAAAGGATTAGGTCCTTGAGTTGGCGAATACTATCCCCGACGTAAACGGGAGAACACAATGAGCTCATCAAGTGCGAGGCAACCTGGTATAAAAAGTAGGACCCTGTCAAAATCAGGATATTAAACAACCGACGCACGCTCACCTGCGTGCAGTAGTAAAAGTCGCCGCCGAAGAGCTGCACGCCGAGGATGGCGAAGATGGCGAAAAAGAGGAGGACGATGATGGACACGTTGGCCATGCTCATCAGGCTCATGCTGAGGCTCTTAAACACCAGCATCATGCCCTTGCTGCGCGTGAGCGTGCGGAGGGGCTTCGCTGCCCGCAGCACGCGGAGGCCCTTGATGAAGGCGATGTCGTCCGCGACGGACTCGAGCGCGAGCAGCAGCACGCTGGTGACCACAATCGCAAAGTCGATGATGTTCGTGACGCGGCGAATGTAGGGGAGGAAGCCGAACGCGACCACCTTCAGTACCACCTCCACCCCAAACACCGACGTCAGCACTATCTCGATCCACCACAGCACCGAGTCCTCCGTGCTGCCCGGCTCAATAGCCGGGTGCTCGTAGATCATGGCCACGCAGCTGAGGACAATGAAGGCAAACATGATGTACTCAAAGGTTTTGCTTGTAGCCACTTGATACATCCGAGCCCGCATCACGTTGTCCGGCCCAAACAGCAGCAGCGCGCGCCCCTCAAGCGGAGGGTAGTCGGCCTTTAACCGCGCCGCCTCGCGCTCCTCCTTGGTCAATTCCACCTCCTCGCCGTTTGAATCTTCGCCCATCAGCGCCGCCGCCTCCTTCATCTCAGCCTCAAGCTTCGCATCGTGGTGATGATGATGATGATGGTGGTGGTGATACCCTTCCGACTCG
Organism: Tetraselmis chui; assembly: GCA_026401115.1. Classification (NCBI taxonomy): domain Eukaryota; kingdom Viridiplantae; phylum Chlorophyta; class Chlorodendrophyceae; order Chlorodendrales; family Chlorodendraceae; genus Tetraselmis; species Tetraselmis chui. The sequence continues at coordinate 474,530 of JAPMLY010000006.1, forward strand.
TCAATCGATCTACCGGCACGACAGCAAGGGAAGGCCCGATTACAAGCACGACAGTGTCAACGGTGTCACAACTATACCATGACACGACATCCGTTTCGAAAGAGAAAAGCGCGGTCAGGACATTACTGATACGCGACGCTGGTTTTCAAGCATATTGGTACAAATGGAGTTTGGGAAGGTGCGGCCAGCTATGAGAAGGAAACTTGCACACCTGCGCTCCGCCCGCCGCCTCTCCAGAGAAGCTCGTTCCTCGGGCGAGAGCAACGCCTCCTGACTTCTCCTCCTCTCTCTATCCTCACTCCGTCGCGCCGCTCGCTCCGCCCGCCGTGCCTCCCGCTCCTCAAACGGCAGCCGCGCCTCTTCACTCCGGCGCTGCTCGCGAGCCGCCGCGCGCTCCTCTATCGACCGTCGCTTCGGTTCCCTCGGCGGCAGCAGCGCGTCCGACTCACCGTCACCTGTGGACTCAGCCACAGGCCGCACCTTATTCGACTTCCACCCGCCCTTTGCATTTTGCTGTCGCTCCAAGTCGAAAGGGCTATCGTGCGGCGGGTAATGAGAGCCGCGGCTAGGGCCGCCGTGCTCCGTCGCTTCGGCAATCGCCCCCGCCGTTTGCGTGCTTCCGGTTCCCCAGGGAAGATGATTTGACCTTCCGCCAGGGCCGTCGCCGTCGAGAGTCAGCACCTCCGTATTCCCGTCGACAATGACGGGCAGCGGCACCACAGCCGCGTCATCGCTCCCGTCTTCGGAGCCCCCGTCGACTGAGCGCTGCCACATCTCAACCGCCGGTTCCGTCTTCTTCGCCTCGATCACGCGCTCCCAAGGCAACGAGGCCCCTTGGTCGCGGGCTTGATTCCCGCCGCTCCCGGTCTCACCGGCTTCCTCCAGCGCTGACGGACGCCTACGACCCGCCGCCTGTATCTCGCCACCGTCATCATCAACCTCGTCGTCGTCATCGCTATCCTCGTCGCTGCTGCTGCCACCCTCCATCGCCTCCTGAATCTGCTTCAGGTCGTCCATGTCGTACTTGCTCTCAAACGCCTCCAGCGTGACGGCGAGGAAGAGGGTGAGGAAGATATACTTTCCCACCACAATCCACGCAATGAAAAACAAAATGGTGGTGTAATTGGTCTCGCGGATGTAGCTGTACGCGATGAGGTCCCAGTCTTCCAGAGTTAGCACCTGCACCGTGATGGGCCACGGTAATGCACGGCACAGCCAAACCATAAGGGGGCCAGTAAGTCACACAAGCCCAAGCAAGCCGAACACTTCACACGATTCCGTCTGTGATTCGCGACGGCGCGATGAACTACCTGGACAACACCGAAGCGCAAGCGACCGGTCCAAAAAGAAATCCAGTCGACTAACGCGGCCAAAATAAGCAGCAGGTTGGATATTAGAAGATGCATCGGCCCCGCAAAAGCAGCATGCAGGTGTAATTCGGACGCACTACGACGACGCGATGGCGTACTTTCGGAAACCATCAACAACATCGTGCACAGTCCTCAACAACTCAATTCTTGTCTTCCGCCCAGGTTTAGCCGCCCGGCGGAATGCTAATTCATCTTTGCTATTGGACGACGGTGTTCATTTCCGCTCGTCGACATACGTCGAGGCATGAGAACGGGGGGGGGGGGGGACGGAGGGGGGAGGAGGGGAAGTTCATACCTGGAACACCAACACACACGAGTCCAGAAAGGTATGGAAGTTTGGGTAGCCGATGTCGGGGGTATACTGCCCGTACATGTGCAGCCCCATGATGGAGAAGACGATGTTGAAAAGGAGCGTGAGGAGTCCGATGGAGACGAAGGACGACATGCTGTTGATGAGCACCTCCCCGATTTTGCGGAGGCTGTCCAGATAGCGAAACATTTTGAAGACGCGCAAAACGCGGAAGGACTTGAGCACGCGTAGGACCTTCAGGGAGCGGAGGCCCGACATCTTACTCTTCTGCGCATTCACCAGGATGATCTCCACCTGGCTGATGATGACCACGATGAGGTCAAAGATGTTGAAGCCGTCGCTGAAGTAACGCGCGATACCCAGCCCCATCAGCTGTGGCGGGTGGGGTAGCACAGCGCATCGTCAGTGAGCAGGTTTAAAGCATAGGTGAAGTACGGTGCTGCATAGAAACGAATTGGCGCCAATGACAGGTACCGAGCACATAGGCCGTTCCGCTATAAGTCTACGGGTAAAAATCGCGCGCGCAAAATAAACAACGGGCAAATGATGCGCAGCACGCACCTTGAGCACCACCTCCAACGTGAACAGCTGCGTGAGCACCATGTTGGTTGTGCTGAGGAACTCGGAGAGCGTATCGGGCATGCCGTCGTACTCGATGGCCAGGAGGATGGTATTGACGAGAATGAGGGCCAAGAAAAAATTGTTGAAGTACTTGAGCTGCACAAACCAGCACAGCCGGCGTTGCGCCTTCTTCCACCAGTACTTGGGCAGCTTCCACCATTGCTGTTGACGGCGGAACAGCAGCAGCGACAACGTTAATTCCTCGAGAAATCACTTCATCAAGCAAGCAAACATATACTAATAGCAGTAGCAAGAACGTCGACAAACTCTTTAATGCCTCGTGTGGCGGCTTCGTCGACGAAGAGCACAAGAAACTTGCGACGGGTAATATTAATTGACACTGCTCCATGTAAGAATTGCTACCACACATATGTATAAAACGTGTATGACGGCGACACGGCCGCACCTGCGGTCGACGGATCGGTCGCTGGTAGCGATTATAGGCAGCGAAGCTTTTGGTGTGCACGGAACGCTCTGTATTGAGGGTGCCGTCGCCGCTTTCGCCTCCGGCCATCGAGCTGTCCTCACCAGCAGCTGGCAGGTCGAGCAGCATATCGTCCTCTCGGCTCGGCATGCGGCTGAAACGACTCTTGACGACGTGGAAGGAGGAGCGCGCTGAGTGGTACATCTTGAACGCGGTGTTGCGATGCTGAGCAGCACAAAACACAACGGTAACATGCGTCAGTGTCGGTGCGACAGACGGGTGATGAATCAGGGACGGCCATATGGGATGCTCCGATAATCGTTATAATCCAAACCAAAAACATATCATTCCTGACGACAGGGTCCGCGATTGTGACGACGCCTTCTTTCAATTCTAACTGAACCGTCGAGAACTATTCGCTGTGCTGACTCCGGAGTGGGCTGCACATCCCAAACGCCTAAACACTCATCGGGTTCGAGGTCAACCACGGCCGATCCCTACTCGCCTTCCTATGATATTGCAAAACAGAGGAAAGTGACAATGTTTTCTCTCGGCTCACTTTGTTCGCCCATTTATATATGTCAGATGGCGAAAAAAATTACAAAATCCAATTTGTTTTTTCGTTAACTATCAAAACATTATAAGTAATCATAATTAAATCATAATTATGTAAGTAATCATAACTACATAAAGAAATCATTGTTATGCTCATCGAGAGTTGCATGATTTACAAGATTGCAGACACGCCACATACGAATACGTGTACATACTTTTTCTGAACATACTGTGACCACGTTTTGATTACAGGAAAAAAATTACTGCCAGTAGTTAATCAAAACGACTCATGTTTTATCTAAGGTTCAATGGATTCAGAACATTCGCCCGTCATAACAATCACTGTTGCACGCATAATCAGCATCAGGGCAGCGCAGCGCAGTCACCTTGACAGGCGTTTGCGTCTCCTCCTCGCTGCTGGCAAACAAATCCTGCGCCTTGCCGAACTTGGTCTTCAACACGGCGAGGAAGAGGTTGATGATGTAGTAGGTGCCCAGCAGGACGGTGATGAGGTAGTAAAAGACGGCCAGGCCGCCGCTGGCGTCCATGGTGCGGTAGAGGATGTAGCTCCAGTTGGACAGCGTCGTCACCTGGAACACCGTCAGCATCGACGTCCCAATGTTGTCGAAGCCCGCCACGTTGACCTGCAAGTCGAGGTGGGTGAGGAGGCGGGTGAGGGGACTTGCAGGAAGGACTGCGCGATCATTGGCGCGAGGATATTTGGGTAATTTTCTCATAATGTGGGGGGGGGGGGAATGCATATGGGTAATTGTAGGGTTTCATGTTATGGACTTCGAAAATAATTGGCTCGATTCACAACAACCAATTCTTAATCTCAAAATTTAAATGTCCTTAGACGAGTGCAACACCCGTAGATGTAAGCCTCGGAAAACTTTTTTTGAGCCACGTGATGCACTGGCCTTCACTTGCCCATATAATTTAACGATTTACAACAAATGCTTCATTAAAGCTTGAGAAGAGAAAGTGCAAGCGCAACACACATTCGAGTGCATACAAACATGCTCACATATTCGGATTCAAACAAATTCCAATGCCGCTGACGCATGGCCGCCTCAGTGTATAAAATCACTGAAGACGGCACCGCAGCCCGACTCACCTGCGTCCCCTCCGTGAAAAATGCGCACGAGTAGTTGTACTCTGTGTCGGTGGGGCATTTGCGATCGCCGCAACCCAAGGAATCCGCCAGATTGGGCCCCTCCTCCACGTACCCCGTATCCGCCTGTGCAACGAAAACAAGCCACACGCAAATCAGGCCACCGCCTTAGCCTCGACAACCTAACTACAACAGACGGGCAATGACAGGTGATTGGGTACGCGAGCGTGAGATTCATAAACATGCGAAATACTCCAAACAAACAGATAAAGCAACGTCAGTTAATTGCTTTGTTTAGTTCTTTTGCTTTGTTCACAAAGTGGACAATAGATAACCATACGATTTAGCAAATTCAAATAATGCGAATATGTAAAGACATAAAATGGATTAATCCCAAACACGAACAATCACACGTATTGCAGTGGGGGTTGTGGCGGGGGGTCGCACGTCCTGGCAGGCATAGTGGTACACTTCACCAAAGACCTGCACACCGGCGATGCCGAAGAGGAAGAGGAAGAAAATGAGCAGGGTGGCCACACTGGCGAGCAGCGGGATGGCCTCCATGAAGCAGACCACCACCGAGCGCAGGCTCTTGAAGCGGGTGATGGTGCGCAGCGGGCGCAGCGCGCGGATGGCGCGGAGGGCTCGAAAGCTGTCGGCGCCACCGCCCGTGGTGGGCAGAAACTGTGTATACCCAACACTCACCATCGCCGCGTCGAAGACGTTCCACGGAAAGGACAAAAACCGCTGCAAAGGAAACAGCGGCAGAGAAGTCGTCAACACCAGAAGATGAAGCTTTCCGGTAATTGATAAATGTAGTATATAAAACAATTGTGCTAATTTGTTCCCTCGGACAGTAGCGAATGCGAGCGTTGTAGACGACGTGAGCAATGGCTGATGGGATACAATACTCGCAGAATTAGCGGACGACATCGAATGAAGTTGCCAGAGCGGGGCCAACTCACAAAGACGCCTCCGATAGCGACGATGCGCAGAATGACCTCGACGGTGAAGCAGGCGTTGAGGACCAGTTCCACGGTGTTGAGGCGCTGGTTCCACACCGAGTCCTCCCCCTCCTGCGGCCTGAGCATGCTCAGGCTGATGCAGTTGCCGAAAATAAGCAGGATGACGAGCAGCTCGAAGTCCGGCGACGAGATTATGCGGACGGCGAGGTAGCGGACGCGGCCCGTCCACCGCTTCGTGTTGATAGTGCGCAAAACTTTCACCATCGGATGGTCGTCGTCGACGCTGAACAACGAGCTCCGGCGGGAGCCGTCCTTCGTAGGTGACGCGTCGCCGGAGTCGCGGGGCGAGTCGAGAGGAGAGGGCCCCGCAAAGGCAATCCGCTTCACGCCCGGCGACTTCTGCGACGCCTTGGAAGGACTCGTGTTGTCGCTTGCCCGCCCCGACGGCTCCCCCGTCCTACACAGCGCGAGCAAAACAACCGCCTCAGAGCCTCTACTCCCTGCGTCACCGCTCCTTAACAGTCGCAATTCATAGTAATCATTGAACACCAAATACTTTAAATAGGTGTAATCCGTCATCTTCATGTGTTGCAGGCCGCCGTTAGCTCATGTGCGATTGCGATGCTGGATCTCTTTTATGTTTGCGCCTACTAACCTGACACCCCACGCACCACGAGCACATATGCATGAAAGCACGCTATTCAGATTGTTTATAATATAAAACTGATATACTTTAATCATAAACACGGCACACTATAGAAACAGCATTATATCGGCTTTGGTTATACAAATCACAAAAACACTCATGCACCATCACATACACATAAAAGATAGCACCGCAGCGCAGCACTTTCCCTCATAGCGATGCAGTCGGGGGTTCACCTCCGGCCCAACCAAAAAAGATTAAGCATCAAAGCAACTTCACCACCTCACATATCGGACGATCAGACCAGCTGCAGCCAAAACAAGCCCTAGTCCGTAAAGCGTGCGCCTCGTGGGCCTGCAGCTTTCCCCGCCCGCCGCACCTGTTTGTTCCGATGCCCGGCTCGTCGTCCGAGTCGTCGCTGTCGCCCTCGTCGCCCTCCAGCCTCAGCATCTCCAACGCCTGGTTCGCCTGCCTCTCCACCTCCGCCACGCTCTCCATATTCGCGCCCACTGTGATTCGGCTGATGAACCTGCGCGCGGCGGTGCCCACCGAAAAGTTGCTCGCAGACGTAAACTCAGCCTGCATCTCCAGCCCCGCGTCCATTCGGCGGTTCAGCCGTTGCCGCAACTCCGCCTGCTCCCGCTTTTTCATCTCCGCCATCGTCTCGATCTTCTCCTTGCGGGCCAGCAGCTCCACGCCGCGGCTGATGGCCGACTGGTCGCCTTGCGTCCCTGGAACGCTGTCCCTGGAGCGCGAGGTGTCTGTGCTCGCTCGCTTGGCGCGCTGCCACAGCTGCTTCGCCTTTCGATCCGCAATCGGCCTATCAGCACAGACGGGAAAAACGCAGAGTCAGGACGCCCAGGAGCTCTCACTGTTATTGTCCGTACCCAAACCAACCACCTAGACCCAATTCACACACACACACACACACTCTCACACACACACACACACACACACACACACACACACACACACACACACAAGCGCGCAGGGGCAAATGAAATCACGAACGCAAATACCCTCATACACGAGCGCGGGGGCACACAGGGGAATACATCCAGACACGGATCATATCTGCATCCGCATTACGCACACCCCCACATGCACACAAGCACACTTGTTTCTACAGAAACAACTCACGTACACATACATGCCCAAAATGTTGGACATATACAAACCTCCACAAGTGCACGCACGCACGCGCACACACAAGGACACACAGGTAAGATAATCTAATGGAATTACGACACACAAACAAAATACTGGAATGAAGAGTGCCAATTCCCTTGCCAACAGCATCGATATATCATAGCAAGGCAATAATATGACACACGCACACATTATGGAAATAATTTCACCTCTCCCTCCAATCCCAAACGGCAACGCGCACAGACTCGATCACACCAACACACATCCCGCACAGCTCAATGCTGAAGAAGCCCGATCAGTATGATAATCTACAGACTGAATTCGCCCCTCACCATCACCACGTTGACATAATGCCCTGCAGACAACCATTCCTCCCCAAAACCAAAACAGTTGACAAGCGAATGCTTTCCACTCAAAACCAAAATGCGGCCCTCTCCTCGAAGAACAGCCCTCCCATAGCCCACAAACCAGTGCGCACGATGCAAATACATACAGACTTACTCTGTGTGTTCCTGATCCCACAAACAGACCAGTGAGCTGAAGCTGATTCACCCCCTCTGCCACGCGACTGTCTACTCTCCACCCACTTCTCCCCCGCAACCAGGAGCCCCGCAGTGCCCCCCCATAGACAGCCAGCCAGCCGCAACCGTAGCGAGGCGCAGTTGCAACGTAACGCACCCTTCCTTAACTCCCAGGTTCGACCTCGGTGACTCCCGCTTGCTCGCCTGCACCCTGCGCGGCTGCAGCTCCGGGTTCACCGCGCCCAGCACGTTGTCCCAATTCTTCATCGCACTGAAGGAATAGGAGGACGAGACACCACAGTGGATGTTCAGCCCCAACCCCTGCACTCCCCTTTTTCCCTCCCTTCCATATGCCCAGCACTCGTGCATATATATATTGTCAAGGTCAATTCGCTGTCGCAAGAGGGAAAAGCTGCAATGAGTTTAACGTCTGCCCAGCCCCTGCTCCCCCCACTGCTGCCACTTTGATGAAACAACGCAGAGGAACCGACGGTGGGGAGAGAAGAGGCAGGGGTTGCCAGTTGGTGGCCGCCTCGATACACAGTTCGTTTCTATTTTTCTTTAGATTCATTTCTCGGGGGGGTGCGCACCTGAGTTTGTTGACCTTCGCTGCGAGCGCAGGGCGCTTCGAGTTGGCGCCCTCCACCGAGGAGCTCTCCGACACCCGCACGGACGGCGAGCTCTCCGACGTGCGCGCGTTCGTGTCGCGACTCGCTCGCCCGCTGCTACTCCGCTTCCCCCCTCTCGCCGCCCCCACGCCGCTCTCTGTAGCGGTGGGAGGCGTCATCCCACGTTCGCGGTGGGGTGGCGCGCCGGGGCGGTCCGGCACGCCAGCCCCCGCGAGCAGCTGCGCGGGGGAGGGCGGGCCACCGCGGAATCCCTGTACCGGCGTCATCACCCGTACTGGTGACACGGAAGGTCCCGAATCATCTGGCAGTGCACCCTCCACCCCCGCCCACCCTGCCCGCGCAATGCTGGGACTCCGCACCGCCTCGAGCCCCTCCTCTGGACCCATACCATCCATCCCCCTTTCCCAGGGCTCATCAGACGGCTGGTATACCAGGCCCGGCGGGTTGGCGGGTGGCCGTCGAAGGTCTCGCGGGGCTGCAAACGCAGAGCCACGGAAAATCGTGTCAGACGGGGTGAAAGGAAATAAGCGGACGGAAATACCCCCCCCCCCCCCCCCCCCCCCGTTGTCCTCACTCTTCCTCTCGCAAAATTGATGCTAGTCATGTTCCGTGACGCTTTAGTGTCTATTCCACCCCATACACATATTGACGGCTGCTCGACTGAGCTGCTCATAGCTTGGCATCTTTTACTGAGCTGTCCGGAGGTTTTTTTTTTTGCGTTTGCCACGGAGTTAATAATTAACTCACAGACATAACCTCCCTCCCGCGCAATCAACTCCCTTAGAGTCAAATTCCAGGCTGAGAAAACTTCATGGAGCGGTATTATCATGCTCTCGCAGTTGCACGAAGTGCAGTATGAATACTTACAAGCCCGGTAGTTGGGCGGAAACACTGCGCGTCACGAAAATATAACGTGGCGGGGCAGCTGCACTTGATAAGAACGGAAAAGTCGCGGAGGGGGCGGGGGGGAGGGGGGGGCGCACCAGCGGATGAAAAGTGATCCAAAGGATCAATCACTGCATCAGCGATTTCCTCCACGCGTGTGTCTCCTCCATCATCGGACCCAGGCGGCTGCACGAAGGGCTCCACTACCCCCTCCTCCGAGCTGCCCATGCCGAACCACCTCTACGGTAATTGCCGAAGGGAAGAGGGCGGCGCACTCGTGGGGGCAAACCCCCCTCGCCTCCCTAAACCCGCGCCGTGCTCACGATGCAAAACCCGCAGCAGCAGATCCCAGCAACCGAATAAGATTGAGGATGTTGGACCTGTCGCCTCCGTGCTCGCGGGATAAGCAGTGGCCCCTTCCGCGCTTCGTAGCGGGGCGCCCTGGCTATCCCAACCACATGTCGTAAGGCTTCAAGCCAGTACAGGTACTTGAACTCTGTGTCAAAGTACAGCAAAGAAAATAAATATCCGGACGGTGCCCTGAGAGCACGCAGTCAGAGAGGGAACTCACAGCCCGTAATTACCGTGTCCTTGGCCACTCGCCGTGCCCTGACCACGCACGGACTCGCCTCACCAGCCTAAGTCAGTTGATTGCTAACGGACTGCAGCTCGCGTGGCGTGCACTAGTCCTGTCATGGAGGGTGGCGGCCCAGGCTTGCAATAATCAAACCCAAACGGCCCCGCGCCTCACTTTTGCGCCGAGGTAGCAGGGACACGTACAGAGGTCGGTACGTCGTTACGACAAACGGACATTATTGTCTTATGTCCGCTAAATATATTCTATCGCGAAGGCGGGCGCTAAAGTACACACAGGTACAGAAGCAAGCTGCGGACAGTCACGTACGGGAGGTACCTGTACTGGTACATGTGGGCTGCGGGGGTGTAATGCGAGTGTGCTTTTGTTATTGGCGAGTATCTTCGCGAAATCACGATTGGATAGGAATGTCTTGGTGTGTATGTTATCCATGTTTGTATATCCATTATTTATCGTGTACAGGTGTTTATAGTTCAGAAGTTTATTTACAAGAAAAAGCTGTGGAGCCTACCCTCATCTCGCATCCTCTCTTCTCTACGCTCCCCCACTGCTTGTGCTTCTTGCCATCTCTCGGTTCAAGCTATGCGGGGTGCGTTCTCGTCGGCGGGTGTTGACATGTCGGATGATGCGTGGGCCACTGCTTTTGCGGACCATTTGGCTCGTTGCGGCGGAGATGCTTCGGTCCACACCGCTCACTCTTGGTTAGTGACGGCCCTTGTGGAAATCATCTCCGAGGTTCGTGGCGCACTCGGGGTTGGCGTCGAGGTCCTCACAGATCCCACGATGTTAGTTCAACTCCCCAACGGCAACGACGGTCTCCCCGCGGATGTGGGTGTCTTGCACTATCACGGCATCCGAGGCTCAAAACTTGCCCTTGATGCCGTGGTTTCCGGTTTGTTCGGCGTGTCTAGCCCCCCGTCACCCGAAGTCGCTCTCCGCCATGTTGAGAAGACCAAGTTCGAGAAGTACTCGGAGGGGTTGAGGAGTCGCCCCGACATCCGCTTCATTCCCTTTGCAGTCACGGAATTTGGTACTCTTGGCGGCCACGCCACGGCTTTCTTGACGGAGCTAGCCAAGCAGGCAGCCGCATCTAAAGGGATGCACGTGGGCAAGTTGTTGGCCTCCTGGCGTCGAAAGGTCTCTCTCGCCGTCCATGTTGCTCACGCGGACAACGTCTTGCGCGGTTTGTCCGCCGCTGTGAACGGCACGGAGGCCGCTTCTTCCTCGGCTGGGATGCCTTCTCCAGCCACGGCGCTCTTCACCCGCGCCATGGGCCGCAAGCGTCCCCGTGCTTCCCCGAGCGGCGCGTGAGGCGCCGCTTGTCGCCTCCACGTGTTGCATTCTCGGCGTGGCTTAATAGTTTCCTTAGTTTAATCTGCTAGGTTTATGCACAATGTAGTGCTTTCCTTTTGCTGTGCTTTGGATTCCGTGATCCTCTTGTCACTCTTGCCCTCTTGTTTCCCCTCCCACTTTCCCTGTCCGTGCTCATCTGGTTCTTCTTGTAAGCAATGAAAAAGAAAAAGCTGTGGAGACTACGGGTGTTGATCACTCCCTGTAGGTCATCCTCTCACATTCCACCCCCCTGTGAAGAATAATCATCAGGTCGTGGACACGAGGGACCGTGTATTACCTGAATGTAGTCGGAATCGATGTCGCGACCTTGACATCCCGGCTTAAATGTAATGAGAGTGTGCTTTTCGCGATTGTCGTCAAAAGCACGATTAGATACGAATGTCATGTAGCGTCGACGGTATCGGGCACTTCTATGTCGGGTGAGCGCTCCACAGTTGCTATGCTTATGGACCACATCCCCCGGTGCCCGTGCTCTCGGTACGTCATGCAACTCCACGATCCGATTGTCCACGTGCTTGAAGCATAGTTCATGCTTGAAGCGGGGGCTACTAAGGGGCGGAACTTGCGGTTGGAGGTCCGCCGTATTCGGTCGGGAGCTTCTCGAGATCATGGAGTGGATCCGGCAAAGAAAAGTAGGGTCCGAACCCACGAATTTGAGTAGATCCGAGACCGTGCGTTCGCTATTCGTGCACATATCGTGGTGGTTTCGGGGTTTGAAATTTGGGCATGCGTGATCGGAAGGATCCGGATCCACTCACTGCTCGAGATCGTCTCGGGGATGTGGTTGGGTTAGACTTCATGGCTCCACACCGTCATCTTGTTGTTGATGTGACGGTTACAAGCGCTCGCACGAACACCAATGTTCCTCGTTCAAGTGCTCATCTCCCACTCCCGGGCAGTTTTGCATTGGGAGCTCAGCATGGCAAACTCGATGCGGACTTCCGCACTTTCGCTTTGCTTAGCACGTCTTCGGTTCAGTCGGTCCATGACTACTATCCCCTCGCTCTAGAGGATGGGGGCCGGTTGGCGCCTATGGCGGTTGAGTTGGTTGATCGCATGGCTAATTTGGTGGCAGTTCGTCGCTTCCATGGCATATGTGCTGCTGACTCTCGTTATTTGCGCTGTGACAACTATGTCCGTAGGCAACATTTCGTTCGTCGAACTACTTATGTTCCTTTTCAGCGTTTTTTGGGGGGGTGTGCGGCGAGAATTCATGCAACATCTTTCTGTTGCTCTTCATGGTAGTTCGGGTTCCTAGAATTCGCGCCGGGTGCGTTGTTCGCATGAAGTCCAAGTACTCGTGTCGATTGAAAAATTGAAGCCATTCAACTATTCAAGAGTCCAAATTTGTTGTAATACAATTGTACGCATGACTTACATTTTATCGATGCCAAACATGCGGAATTTGCTCGTCCTTGAAACGGGTGAAGAACAATAGATACTTCCCACGGCGTCTTGGAACACTATCGACTTTGACAGCATAAATGTGCCTGGTCAACGTCGTACCCATCACCGTCTCTCATGAATAGTGGATGGAGTAGATCGACGAAGCGTAGCAATAGGATAGTGACGAAGATTGATGACGTTAAACACCAGTTTCAGTCGCACAGTAGATGGTAACTCCGATCTGCAATTGTTTGCACCAATCTTCTTTAACACTTAAAACGGTCCCGGCTGTCGATCCTTAAGTTTCCGGTTAAGTTATCCACGTAGAAAAGGCCATTTGCAATTACCGAAACCTTGTCACCTTGGTGAAACTTGGTTGCAGTCGACGGCTCAGAACGAGCTTGCATGCATCTTAGTACATACGTAACACCGCCGTAACCAACTCGTGCACCTCACGCAGATATTGTAATCCCTCTTGAACAACAATTAAAACTTGAATCGACGGTCGCGTAGTTGCTAGCAGCAAGTCCGGTGGCTATGTAGGAGAGAAGCCGTAATTCGCCACAAAAAGAGTATGCTCAATTTCCAACGCTCGAGTGCTCGACTCGCTTCGTAGGCGAATTTTACTTGCGGTAAGCGGTTAACCAAATCATCTCCGTCGTAACAGGTAGAAACTCGTAGAAGTTGTTGAAAATTAGAGGTAAGCCGTTCAACTAAGATATCAGTTTCCGGATGTCGACTTGAAGACATTTTAAGCTTAGTTCCTAAGAGTTTGCCAGAATGCGCAAACAAATTGAGGGTATATGTCGCTAACCAACACACACGGAAGGCCATGCAAACGATACACGCCTTATAAAATGACTATTGCAATCTCGTTTGTTGTAATCTCCTATGTACAAGGGAAAAGCAAGCCATTCGATTTAAGTAGTCGACAACCACCCGAACTCGGTCAAAGTATGCGCTTACATGTAAAGGAGTTTGAAAATCCAATCCAACTGCGTGCCATGGTCGAGACGGAACATGTAACGGATCGAGCGCAGCTGCCATCTCGGCTCCTTCGTTAGCGCGACGGCAAGCAACCCATATGTGACAATAATCATTAACGTTTTGTCCAATGCGACGCCATCAAAACGTGTTTGGAGCCTTAGCTAGCTTAATCGCGTAGCCACGGTGACATGCATACCCATTGTCGTGTAACTCAAATAAGAACTTATACTTCAGCACAAGGTCGATTGGAATGTACAATCTTGCATGTCTCCAAAAGCAATCATTTGGGATAACAATGTGTCCGCCCTTAGTCCACTCACCCTCGTCCCCATAAAGCGACTCATTGGTGTAACCCAGACGAACAATTTTTACAAGTTCCGGGTACATTCGCAGGATGTCAACAATTAAGATGCTTAAATCACGATTCAAATTTTGTGAAGCCATCGGGGCGTCATAGCTTCTCGGCAACTGGGGTTGTTTTCGAGGATTTAGACTTCGTGGCACATGACCATCCCAAAACAACGGGAGACTGGCTTGCTCGTAAAAATCCGCCCGTCCACTAAAAGGATCAACCTCGTTCCTTTATCCCTTGCGGTAGGCCACAGTCATCGCTCCCGTAAATGACTGTAAATCTCGCACGTAACGTGCTTGCCGTTTGTTTTACCTATCGTTAGGTTTCTCATGAGCAAATGTTGGAGTATGTCGTGGACCGAGACCACCATGAACTTGGAACAACCTTCAAGGTAACATCTCCAATGCTTCGCGGCTTCACAGACATCCAAAGCTTCTAAGTCGTAGGCTATGTAAGAGTTACCACGCTCTGCATTGTTTGGTTTACGCGCCTAGTAAGAGATTGGATGGAGAACTCCTCCTTGATCTTGCACTAAGACATATGCAACTCCCACTGGCGAAGCACATGTAGCCACGGTAAACGTTGCATCCGAGCAGACCTCCGGTAGGACCAGACATGGCGCGGAATTAGTCGGAAAGTGAGAGTTTCTAAGGCTTGCATACATGTAGGTGTTACCATAATTCGTTGTGGCTTAGACTTCTTTGAAAGGTACGTTAGCGGCGCCGACCCATCTCTGAAGTGATGAATGAACTTCGCGTAAAAGTTACAGAATTGGACAAAATGCGAACCTCGCGTTGTGTCTTAGGTACCGGCCACTTTTGACGGCCTCGACTTTCTTTGTCAAGACGGAAAGCTTTCCACCGAAAACAATGTAGTCAAGTACGTTATCTCATGCAGTCCAAAGAAACAAATTTTAAGACGCAGCTTTAGACCCTCCTCCTTGAAGAGTTGTAAAAGAAGACGCAAATTATCAAGATGTTCGTCCAGTGTACGAGAGTAAATGCAAACGTCATCAAGGTAAACGGTTACGAACTTGTGTAAAAAGTCCCGCAGAATGTCGTTCATCATTCGCTAGAACGCCTATAAGCATTGCACAATCCAAAAGGCATGGCCACCCATTCCATTAATCAATCATGAGTTTGAAAAGCAATCTTGTGGACGTCCTCCTTTACACGAACTTGCAGAAAACCAGACGCCAAATCCAAATGAGTGTGGAAATTTGCGTCTCTTAATGCGTCCATGATGTCGTTCACACGATATGAAGGGTAGGCATCCTTTCGACAACCTTATTCAACCCTTTGTAGTCAATGCAAAAACGTAGAGAGCCATAAGCTTTACGAACGAACAAAATTTATGATCCAAATTCGCTGCGACTAGGTCGAATCAACCAAGCATCCAATGCGTCTTTTACCAGGCGATTGAATTCCGATCTCTCAGCATGCGACATGTGGTTAAGCCATTGTCGTTTCATCGGTCAAGTCGTGTCAATCGGATGGTCCCAAGGTCGACTAGTAGGAGGTGAGTCGAAAGGTTGAAGCAGCTATGGGAAGTCGTCGAACTACGTCTTCCGTAAATTGGCGCAATATTGGTCGTTGAGCTCGTCACCAAGACTGTTAGAGTTGGGAAGGGATAGTTACATGGAGGTCGTGCCGGCCCCACAGGGGGGGCGGCTGTGGTGACTAGAGAAGTGGGAAGAGAGAGATGGCGGCCGGCGAAGGCACCGGCACGGCCGGCCGACCGCCACGAATAGGGAATATAATACCGCTAATAACATAACATTAAGTACTACGATGACAGATAGCTACCTTGTACATAAGTACTAGGCAACGGGATGCTAGTGCTAACACCCCCCCTCAAGGTAGCCGAGGTCTTGACGTCGTCCTAGCTTGCGTCGAGGAAGGTGCCATCTTGGTCGAAGGTGTAGTGCTTGAAGCGTGTGTCTCAAGCCGGGTAGGTGTAGCGATATGCGCTCACAAGAACGTGCCGCTACCGGCGAGTTACCGATAAGAAGCGGTTTCAAATGTACTGCGTCGTGTACTATTCTCACATGTAGCGGGAAAACTATCCCCGGGCGAATTCGCCGACGTATGAGAGCGACCGGCGAGGAAGAAGCAAAGCCAACAAGGCCGTAAGGAGCGTGCAAGCACGCAAAAGCATAGACGGGCGCTCGTGTTGACTCCCCCCTTTCGCCGTGGGAAAGTTAAGCTCCTCGCTAAATTAGGTGAGCGTTGCGACGTCGACTCGGGAAAAAACAATAACAATTCTAATTTAAGTACGCACGGGCCGAATTTTCGCGGGTCGGTCTTAAAAAACCAGATCCGGTCGAGAGCATCGGTATGTGAGACTGAAAGCTGGGTGGGGCGAGCGTGGCGCCGGGCGCTTTACACACGCTCTTATCCTTTTTGCGTGGGAGATGGTAGGTTAGTCGCGGATAACCAGCTCGAAGGCGAAGCGTGGTGTCGGTTGGACGATGAATTACTAGCGTGGCGCCGAGCGCTTTACACACGCTCTACTCTTTTTTACGCCGGAGTAGGTAGAACTAGCGCGGCGCAGAGCGCTTTACACACGCTCTTCTCTAGTGTAACTTGGTGGAGGGTCCATAACATGTTAGAGTTGGGAACGGATAGTTACATGGAGGTCGTGCCGGCCCCACAAGGGGGCCGGCTGCGGTGACTAGAGAAGTGGGAAGAGAGATGGCGGCCGGCGAAGGCACCGGCACGGCCGGCCGGCCGCCACTAATAGGGAATATAGTACCGCTAATAGCATAACACTAAGTACTACGATGATAGATAGCTACCTTGTACATAAGTACTAGGCAACGGGATGCTAGTGCTAACAAAGACAAAATACTTATGAAGTTGGTTGATCAACAGTAGCCGTTAGATGAACACTGAAAAATCCCGCAGTCCGTCGTTTTGCTCTAACCGACTTCCTCATCAACTTTTGAGCCTTAGAAGATGACATAAGGAGACACTCATGTCGTCAATCCCCGACTTGAGTCGTAACATGAGTACCATCCATCAATGTAGGAAAACGCGCGTTACCCAATTTAAGCAACGCTTGCTCATCGTTTGCCATGGTAAACCCAACACATAGAGATGGCAAGAGAAACAAAGTCCGCTACTCTTATTTTAGCGATGAAGTCTAAATCGTCCTCTGCTGGTATAAGTAGATCCTCCGTCGGTGTTACATCCTCGGTAGGGGGAAGCGGACATTCCGAGTCCACTAACCATAATTGTGATGGCCAAGGAGCAAGCGCAAATGTATCTTGAAGCGTAGCATTCAAAGACGAATGTCGAGTAAATAGTTGCATTAATGCAAAGAAGTCTTGGGACATTTTCGAATTGGTTGTAAGTTTGTTGAACTTAGCCCGATTCGTAAGAACGAAGATCGAGGGAGAGTGGACTTGAATGATGTACGCCGACAGCTCTCAAAGCCTTATCCGATTTTGTCCGCGAGCTCCCACGGTGGATTGATAAAAAACCGCATACCGGATAGATATCTTGCCAAGATCGAGTCGGAAGGAGAAGCGTGAGGTGGATCCCAGTGCGCATTCAACCCCTCATCATCAGCACACACACCTCCAATGTGAAAAATTGTTGCTCATACAAAGGAGTAAGAAATTAATCGACCTCTTCCAATGAGCTGAACGTCGAGTTTGTACATGTCAACTACTCAACATTTGCTTACTATGTTGAGGACGTCCGGCTTTGCGAATTTCTGGACGTGCGCATGAAGGCGTGACGTAACGAGGCTCCTCCTCCTCTAGAGTTAGCGGTGCAAAGTGGTCTTCATTAGTAGCCGGCTGCTCTGGTCTATCATCATGGCAGCTTAGCTACCATCAATCTTGCTTGACCGCTTTCTTTGACGACTCCCTTTGTAATTAAGGGCACTTATACAAGCGATGTTCGGGCATGTGGCGCTAGTAACAAAGTTGTTCATCTCTGTGACGCTGCGACTGTTTGGGCGAAAGGGCCTTCACATTGTCGTTGAAGCTTGTTCGACGTCCAATTCGCATATTGTTCTTAACTTTGCCGCAACCTCGACAATTGCCCTTCAACTTGTCCTTAGTACTCTCCTTCGGTTCGTCCGGACTAGTTTTTTTGCATCCATTTTCGTTGCCATTTCCACCACCTTGTTCATGGGACGTTTCCCATTACCGCGTCCTTTCAGAGTGTCACCACTGTCGTCTTGGAAATGCTCAACACGCCCCAAATGTGGCGAGTCGACCACAAGGCGGTTAAGGAAATGTTGTAGCGCCACGATAGTTAAAGGTGTAACCGACTTGGCCCGGTTCAACACGGCGAGCGTCATAAGAGGGATATTACCAGACAAATGATAAAACGGCAGCACATAACATCAACGTTCATGTCAGCCTTTGAGCGTCTCTCGAAGTTATTGAACATCTTTGTGTACTCTTGGACGGACTTGTTACCTTGACTGAGAGCCATCAAATATTCAAAGCAACTATCGTATAGGTGCATGAAGCGATATGTCATTTTTGCAAAAAAATTTACGATCCGCTAAACAAAGGGCTAAATATCGCATACTTTTTAGAATGCACACTTCGATATCGAGGAGGGCAAGATCATTTGACCGTCAACCTCGCGCAAGAAGCCGAGAAGCACGCGAGAAGGGCGCGTGTGGGAGTTTGCCTAGAGAACTTTACGCAACACTTAATTACGGCTAATGCCTAGACATTGCGCGAGAACGTAAGTGATTGCAATTTAGCTGAATGAAAATTGATAGCACTAGCATCCCGTTGCGTAGTGCTTATGTACAAGGTAGCTATTTCTCATCCTAGTACTTAGTGTAATTTAATTAGCGGTTTTCTATTGCCCCGTTTGTGGCGGTCGGCCGGCCTTGCCGGTGCCTTCGCCGGCCGCCATCTCTCCCCCTCACTTCTCTAGTCACCACAGCCGGCCCCCTTGTGGAGCCGGCAACACCTATGTGTAACTATCCGTTCCCGATTCCGACAGTGGAAACATGTTACGGGCCCCCGTCTCAAGTCACTCACGCGCGACAACTTTTTTTTCGGCGAGCTGCGATCGACAACTCTCCCGCGGAAGGCAAGTTCTCATAGAAACATAGTACTCATACCATGTAGTCGGCGATACCGCCAGTATAAACCGCGTTTTAAAACCACCGCAACAACCCACCTAAGTTAGCTGCCCGAGGACGTAAGTCAACCAAGAGGCGCCCGCCGGCGGCGCAGCGGCGGCGGCCCCGGAGAGGGGTGCGCTCGCAGGCCCGTCGGCACCTACCTCTACCTCCACGCGGTGGGCGCGGGTAACCCCGTAGCCGTGCCAGGCCTTTGCGGCGTTCGAAGAGGGGGTAGACCTCTTCTTCGAATGTGCGGTGTGTGAGGTCGAGGCGGAAGAGTTGGTAGAGGTGTCGCGTGCGGGGGCCGGAGAGGGTCGTGACCGCGCGGCCGTCGGGGGGCAAAGGATGGTTATGTCGTGAGAGGTGGGGTGTATGTGGATGGTGACTTTGCCGGTGGGGAGCATGTCGAGGTTTGGGTTGATGGGGTCATAGTTGAAGGAGATGAGTAGGGGGTGCGTCCATGGGTCGGGTCCGGGTGCGGGAAGGATCGGGGGTGTGGTTGGGACGAAGCCGGCATTGAAGGCAGTAAAGGCAGTGGGGCAAGAGGGGGTCTCACAGATGGTGTCGTGGAGTTGTAGGGAGGAGGCCCACTGGACTTCGTGTACGCGTGTGAGGTCGTGCGTATGGCCGTTGTGGCACCAATCGCGTTTGCACGAGTCGGGCCCCTGAGCGGGGTGGGAGTGGGAGTGGACGGCAAAGTGCGGGCATGTCTTGCACGATGAAGTGGGGTCTGGGTGGAGGGGTTCGTGACAAATGGAGCAGAGGGAGGGGGAGGGGCTAGGGAGACACACCGAGGTGGGGGTGGAGGAGGTGAGGCAGAAGCCGTCGTCGAGTTGAAAGGATTGAGCGATTGGTGGGGAGTGATGCTAGCGGCGGCGTTAGTGACCTTCAACAACTTTCCCATTGCGGTGGCCCGCATGTAAAGTTGCTGCTTGAGGCCGGAGCGATCGGTGGTGGAAACGCTCACAAAAGCCTCTTTGGCGGCCTTCAAACCACACGCAAGGTAGCTAGTCCCAATCGTGTCGTCCTCCAAAATTTCCAAGGCACGAGCATACAACTAGTTGCAAAAAATATTGGACAAGTTGGCGAAAAGCCGCAACGAAGTGTTGGGGCGGCGAGGGCGGGACGGGTTATACAAATCGTCCTCGGGTTCATGCTACTCTGGGTGTGCACCAATTGCACGACCCCCCACCGAAGTGCGGACCCCGCGTGCGAATATATATGCGACTCGGTCGATTGGCATACGTGAATGCATATGTCGAATTTATATTGTGCTCAATGATGTCACCGACTGAGAGTGAGAGCGAGATTCTATGGGCACTCGAGGATCGGGGGTTTCAAATATCGAAAACGGACAATATTGTCATCGGCGCACCTTGTTGGTGGGCGCACCACCACCACCACCTCAATACAACAATAATCCTTAATTCCCGTAGTAAGCTTGCGCAACAATCTTTAGACAACCTCTGGCCTACGTTTGGTGGTTGTGGGCGGGTGTGAGCTTAGTTGAGGTGACAGAAGTCGGGTGTGGAAGACAAGTGATTTTTTTGTTAGGGTGGCGTGGCTGATATCGTGTTTTTTAGTTGAACAACACCGACGTGCTCAAGCGTCGTGTTGCCGGCAGTCAAACGACTCGAATTGCTGCTATTGCGTCCGAGTCGTCGACTTACTTCCAAAGGTTTATTTGCGTGCAAGTGGGTCAAACTTTCTCCTCCGGGAAGTGCCTCTCAGGTGTCTTCATGTGGCTCCTAAGTGGCGGTGGCCAGAAAGTAATGTTAACAGGTGTACGCGACGTTTCAATCTCATCGATCCATCCCGCGACCGCTGCACCGCCCCAGCTGCACTAGTGGCCCACACCCACACCCCCCCTTCGCCACGCCCGCTTGCCACCTAAGGTGGCATCCTTCCCTTACGTGCAAAGTTATCCGCTGCGGAACTCAAAGTTTGAACCGGCTACCGGTAGTCCGGCTGTAAGCAGTGTTTGATAATGAACGACGACCCGTACGCTTTCGACGACGACCTATCGGGCGGCCCGAGTGTGGCGCCCGCCGTCTCCTTTGACTGGGCGGCGCTGGAGGCGGGGCGGCCGGCAGGGCAGCCGATACCGGAGCCGAGAAAACGGAGCGCCAAGCAGGCCGCTGCCCTGGAACATTTGCAGCGTAGCGCCGCGGCTCTGGCCCCTGTAGAGGCAGCCGCGGCTGTGAGCGGTCGAGGAGGGTTGGAGGATGGTGGGGAGCGCGAGGAGGATGGTGCGAAAGTGGATGCGGCGACGGGGGGCGAGGTGGAGGAGATGGGGGGCGAAGAGGTGGTGACGGGGGGCGAAAGAGGTGTGGCGGGCAGTGAAGGAGGTCCGACGAGGGACGAGGGAGGCACGACTTCCTCGCAGGCAAAGGCGAAAGTACAGCGCAAGTCAAAATCCGCCTTTTTGGCCAAACCGGCACCCAAAAAGGTAATAAACCGACGCCCGCAGCACCTCACCGTACTCTCGCTCCTTTCGGTCTCGCAATTCCTTCCGGAAACAATATTTTCGAGCTGGCAGCGCCCCGGCTCGGCTCACTGGCGTAGCACCACCACTGTGTTTTCCTGACAGCAACCTCATCGTGGCTTCCCGCGTTTTGGGTGGACTAGGCCTCCCTCGCTGCAGCGGTAGTAAAGCCGGCGACGGGGCAGCAACAGGTGGTCCAACCCGCGAGCGGGCCCGCCGTCCTGCGTCCCCCGCCTGACGCGGCGTCGCAGCCCGCGGTGGCGGCCAAACGGCGGAGCGATGGCTCGGACGCACTGATGCATATGGTGAAGGCGAAGCGGCTGGCGGGGCTCAGCATGGCGCAGGAGCGCGCGCCCGCCACAAACGTTATGGAGGTGGGAGGGGTAGAATGGGAATTGTGTGTGTGTGTGTGTGTGTGTGTGTGTGTGTGTGTGTGTGTGTGTGTGTGCGTGTGCGTGCGCGTTTGTGTTTCAGTTTGTGTGTATGTGTGTCTTACTGTGCGTGTGTGATTCAGTTTGTGTGTGTATATGAGCGCTTCAGTTTGTGTGTGTGTGTGTGTGTGTGTGTGTGTGTGTGTGTGTGTGTGTGTGTGTGTGTGTGTGTGTTCGTGTTTCAGTGCGCGCGCGCATGTGTGTGTGTGTGTGTGTGTGTGTGCAGAAACGGTTTTCCTTGACATACAATGCAATATGTGTGCAAGCATCACGAGGCATTGAACGGTGGAATGTTGGGTTGATACGGAAGTAATTGAGGAAGAGGTTGAGGGAGGGGGGGCTGATGATAGCGGCGGCTCTGTGTCATGTGAAGGCTCAAGAGAGGGGGGAGGAGCTGCAGGCGGTGGACGATGCGGCGTACGCATTGGACGGTCTGGTGGGGACGTGCAGCAGCGCGGTGAGGCAGGAGAGCGCCGCGACGTTGGCCGCCATCTGCACCAACCGGCGCGGCCTGGGCGCGCTCAAGTAACCTCTCCCTCTTCTTTTCCATCTTACTCTTTAATTCAGGGGAGAAGAACTTGGGCAGTGCGCAGTCTCTAGTCGCCTCGCACTTGTTGGGAAGTCAGTTATTGGTTCCGCTGGTGGTTTTAGGTGCTCACAAATATGAGCGGGCTGTGCATGGGGCTATTAGAGAACCCGAAATCACGAGGCTGTGGGTGTGGGGATGAAGAAGTGTGGGTCACTCGCACAATGTGATCGACGGGCGTGGTGCTCGAAGGCAATAGGGACTGTCTGAATTGGCTGGCACCAGAGGTGATACTTTGAATTTGGGTATTTTTGAAACGCTGTCAAAGGGTATTGTGGCCGTGATTGAGAGTGCATCACGTTGCCAGAAGAGAACGGGCACTGCGGGAAGGGCTGTGGGAATAGGGCTGGTGTGGGACGGAGCATTAGGAGACGATTGATGCATTATGAAAGCGGGAAAAAGGAGAGCACATGTATGTAGAGTGAATTAATTTGTAAATGGGAAACCAAAAATTATAAGAAAAATGCCTAGACGCTGGTGAAGGCGTGGGATTGGCCTCGTTCTGTGGAGTGTTGGTGGAGAAGGAGGGCTGAGGTTGTGGGGTGCGCAGGACGGAGGGGCTGATGCCGGAGCTGCTGGTGTCGCTGCACGCGGCGCTCGCAAAGGAGGACTGCGCGGTGGCGCTGGCGGCGGCCGCGGTGGTGTTGGGCGCTGCGCAGCCGCACGCGGATCCGATGCTGCTGAGGATGAAAGAGGCGACGCAGTTGATCGCCCAGCTGCTCTCGTGTCAGGCCTACCTCAGTCCACTTGACAGCAAGGTGCGCACTCCTCCGCCTCAACACACAAACACACACACATACACACACACACACACACACACACACACACACACACAGTGTTTTACACACTACCAATGCATTATCTTTTCAAGTATGGGTGGAAAGACTTAGACCTTCAGAACCGTAGGATAATAGACAAATGCACATCCCAGAAAAAGGAAGAACATACTTATTCATACACACACTCTCGCGCAGTTTTTATGTTACCTATGGGTTGTCTTGTGAAATGTGGAGTGAAAGAGCTTGACTTCCAAAAGCGTTTAAGGATGTAGCTGAGTCTGGAGTGCGACGGGATGCGTTCCAGGCAGCCAGCAAGGAGCCGGTGCGCAAGTTGCGCCGCATTCTGGTGGAGGGCCCGCTCTCTCGACAGCTGCCCAGTGCCCATGCGGAGGCGCCCGCGGCGGTGGTGCTGCTCGCGCTCGCCAGTAAGACACACGCATGCACGCACAAACATACACTTCAACACACACACACACACACACAGGCTCGTTTCAGGGACAACAACTTGATTTACCCGCGTGATGCAGCCACAGCAGCTGCGTAACGGCGATGGTTCTCCCTCAACACGGAAGCAGTTAGGGCTAGCGATTTTTTTTATTTTTTTTTGGGTCGTCGGGCTAATCTGCTCGCGGCTTTTCTGCCCCTCTCTGAAGGCGCCACGGACCCGCACAACGAGCAGCGCGTGGTGGATGACGAGCTGAAGGAGGCGTTTCGTACGGGTGGGATCCTCGTGGGGGCCGCTAATTTGGCGGTTGCCGTCAGCGCAAGCGTGCCGTGTGTGAGGGAAGCGGAGGGGGGGCAGCCGGACGACTCCACCACTCGGTGAGGGCAGTGGTCCATTGCCTATGCAGACTTTGCGTACTCTTACACCTCGTGTGCGTGTGTATGGGAGAGAGAGAGAGAGAGAGGGAGGAAGAGAGAGCGTGTGTATGTGAGACAGACAGAGAGAGGGAGTGGAAGAAAGACGATGGTTTGTGTTCCCTACTTGTGTGTGTGTGTGTGTGTGTGTCTCCGCCCATGCTTATTGTGTGTGTGTCTCCGCCCATGCTTTTTGTGTGTGTGTGTCTCCGCCCATCCATATTTAAGTATTTCCCTTATTTTTCGTTTGTGAAACAAGGTTTTGTGTGTCTTATTCATTGGGTTCTAAAAGAAGAGAGAGAGAGAGAGGGAGATGATGGATATGTATTCCCTACTTGTGTGTGTGTGTGTGTGTGTGTGTGTGTGTGTGTGTGTGTGTATGTGTGTGTGTGTGTGTGTGTGTGTGTGTGTGTGTGTGTATCTGTGCATGTATGGGGTGGGAGAGAGAGGGAGGGTATGCGGGAGGGAGGAGTGGTGGTCGGGGAAGCCAATTGGGGAAGCAACAGTTACTGGGCTGACGAGTGTGGTGGCTTCAGGGGGCTGTGGGCGTTGCAGCACTGTATGTTGGTGATGGAGCACACCACCTTTTGCTGCACCCCCAACGTCAAGTTCCTGAGCAACCTGCCGGTGGCGGACGTGGAGGGCGGCAACAGTGCAGCAAAAAAGAAAAAGTAGGCTCCCATAACATTTCTTTTCCCCGCTTATCTCCCCCCCCCCCAACACACACACACACACACACACACACACACACGCACGCAATGTCACCAATGAAACAGACCCTGAATCCGAGCGTACACCACGCATCAAATCAAAAGACCCCCAGGTACCGAAGTTCTCTCGGCTCGGATGGGGGTTAAACTGTTGGGTATTTGTGGAGTTGGTTGAGTGTGCGTCTGATCAGTGTGGCATCACATCCATCCCTTCCATTCTCAGCCAGAAATTGTCCCTATTACGGCTCAACATGTCAGCAGCCGAGGCAACGCTGCTTACCTCTGTTATGCCATTCGCCTGTCATGACAGGTTTGCGGTGGTGGCGGCGGATGTGTTGAGTCGGCTGATAGCTGCGCGCGACGGGTGGGGCAACCGCATGCACCCATGCCTGCGCGCCACAATGGCGGTGCTCATGAATCTGACGCACAGCAACGCGGAGTGCGCGCAGACCCTGGCGACGTGCGGCCTGTGCGAGTCCGTCGCGGGGTTGCTGCACGCGCTCTGCTTCCCCTCGGCCGCCCCGGAGGGCGCGAGCTTGCGGCAGCGGGTGGTGGCTAGCCTGGAGGTGATCAGCCTCGCGCTTGGGCTGCTGATCAACTTGGTGGAGGGTGCGGAGCAATGCAAGGCGCAGTTGTTGGGGTGGGAGGGGGGCGGGGTGCTGCCGTTGCTGACTGGCCTCATCAAATGCAGTGCGAATCAAAACGCGGGGGTTGGGGGGCCGGAGGAGGAGGTCACCGCGGATGACTTGGAGCTGGAGGAAGCGGAGGGGGAGGCGAGCATCGTGGAAGTGTACGCCGCGATGCTGCTCGGCTTCCTCGTCGCCCCTGACGCCGAGCTACGCAGCGCCGCAGCGGGGATGCTGCCTGGCGGCACGCTGTTGCCTGTGATCGCGGCAGTAGAAAAGTGCCTCGAGTTCTACACGCGCACGGACACAATCACCGAGTCCACCAGCGCCAAACTCGGAGCGCTAATTCAGTCGCTCAGAGCCTCGAGCTGAGCCCGCTGGGCGACCTTACCCTTTACTTCTCAGGAATATCACCCCATCACGAGGTGGGCCTGGCAAGAGAGCGAGCGAGTGAAGGGTGGGTGGGAGCTCCCATCCTTAGACTGTCCGTAAAGATAAGCAACAATTAAATATCATTAGGTAATGTTTCGTGGTGGGGATGAGGAAGAACCGAGGGTGTGCTTAGGAAAAGGGGCGGTGGAGTGGGCAGGCCTTTCCGTCATGTCTCACATGTAAAGGAATCAGCGATCTCGATTCTGTCTGGCTTGCGTGTGCGAGGGATGAGGCTGCAAAGCGGACCAACAGTCTTACGTAGTGCGAAATAGGGGCAACGAGTTGAGTGACGCTACCGCTCTCTGGGAGGACGGAGCGGTGGTTTGGGGGATAATTGGGGTACAGTGCAGGGAAGTGCAAGATGGCGGTGCTGAAGCAGGCGAGCGGTTGTATGTGGTTAACGAGTGGTGGCGTAACAGCGAAAGAGGGGCAGCTCAGTCCGGCCCCACGTGCTGATGGATGATGGTGGATCACTATTATTGGTGGGGCAGTCAGGTGGCGTCGCCCTGCTCCGGCACGGCGCCCTGCTCGCCCACATCCGTCGCGTCCCTGGTGTCCTCCGAATCCAGCGCCGCTGCCACCACCCTCGGCGCAGGCTTCAACTTTGTCACTTCCTTGAAGGCGCGAAGTATGTAACGGTGCTTCTCCATTCGCATGATGCGCGAGTCCTGCACAAAGGACAACAACGCAGCCACATTTCAATGCTCCCCTCACCCATCACCACCATATACATCAGAGTATGCTACTTCCATCATGGCACGTCATCCTAAAACCCAGTATGCCCCCTCCCCAATCAAGCAAGCATTACCTTCAGCATCCCTTTGGACAGGTATTTCTTCTTTTTCTCCTCCCAGTTTGCCAGACGGAGCTCGTTGACGCGCGTCACCATCTCCCTGATGGCTAGACCCGCTGGTCCGGCATCACACAGTGCCTGTCACACACCATCAGCGCTCACTGTCAGTACTGATTGCCCCCCCCCCCCCCCCCCCCCCCCCCCCCCCCCTCGTTTCCTACTTATCCTCAAGAATAGAGGGGGGTTAACGGACCAGGATGGCGACTGTCTTTGCGGGGATCGCGTCGCCCCTCTTGGAGCCGATGTCGTCAGGGAAGTCGTCGCGTAGCACCCGCTCGTCGCCGCCGTTCGCGATGGCTTTCTGAATGAAGCGCTCGTGGAGGGGGACCTCCTCGGGCTCACCCTCGCGCCCTCCGGCTGCCTGCGCCTCTACCTGGCCCGTCGCTTTCTCCGGCTGCGCCGCTGCCGCAGTAACCTCCGCAGCAGCAGCTGGCGGCGATTCTTCAGTGCGCTCTGCGACATCAACGGGCTCCGTTCTCGCGACAGCGGCCTCCGAACCTGCCGCAGCTGCCAACGCCGCGATAGAGAGCTTCGTCTGCTGCATCTTGACAGGCGTCTTTGCCGGTGTACTCTTGCTGCTCG
The DNA here is from genome assembly GCA_026401115.1 of Tetraselmis chui. Lineage (NCBI taxonomy): Eukaryota > Viridiplantae > Chlorophyta > Chlorodendrophyceae > Chlorodendrales > Chlorodendraceae > Tetraselmis > Tetraselmis chui. The sequence continues at coordinate 501,837 of JAPMLY010000006.1, forward strand.
TGCTGGGCGCAGTGTCAGCACCCTCGTCCCCCTCTGGCACGTTGGACTTCCCCTGGGCGGCAGTGGCGGTCAGGCTGGACAGATTTGCTGACTTTTTGGAGGCCTTAGCGCCAGTGGAGGGGCCCGCGCTCTCATTGGGACGCTTCGGTTCCTTTGGAGGCTTGGGCCGGATTTTCTGGCACACACACACACACACACACACATGAACAGCAAAACAAATGGGTGATGTAATCGGAACAGTGGTCCAAAACAGAAAGACAAAGCTGGAATTTGAAGCAGAGACGGCGAAGCGGGGTGAAAACGAGGTGGGGTGGAGTGGTGTGGGGTGCGGTGGGATGTGTTTTAATAAAGCGTGGTTGCGATTTTATTGTGTCGCATAGTTTGTGTGTGTGTGGGTGTGACGAAAGTGGAGTGAGGTGGGGTCATGCGGTGGGATGTGTTGTAACAAGTAGCCAACAACAGGTACGATTTGCTATCATACCAGATAATTTGGCGTGACATATAGTCGCTACTCCAACAGGGTGTGGCGCAGCTCTATGTTGTGTGTGTGTGTGTGTGTGTGTGTGTATCTGTGCGTGTATGTGTGTGAGGTGTGCATGTGAGGTGGAGTGAAGTAATGCGCTGAGCTGAAGAATGATGGTGGCACGCAGACAATGGAATGTATCGTGGTAATATGGGGTAGGGTGGGATGTTGTGCGGGGTGGCGTGCACACCTTATAGCGCGCCTGGAGCGTCTTCATGTCCATAGGCACCCAGTCGGGCCAAAACTTGCACAGCGGCTGGTAAATGTGCTTCCGCGAGGCCGCATTCCCGTGCGTCGGCCATCCGTGAATCTTGTGGCTCAGCTCCACCACCTGTGTGGCCGCAGGTCACAGACACTCAGCACTTGCAGTACACGAACACCAGACCCTTCACAAGCGATGACACAGCATACATCTATCTTCGGTGCCTGTGGAGCTGATGGGGCGCAGGCACCTTCAGTAGAAGCTTGTCCAGCCCCTCGTCCCATTTGAAAGTAGCAGTGGGAGCTTTGCTGGGCGCCTGAAACTCGTCGTCCTCCTCTTGCGATTTGCAGGCGGGTGGAGGGTTAGTGGTGGGGGAGGCGACGGGCGCAGGGGGCACCACCCCCTTTTGCTCCTCCGCCGCCTTCGCCACCGCCTCCTGCAACTCCTTCGTCGAGCGCTTCAGCTGCGCCTTGGCCACGCTGTGCTGGTGCTTCATCTTGTTCCACATCGTCACCTGCGGATCCTCGAACCCAAAGTTCACCACCGCCTCCTCCAGCGCCCTGAGCACTGGCCGTTTCGCCGCTCCACTCGCCGCGCACTCCCGAAAGTAAATCAGTGCCAACTCGGATAGCGCCTTCTCCAAATTCACTGGCAGCCGCTGCGCGCGTGACGCCCCCTCTTTCCGCTCCGCCCCGCTATCCTTATCTAGCGCCTTGTGCGACTGTAACACAAGACATGAAAGACGGGGATGATGACGTAAGGAGTGGAAGAGAGATAGAGGCAGCACACGTTAAAAAAATGCATAAAACCACAAATTGTCGACGCCTAACGCAACTCCTGGGCGAGGGCTACCCACCAGCGCCAGCTGCTTGAATCTGTCTATCGAGACTTGTAGCTTTTCGGAGATCAGGTCCTTCAACGTCTTGACAACCCCTTCTTCTTTGGAGGCCGCGGGCGGTGGCGACTTAATATTCGGCTTGGCGGCGGGGCTCTTGGTGGGAGTGGTTGCTGAACAGCGTTTCACAAAAGTAATTTATAGGAGTGGTGGTGGGGAGTAGGTGTTGTGGGCACCTACTCAGCAAATAGGAGGGAGGAAAAACCAGTCTACAGGGAGAGACGCAGGTATGCAAAAGTCGGACGGGAGGGAAGGTGAGGGGTGTAGATGATGGTGGAGGAAGCAGCCGCATCATAAAAAAAAACTATACTTACGGAGAGCTGAAAATGGCTGGACATTACATTCGAACAGGTACCCACGGGTCTGCTGTGAAAAAGAAAAGGGGGGGGGGGGGGGGGGGAGGGGTTACCTGGCGTGGCTTTGGCGGGTTTATTCTTTTTCTGTGTAGGAGTACCAGTGCCTCCCTTCGCCTTGTGTGCCTTCGCCTCCCCGTTTTTCGCCTCCGTCTTTTGCTTTTTTACCTGAGACGAAGCAATAGACAAGCGTCAGACAGGAGGCAACGATTAGAGAGTACCACATTGCGGGGTGTGCACTGAGGTCAAGGGTAATACAATGCGGTGAAGGGTAATAGGTCCTAATCAGCTTGGGCGGGTAATTACAGATCAAGGACTGGAAGGTGTGGGTGTGGCATGGCTACTGGCTATCAGACTGATGAAGGTCGCAATCAACCCCTCGCTACTATAAAAGTTAGCATCGAGAACCCCCCCCCCCCCCCCCACACTCCCCCCCTTATCCCGTGACCTTTACTCCAAGCTGTCTCACCTTTGCCGCAACTTTGGTGCTGATGTGCGTTGGCTTGCTTTGTTTCCGCCGGGGTGCGGCCACAAAGGGCGAGAGCTGCTTGTCCAGCTGCTCCTCCGTCTTTTCTATGCTGCCCTTGTTGATGAAGAAGCCGCTGTGCTTGGGTCGCTTGAGGTCCGCCTCAAACAGGGCCGCCATCTCGCGGTCGTCGATGAAGGGGTCGTCCTGGTCGTAGTAGTCGTCCGCGCCGCCCAGCCCCTCCTCCCCGTCGCCCCCCGCCTTTGCCTCAGCCTCTGCCCCTGCCTTCCTTTTCACGCCCTTGCTGCCCGACCCACCCGCCACCCCTTCCCCTTCATCGCTGTCATCCTCGTCCTCCCCTTCGCTGTCATCGCCCACTTTCGCCTGCACAATAAGCGCATAAGTTGGGAAATTAAAAGCCATGCCAACAGTAAATCACAAACGTAGTCCCCTTTCCCCCACTCCCCATAACTTCTCCTAACACACACACACACACTCACACACACACACACACGCGCGCGCGCACGTACACACACAAACGCACACACATTCACAAACGCGCGCACATACACACACACACACACACACACACACACACACACACACACACACACACACACACACACACACGCGCGTTCCGATCATAACATTATCAGGAGCAAGTTCTGCAACCCAACCAGCCACATGTATTGCTTTGTTCTAGACAATAAGTGAACAGAAAATGCTCACTCAGTGCTTATGGTTAGGTAAGCGTAAAGTCCGCAGCCGCACCGAATACATTTGCTCCAGCCGCTTAATGACGTTGCTCAGCACAGTGTCGTTGCGCTTATTTCCTTCCTTTTTATCGTCGAATTTGCGCAGCAGCGAGTCCTGCAGGTAGAACAGGCCGACGAGTAAGTGTGAGAGCCGACAGGGGAAGAACGGAGGTGGGGTGATAAAAGTGGTGATTAATGAGCAAGCCAGTCCGCACCGCTCCGCCCGGGCTGCCGCTCGTCCCCGCCGGTGGCCCCGTCAAGCGCGCCTCCAGCCCCGGATGCGCAGTGACCCCCGCCCCGTTCCTTTTTCGCAATTTTTTGCAGAGCTAATACACAAGAGGAGTGGTACGGGAAAGATGGGTGAGAGGCAGATAGACAAGCCACACAACATATATATACATGCTGTTTGTACGTGAGTGTGTGCTTGTATTTGGCAGCAACAGCGGAAAAGGTGTGTGTGTGTGTGTGTGTGTGTTGAAAAATGGGAGTGTGTGACTAATTGTGTAAGGGTAACTATTTTCCATACAATACATTTGTATCTGTGAGCATGGGTGCATGTGCGCGAACGTCTGTGAGAACGTGTGTGTGTGTGTATGGAAATGTTGGGGAAATTGTGGTTGTGTGTGTGTGTGTGTGTGTGTGTGTTGAGAAGTGAGTGCGCGCTATTGATTGTGTAAGGGTGCCTATGTGCAATAGCATACAGTTGTCGCCGTGATAATGAGTGCATGCTTGGGAACGTGTGTGTGTGTGTGTGTGTGTGTGTGTGTGTGTGCGCGCGCGCGCGTGTGTGTTTCGGTCCCGTGCGTGCGTTTCTGTGTGCATGTGTGTCCTACGAAAATCTTGTATGTATGCGCGCGTGTGTGTGTGTGTGTGTGTGTGTGTGTGTGTGTGTGCGTGTGTGTGTGTGTGTGTGTGTGTGTGTGTGTGTGTGTGTGTGAGTGTGTTTCGGAGAGGCTGAGAAATCCGTGTGTGCCCTCTGGATAAACTTGGCCAGCATGCAGATGCTTATTTGTGTCAGATTTTTTGGAGCTGTGTTCCTTTTTTGCCCCTGCGGCAGTTGGCTTTGGCAGCTATCGCCCCATTCCGGCTGCTCGGGATCGTGGCAGGGCTGACTGGGTCGACCCAACGATGTCGCAAGGAGTCAGGTCGTGATTGTAGGGATGGTCGTGTCAGGCATCCACCTTTCTGTAGTTCATTTCGTTATTGGCGCGAAGATCCACGTGAAGTCGACGGCACGAGAACGGCAGCGACTCCGACGCGGCGCCCAGTCCACCCTCAGCCAGCGTAGCGACCGTCGTTGGACCACCACCGGCTCCGTTATTCCCTTGTCCTCCTTGTATTGCGGTGCTTCCGGGTGCTGCCTCCCCCGCGCCCACGTTCTCTGCACGCCCGCCCCCTTCCGCGGTTCCCGCCGGAGCCGCGCTGACCGTCGCCGTTGTGCCTTGCCCAGCTGGCGCATCGCCCGTAACGGCCTGCGGCGTGATACGACGGGGAGCAGCAGCTGTCATGGCTGCAAGGCCCTTCCACACGCGTTTCTCAGCGTGAGTCAGGACGCTTAGCTTGCCAGAACTACTGTCGGCAGCAGACGAGAGCTCCTTCGCGCTATATAGGAGCTGACACAGGGACATAAGCAGGAGGGAGCTCTCAAGTTAGCGATAGTGCTGCAGCCCCTTCTGCGGGGATTCCGGGATCCTCCTGTCACTCTTGCCCTTTTGTTGCCCCTCCCATTTATTTCCCTGTCCGTGCTCGCGTTGTTCTTCTTGTAATCCAATTCCCCTTGTGTGGGGTGGGCGCGATCCGTATGCAGAAACCGCGACTCCACCGCCTGCCGTATGCGGTACTTGTACAACAATTTGTTTACAAACAAAGAGAGAACAACCCGAATGCGAACAGAAAAAATGATGCGTAGAATGATGGACGATAAGGTAGCTTAGAGCGGAAAGAGCTACAAATAATCCCTAGGAAACGAAAACGACAATACACACCAACCGGAAAGGTTGAACATGGCATGGGCCTAGCATATAAATGCTACGGAAAGGTGAGTAACCCAACGCGATGGTGGGAAAGTACCACGGCGAGTCGAAGGAGGCAACAAGTTGCGGTACGGCGGTAGACAATCCGCGCACGATAGACGATGTTTACGTGTGCAACTTGGAGAGCGGGGAAACATTCTAGCGCTACGAAGCCGACAACTTGCCGACATGCACACCTGTTGTAGAGGTGACAACATGCATGACCAACAACATGGCAGAAATCCGTTTCCTGCCCCCCGAGTGCGTCAAGTTTTGCGACCGTAACGGGAATGAAACACACGTCGGGGCGACACCGTTCCCACTATCTATCTGCCTCCGAGTACTCGTCGAATCGGTAATTGTTTTCGCGCAGCGGACGCGGGGGACGTGGGTTTAGAAACAAATGAAATTGAAATTGTTTACAACATGTACCGTATGCGCCGGTTTTACACCAAAAACCGTTATGCGCCGGTTGATGTCTATGTGCCCTCCCAACTATGTCATACAGGGAACTTACAAGTCAGGGCTAGACCGTTAACCACCTAAATCCAACCTCTCCATGTGTGTTCGGGGGTTTTACTCCCCCCAGGGGAGTGTGCGAGACGAGGTGAGGGCATCGTGCAATCATGGGGCATGTGAAGGTGCAGTGTGCGGGGGCGCGGCGAGAGGTCGTGCGGGACTTGATGCGGTATACAAGTAGGAGATGGTGTAGCCATTGGACAGTGTGTGTGTGGAGTTGTGCGAGTATGCGAGATGTGTCGAGTCGTGCTTTTGAGATGAGTTTGTCAAGAGGGTCGGTGCGGAGGGTGAGGAGAGAGGTGAGACTTGCAATGGTGGATGAGTGCGGCGTGCCCGTGCGGCTCATGACGATGGGGAGGATGTCTACCAATGTACTTGGCCAGTGAACGCGGATGGCATTTGCGAGGGGTATGTATTTGGCACGAATCAGATGGGCGGTTTGGGAGAGGTTGTGGTATGTGCAGTATTTCCAGTCGCCTATCTGAATCTTTTTAATGGAGGAGTATCGGCGGCGACCGTTTGTGTGACCGACGAATCGAGGATCGAGGAGGCGGATAAAGTCGGGTTTATGTGCGGGGGGTCGTAGCGCGGGGGGGAGGATGGCGGGGCACGAGGTTAGGGAGTCGGGCGAGAGACCTTCGTCAACAGCGACAAGGCGGGTGGGCATGTGAGTGGGGTGGGGGGGTGACAGTCAAGAGGGGTGTGGGTGGGTGTGGAAGATGTAAATGATTTGATGGGTTTGTTACCGAAGTCCGTAGTGATGGTCTCCCATCGGCCTCCGTTGTGGCGTTCCAAGAGGGAGAGGAGGAGTTGCAGCGCGCTGTTGTGTCGGTCCTGTCTTATGCCAGACATGGTGGGACACTAACCGGCCATGTGGCCATTGCTAGTGAATTGGCCACACATGGGGCAGCGCAGGGTGGGGTTGTGTGTGAGAAGGCGGGTGTTGTGGACACCCCACATGAATTCTTGCTTGTGGGTGAATTGGATGTTGGTGAGTGTTGTGTGTTTTTTGTGGAGGGAGAAGTCGGCGCCGTCCTCCGCGGCGCGGGCGAGGAGGGCACCGTGTTTGGATGTTTGTGAGAGGGGTGTGTGTGTGTGTATTTGGTGCTGTAAGCGTGAGCGTCGGCTTTGAGGTTGGTGTACCTGTAGGGTATGGGTTCTCCTAGGGTTTGTGGAATGAGGGTGTATGGCCAGGTCCAATGGCCTATCGACACGTCTGAGCTTGTGGTGTATGTCGTGTCGGGTGGGTGTCCGTCCACGACTTGGTTAGCTAGAGTGTCTGCGAGGTCGTTTCCTAGTGAGTGGTTGTGTGCTTTAATTTTGCCGAGGTGTGTACGGATGCCAGCGTTGCAGCGGGTTTTAAGGGTGTGTGTGATGGAGAGGAGTGTGTCGCGGTGGATGTTGTGGCGGTAAGCGGATGGGCATCTCAAGTAGCCTTGTATGAGGCGGAGGGAGCACGCACTGTCTGTAAGGAGGTGGGTGCGGCCTAGTTGGAGGCCTGCGCCTATGCCTTCTAATTCAGCGCGATTGATTGTGTGCGAGGGAGGGGTAGAGGTCACCATGATTTTGATGCGGGTGTCCGAGGCGGAGTGGGTGGAGGCTGCTCCTAGGGGGCAGGAGCCTCCTTTTTTTGACCCGTCTATGTATACAGAGTCCTGCCAGTTCCAAGCAAAAATTCTTCTAGTGGGGGGGTATGTTAGTTGCATGCGGTCATGGAGGGGGTAGGTAAGGGAGTGAGTGGGGTTGGGGGGGAGGTGGTAGATGCATGCTGAGTGAGGTGAGTAGGTGTCTATGAGGTTTGGAGGTGGGATGGTGATGGTGGGGTTGGGGAGGTGGGTGTCGTAGATAGACTCGAGAGTGTTGTGGAGTGCGGTCATGGCTGTGTGTGAGGGTAGGGTGGTGAGGGCTAGGGGGATAGCAACGAGGTAGATGTCGACCATCCAACGTGTTCCGAATGGGGTAGGGGTGGGGTGGCCAGTGTGTTGGTCGGGGGGCAGGAAGGTGTTTGCGTCGTTGGGAAGGGTGTATAGGTGGTGCGTGTAGGGGGAGTTGATGTATTTGGAGTGGCGGTATGGTGCATGTTCCCATCGGGGTAGTGTGAGGATGGTTGCGCTAGGTGTGTGAGAGGCCGTGAGGTGTGCGCTAGTGATTGCGTGTTCCATGGCGCGGCGCATGCATTCGTGGTCGTATTCTGGGTTGGCGATGTTGGTGCCGTGCTATGTGTGAGGGGCATTGCTGCCGCTAGATAAGAAGACTATGTCTTCGGGGTATAGGGAGTGGTAGGTGAGGGAGTGAAGGGATTTATTGGATCGGAGTAGAGTTCTGTCTGTATGTGGAATGTGTGGCGGAGAGCTGTGAGGAGGTCCTCTCTAGTGGCCCATCTATTACGGGTGGTGGTGGCGGGTGTGGGTGAGTGGATTTCTGAGCGGGAGCCTAGTCGGGTGAGGAGGTGGTAGACCTCTTCTTCGAGCGTGTGCTGCTAGAGGTCGGGGCGGAAGAGTTGGAATAGGTGGCGGACGCGGGGGCCGTTATGGGTGGTGACCGCGCGGCCGTCGGGAGTGCATAGTATGGTGGTGTCGTGCAGTGATGGGTGTGTGTGGATGGCGAATGTACCGGTAGGGAGCATGTCGAGGTCGGAGTGGATGGGGTCGTGGTTGAATGTGATGAGGGGGTGCGGCCATGGAGGGGGTCCGGGTTCTGGCAGGATGGGTGTGGTGGAGGGGACAAAGCCAGAGTTAAATGCGGTGAGGGCGGTAGGGCCGGAGGGGGTCTCACTGATGGTGTCGTGTAGTTGTAGGCATGGTGCCCACTGGACCTCGTGGAGGCGGATGAGGTCGTGTTGTTGGCCGCGAGCACACCATACGCACTGCCATGTGGCGGGACCCTGAGCGGGGCGGCATTGGGAATGGACGGCAAATTGCGGGCATGTGCAGAAGTTGGAGGTGGGTTTTGCGTGCAGTGGGTCGTGACATATGGAGCAGTCGGCGGGGGAGGGGGTGGGGAGGCATACCGATGTGGGGGTGGAGGAAATGAGGCGGAAGCCGTCGTCGAGTTGGAGTTGTATGTCCCATTCCGTGAGGTGTTCCGGGGCCCAGTCAACCATGTACTGTGTTTGGCCGTATTATGTGTCCTTGTGTTTGGAAATGATGCGCGTAACGTCGCAGGGGGGGAAGTGGTGGTCTGAGGGGGTGAGGTATTCTGTGTCTATGTGTGTGGTGGGTGCAGTGCGGGGGGAGTTTCTGGTGCGGGAGGTGTGGATGCCGGATGAGAGGGTGGGGGGGGGGGGGGGGCTGGGGAGGTGTGGTGAAAGGAGGGGAATCCAGGAGGGGTGGACAGTGGTGGGGGGGGGTGCTTGTTTAGGGGTGAGGCTTGTGGTGGGGAGGCGGTTGTGGATAGTATCGGAGTGTTCGGTAAGGACTGCGGCGAGAAGGCGAATGGGGACTGAAAGTGGGGTGGTGGACCCCGTGAGTTTGGAGATGGACTTGCAGGATTTGAGTATGATTTGAGGAGGGGTTGGCGCGGAGGAGGACTTGTGGCCATGTGGTTATGTCATTTTGCCAGAGGGGAGTGAGACGGGGGAGGAGGGAAGCGTGTGTTTTGCGGGGGGACAATTCGCAGTATGCATGTTTGTATGTGTGAGGGTCGGTGATGTGTGTGGCTCTGTCTCTGAGTGAGGCGAGGAGGGTGTTGTCTTTTCGGGTGAAGTGGGCGCGGATTGTGGAAGCAATAGGGTTGGTGAGGGAGAGTGGAGGAATGTTGTGAAACATAGTGCCAGCGTCGCGTTGCCCACCCACTAGGCATCTGAGTGTGGGTGGGGAGAATCTGCCTTGCATGATGGATTCAGTGGGCCAGTGGGAGTATGTGGTGGATATGGTGCGTATGTGTGCTCGGGCCATGTGGTCTCTATAACCAGGGGAGTTCATGATTTTGTGGAGGTGGCAGACTGTGAGTTGCGCGGCATGGGCTTTGAGGGAGGGGAGCCCGTAACCGAGGTCGGCGGTGGGCCGGTGGAGGGCGGTGCGGGGGAGGTTACGTACCGAGGAGACGGCGGAGCGGGGAGCTCGGCATATTTGACCTTCGAGGGTGTCCAGTTGGGAGTCGCTGAAGAGACCGAGCTGGAGGGTGAATTGTTTGCCGATAAGTAGTCCGCGGATGACGCGAAGTCTGCGGGACTGTGTTAGTAGGGAGGTGGAGAGGGCGGTGATAAGGGATGCGGTAGTGCGTTTCAGTTCGTGCCAGTATTTGGTGAAGGTGAGGGAGGTGTTGAGTTCGACCCCTAGGACGCGGTATGTGTCCGAGGGGCCTATGGAGGGGATGGGGGCCGGGGTGGAGTTGATGGTGATGAATTGTGATTGGAGGCGGGATGCGAGGAGGGTGATGTTGGCAAGGGAGAAGGCGTTGCATGTACGCCAAAGGGCTCCGGTAATGCAACATTTTCGGATGTTGACGGTCATACCTGTGTAGGCGCTGAAGAGGGAGAGTTTCCTTAGCTGGATGGCCATGTTGGGGGTCGAGCCCGTGGCGAGGCTGAGGTCGTCGGCGAATCCGTGACCGGGGTATGTGGTTGTGGGTTCTGTGGGGTCGACGTTAGTGGCGGGGGGGCATGGGCGATAGCCCCGGCTGCCCACAGTGAGCCAACGGAGAAAGGGTTCAAGGAATAGGGTAAATAGGAAGGGGGAGAGGGTGTCGCCCTGCAGGGTACCCCGATTTATGTCGATGGAGGGTGTGGGACCATATGTGGTAATGTAGTCCGTGGATGAGACCCCGTATAGATGTTCGCATGTGTCTACAAATGTGGAGGGCATACCGAGTTGTCGCATGTGTTTGAACATGATGCGGTGGTCTGCTGCGTTGAAGGCGCCCTTGAAGTCCGCGTACATGACGTAGATGTCTTTCTTGTGGAGTTTCGCGTCCTCCATCGTCATGATGATGGAGGTGAGGGCGTCGTGGATGCTGCGGTGTTGTCGAAAGCCGTCTTGTTGGTCGCTGAGAATGCCGTGGGTTTCGGCGTATTTCAAGCCTGCGTCTTTGATTAGTGCGGTCCATAGCTTAAGAAGGTTATTCAGGAGGGCAATGGGGCGGTAGTTGTCAAGGAGGGTGGGGTCACCTTTTTTATGTAGTAGGCATGTTGTGCTGTGGCACCATTCAGGGGGGTGTAGGATTTGCGGGCGAGGAGGGATAGGAGAGAGAAGAGGGTGGAGCGGGTCTCTGGGGGTAGGAACTTGAGTATTTCGTTGGGGATACCGTCGGGGCGGGGGCTTTGCTTGTGCCTAGCGAGTTGAGGGTTTTATCGAATGTATCGCGGGTAATCATGTCGGCAAGGGTGAGAGAGGGGACTCCGCGGGTTCGATGGTATAGTTGTCGGGGTTGTTTGGGTGTTCCCAAGGGGGGACTGGTAGTTCGGGTGGGGTGGCGCGACTGAGTTCGGTGGCGAAGTGAGAGTGTACCGCTTCTAGGACGGCGGAGGGAGAGGTTGCGGTGGTTTTATCGAGGTTGGTAATGCGGTGGAGAGTCGAGGTTGCGTTGGTCTAGGGGAGGAGGCCGCTTTTAATTTTCAAGCGGCGGTGGGAGGATTTAGGGCCGGCGTCGTAGGCATTATTGGCGCGCGTTTTAATTTTCTTCACTATATCTGTTGTGGTTGTTCTTAGTAGGTGGCGTATGCGTGCCTGGCATTGTTGTTGGATGTCGGTAGGGGAAAGATAGTCAGTAGTATTCATGAGGGTTTGGGCTAGGGTTAGGGGGCCACTGTTGGTGCTACATTTGCGAAGTTTTCGTATGAGTTTGCGTGTTTTTTTATTTAGCCAGGTGGGGTCAAGGGACGAGGGAGTTGGGCGGGGTTTCTTCGGGGGTAGGAGGGCCCATATGGTGGCTGCGTGGTCCATATGCTGGGAGAGTAGTGTGGTAAATTTCGAGGCGAGGGTGTCGAGGGTGTCGGGAGAGGCCGTGGAGGGGGGTGTATTAATAATTTCTGCGTGGAGGGAGGCCGTTTGGTTGATAAGGGAGGGTGTGCTATTTTGATATGTTTTTATGTAGTGCGGTTGTAGTGGAAGTTTGAAGGTGAGTTTGCGGGTGGTGTAGTGTGTGTGAGGTAGGTTTTGGGCCGAGGGGGGGCGATAGAAACAAACATGAAACCATGGCATGCAGAGCAAGTTTCGAACATCGGGTGTCACGATGGTAGCTTCTGGCACCCGCACGTGATGGGACGCCACTGCTTCTCAACTAAGCCATTGTGGTGAGAACCTCGACATGAGATCGTCAACCCCGAGTGTGGCGCCCAAAAATAGTCATAAACCATGAGTGGTGCAAATGGATCGAAGTGGCCCGCCACATAAAGTCAGGTGGTCCGTAACTACGGCGACCCGCGCCTCACCGGTCATCTATGCTCCCCGAGATGAGCCGAAAGTCGATAGGAAGCAAGTGCAGGTTGGGGGGGGGGGGGGGGGGGGGGTTGGAGAATGCAAAATGACGGCAACCAAGTGGCAATAAGGAACGACTTCCTGCAATTTTTTCATTCCCCTTGTGCTCCAAGAATGTTTACCCGGAGTTATGTGAGGCTGGGAAATAAATAGTAAGCATCCTTGTGTCAGTCCAATTGAAGACCAATAATACCGGCCGTGTGCTACATGTGGGCCGGGTGTGAATGGATGGTATGATATGCTCGAAGTATGCCAAACATCACCGTTGTCGACGCCATATTAGATAGGTCCCTACTAGGGCCCGATCTGGGACACCGCGCCCCTCTCTCGCCAATGTCGATTGCCCTCACCCATTTGAAGAGTGAGATGTTTGCCAAGACCTGCATCATGCGGGCTTTCACGAGCTTGCTTTCCAAGTACATTCCCTGCCCGGTGGGATGAGCGTCCAAGCTTCATGCACCCACGCGCAAACCATAGTGCTTGCATTCAACACAACATCTATCCGGGCTTCAAACCCTATAAAATATCCCCATAAAGACAAGTTTGCGTAGCGCACTAATCAATCTACGAGCTTGTTTCAGCATTTGCGTAATGCTTGCGTTTCGCGCTCGTTACCACAAGCTAAAAACCATGCTTTCCAATTATACCCTAATACCCAAAACCTCGTCATATTTTCGTTGCCTTGATGCAGTGCTAAGAGCCTGAAAGTTTGTCATTTGCACTACTTTTGTATTTGATTGGGCAAGAGTAGCTGTGTAAAAGGGGGGCCAAAAAGCTCGGTACCGCTACCTAAAACAACCCATATAAATCTAATGTCGCCTAATTCAATTTCAATTTCAATTTCCAGTCCCGTATCCCTGGGGCGCAATAATAAAACAAATATAGGAATGCTTACAAGAAGAACCAGATGAGCACGGACAGGGAAAGTGGGAGGGGAAACAAGAGGGCAAGAGTGACAAGAGGATCACGGAATCCAAAGCACAGCAAAAGGAAAGCACTACATTGTGCATAAACCTAGCAGATTAAACTAAGGAAACTCTTAAGCCACGCCGAGAATGCAACACGTGGAGGCGACAAGCGGCGCCTCACGCGCCGCTCGAGGAAGCACGGGGACGCTTGCGGCCCATGGCGCGGGTGAAGAGCGCCTTGGCTGGAGAAGGCATCCCAGCCGAGGAAGAAGCGGCCTCCGTGCCGTCCGCAGCGGCGGACAAACCGCGCAAGACGTTGTCCGCGTGAGCAACATGGACGGCGAGAGAGACCTTTCGACGCCAGGAGGCCAACAACTTGCCCACGTGCATCCCTTTAGATGCGGCTGCCTGCTTGGCTAGCTCCGTCAAAAAAGCCGTGGCGTGGCCGCCAAGAGTACCAAATTCCGTGACTGCAAAGGGAATGAAGCGGATGTCGGGGCGACTCCTCAACCCCTCCGAGTACTTCTCGAACTTGGTCTTCTCAGCATGGCGGAGAGCGACTGCGGGTGACGGGGGGCTAGACACGCCGAACAAACCGGAAACCACGGCATCAAGGGCAAGTTTTGAGCCTCGGATGCCGTGATAGTGCAAGACACCCACATCCGCGGGGAGACCGTCGTTGCCGTTGGGGAGTTGAACTAACATCGTGGGATCTGTGAGAACCTCGACGCCAACCCCGAGTGCGCCACGAACCTCGGAGATGATTTCCGCAAGGGCCGTCACTAACCAAGAGTGAGCGGTGTGGACCGAAGCATCTCCGCCGCAACGAGCCAAATGGTCCGCAAAAGCAGTGGCCCACGCATCATCCGACATGTCAACACCCGCCGACGAGAACGCACCCCGCATAGCTTGAACCGAGAGATGGCAAGAAGCACAAGCAGTGGGGGAGCGTAGAGAAGAGAGGATGCGAGATGAGGGTAGGCCGAAGATGCGACAGACCGCGACGCGGAAAACTGCGTCGTAGTGCTCAGGGAACTTGTCACGGAGCTCGCCCAGGCGACCCGAAGTAGGCGGGTCCGAAGCCAAAAACGCAAGGGCGCCGTGGCCGAGACGAGATAGAAAACGCCTAGACTCCGGCCGAGCGCGGTTGGAAAACGTGGGAGCGAGCTTCGCGAAGCGAAACAAGTTGACGCGCTCACTGATGTCGGCTTGTAGCTTTGGAAAGATGTCCGTGGCAAACGCAGAAAGAGGGACGAGCGAGGGTAGGCCATCAAGGGACTGGGCAATCTGCTCGTTGTTTGATCGGGCTTCGGCAACGCAGCCGGCGCGAGCCACGGTTGGACGTTTCGGGGGGAGCATCGCTAAGGCTGTGGTTATCAAGGGTTCAGACTCCACGAGAGCGTGAGAACCGCACGCAGCGTCCAAGCGCGCCCACGACGAAGCGAGTTCTAACGACCACATGGGTTCGTTATCGCCGTCGTCTCCGTCCGGTGTACCATGCCTACGGGACACCGCTGTGGTCATAGCACTCGCTAACCGTCCATACATGGTCGGCTCCATTGGAACATCGTCTTGGGAATCCCCGCGCACGCGAGCGTCTTGTGTTGTAAGGAAACGAATAGCTGAGCCCACTGCCAAACCGGCCGCTCCGACATGGGCCGCATCCGCCAAGGCAGCCAAATCCCCCACCCCCATGCCGCCGAAACGTATGGGAAGAGACATCTCGGAGCGAGTGGTGCTGGGTAGGCTAGCTGCGGGAAGGCCCAATATCTCAGCCGCCACATCTAGGGTGGCATTGTCAGCGCGCTCGAGGAATGTTACGACGGTGTCACCGTAGCCCTCACCCCTGCCAAGACCTCGGGGGACTGTACGGGCAAAGTGTCCGAAGCGGCGGTTGCAATGTTGATGGATACGAAGCGCAGTGTGAGTGTGCCGGTGAGCCGCTAGACCCCTTAGACGTTCGCCGTAGGCCTCATACTTACTTAAGGCCGTTTCGAACACGTCTCGAGCAAAATCGGATGTACCCATTGGCCCCCCCAATACTTTCGTCCCTTCCGTGGAGACACTTACTCCCCGCATGATGTGGCCGTCGGGTAAGTTATCGAAAGCATCACCGACACCCAAAGGGGAATACAAACAGTTTTTGCGGATGGTTACTGTGAGGCCAATGCTAGCATACGCCTCCGGCATAGCGTCGCCAATAGCCACGAGAGACGCAGGGGAGACTTTGCTTACAAGAAGAACCAGATGAGCACGGACAGGGAAAGTGGGAGGGGAAACAAGAGGGCAAGAGTGACAAGAGGATCACGGAATCCAAAGCACAGCAAAAGGAAAGCACTACATTGTGCATAAACCTAGCAGATTAAACTAAGGAAACTCTTAAGCCACGCCGAGAATACAACACGTGGAAGCGACAAGCGGCGCCTCACGCGCCGCTCGAGGAAGCACGGGGACGCTTGCGGCCCATGGCGCGGGTGAAGAGCGCCTTGGCTGGAGAAGGCATCCCAGCCGAGGAAGAAGCGGCCTCCGTGCCGTCCGCAGCGGCGGACAAACCACGCAAGACGTTGTCCGCGTGAGCAACATGGACGGCGAGAGAGACCTTTCGACGCCAGGAGGCCAACAACTTGCCCACGTGCATCCCTTTAGATGCGGCTGCCTGCTTGGCTAGCTCCGTCAAGAAAGCCGTGGCGTGGCCGCCAAGAGTACCAAATTCCGTGACTGCAAAGGGAATGAAGCGGATGTCGGGGCGACTCCTCAACCCCTCCGAGTACTTCTCGAACTTGGTCTTCTCAGCATGGCGGAGAGCGACTGCGGGTGACGGGGGGCTAGACACGCCGAACAAACCGGAAACCACGGCATCAAGGGCAAGTTTTGAGCCTCGGATGCCGTGATAGTGCAAGACACCCACATCCGCGGGGAGACCGTCGTTGCCGTTGGGGAGTTGAACTAACATCGTGGGATCTGTGAGAACCTCGACGCCAACCCCAAGAAGAGACGCAGGGGGCCCCAAGAAGTGACCATCATCAGAATAACAGCATACAGAATAATAAAACAAAGAAATAAAAATAAATATTGTAAACAAAAAATAGACGGTATGTCACCGAGCAATACAGGTACCCGTACTTGGTATTATTGGTGCTAGTACATGTACCTGTACTCGATGAGTTTTTATAAAATTCAATATATCATCCACCCGCATCCGTATTATTTACCCTGTCCGTGCTAATGTTTTTCTTTTTGTAATCCAGTTTTAGCAACATCCGCATGCTGTTGATGTGTGCTGCAGCAGCCCAGCACCCCCTCATGTTGATCTTTTTGTAATAAATTGTAACACAGCATCCCCCTCCCGCTGCACTTCGTACCTGTACCGCCGCCTGCTCCGCACGCTGTGCCACTCGTACCTGTACCCTCGCTCAGTCGTCGTCAGAACGACCGACCGAAAATTACCGCCTACCATCCAATAACGCAGAGACGCGATCCCTCGTCGACTACCATTTGGCCGCGCTATCGCTATATCCTCCTGACGCCTTTCAATGCCAAGTAACCTTTACGAGTATTGCTTATCCTCTCCTTCGACGTGAAGTTGGGCCTCCTCCAAGAACTTCCGCTCTGCCTACGCAAGACCTCAAACAGAGGTGATCCGCACTAAACCCATAAACCCATAAAGGATACCACGGTTCGCTCCATTGCCCTGTCGCAAACAATACCGATATTAGTGCGCGCCACGACGGACGGCGATACCTCGACACGTGTTGAAGGTGCGCTGCGTCATTCAATACCCTCGCGACACCCAGTATCTGCAGCGTGCGACGCAGCAGACACAACCCCCGCCCCACTCCTTCCCGCGAACGACTGCGCTCGCCGTCTTAACACTTACTCGTCTCTGTTATGTTGTTATCCGCAGGCAGCGGATAAGTGGCTGCGATGGCGTCGTTATCGGGGAGCAGCACACTCGACGGCCGCGACGCCCTTCGTCTCGCGTTCGGCATCCCGGTAGCGATGTACTTGGGCGTGAAGGCAGGACAGGGTGTGGAACTGGCGGTCACCTTCCTACTCCGGCGCCTTCGCCGAGCCCATGCCCTCCGAAAGGTGCGAAAGGTGTTGTGCGCAACTTTTTGCCTTGTCAACTACGACTACCGTTGAATATGCACAAGCCGTCTGTCGACATCATCGAACGACTTGCGGAGCGTCGGTATACGAACCACCACGGCGGACTAACCTAACGCCGCCGTCACGCGTCGCTCTAAGCCGCTGACGTATGCACTGAGCAAGACTGGGCCGGGCTAACGCGCTGCTGACTCGCGTCCCCCCCGCCGCGTGCAGTACCGAACCGCGCTGGCGATGCCGTTGGCGGATGTTATCACGATCCGAGACGAAATGGTGGAACAGGTTAGGCTTCGACCCCACCCCCTCTTCCGCTCTCTCCTGTCTCATCATCGTGTGGAATCGCGCGACGAATGAACGAGAGAGAGAGAGAGAGAGAGAGAGAGAGAGAGAGAGAGAGAGAGAGAGAGAGAGAGCGCGCGCGCAAACCTCTTAATAACCTCTCTCTCCATGTGTCCCCTAGTCATATAGCTTTAGTTGTGGATGGTTGCATGCGGGTGCTGATGGGTGATGGGTGTGGTGGCTGTTTTGTGATAGGCGGAGGTCTCTCTGGCGGGCGAGCCAGGCAGCACCATGCCGATGCTGCCCTCCTATGTGGAACATCTTCCGCGTGGCTCCGAGACGGGCAGCTTCTTCGCGCTCGACCTCGGCGGCACCAACCTCCACATGATGTACGTTCATCTGACGCCTAGCTCCAGCGGGGACGGCATCAAGAGCAGCACACACGCTGTGACTATCGACCGGGTGCCTTCCCTCCCCACCTCAGCTCCATCGCCCCGCTCACTTTATCTCTGCATCAAAAGGGGTGGCATTGCCTGATGCGCTGTTTTGGTTGTGTGGCAGGAGCTGTTAGGTCAGCCAGTGGAGCGTCTGTTTGAGTTCATTGCGGAGGAGGGAAAGGCGTTCATGGGGCGGTTTGTGAATCTTGGGGAGGAGACGCCCGCCATCGGCTTCACCTTCTCCTTCCCCATGCAGCAGACGGGCATTGCGGAGGGGCAGCTGCTGCGCTGGACCAAGGGCTTTGCCTGCCCGGACGGACCGGGAGAGGACCCGGTGAAGCTGCTGAAAGAGGCCTTCCGTCGCAAAGTGAGCCCTGCCGTCTGCTTTTGTCAACCCGGGGGTCTCTCTCCCCCCCCCCCCCCCCCCCCCCCCCCCCCCCCCACACACACTCGCAATCTCATACCTCTCTCTCTATCTCTTGTCTCTCTCAACTCGTGTACACACTCTGCCTATCTCTCAAGTCTCTTTCTTCCACCCGGTCGCTCTCTGTCCCCTCCCATATCTTTCTCGCACACATTCCCTCTCACAGACCACTCACCCAGTGACTCTCTCTCTCTCTCTCTCTCTCTCTCTCTCTCTCTCCCCCCCCCCCTCTCTCTCTCTCACACACACACACACACGCGCGCGCGCACACACACACACTCTGTTTCTCTCCCTCTTTATCTGACGCACACACTTATTCTATGTTTTCTCATCTCTGACGCACTTTCTTACACACCCTCTCTCTCAGACCATAACCTCCCCCACATCTTTTTATCTCTCTCACACACACACACCCGCGCACATCATTTATGCAACCCCCCCCCCTCCCCCCCCACACACAATATTGTTGTGTCTGCCTCTTTCTCTCTTTCTTTATCTAGAGATGCTTTTGGGGAAGTATAGTCTCCGCTTCCACCCCTAAGTTAAACCGCCGCCGCTGCATTGTCACAGGGTGTGCAGGTGAGGGTGCCGGCGCTGGTGAACGATACGATTGGCCTTTTGGCCGCGGCAAAGTGCGCGCGCTTCCCAACCCACAAAGCAGCCCTCTCTTTCATTAGCTGAAGTACATAAGTTATTTGCATCAGAGCTTACGCGGGCGCTTCCCCACTCGCCTGCTTACCTGCCTGCACTGTGTACTGCAGGTACCACCACCAAGACTGCAAGCTAGCCGTTATTCTTGGCACCGGGACGAATGCGGCCTACATGGAGCGGAAGGCCAGGGTGCGGGTGCTGCCCACGCACTCAGACGGTGGTCCGGCAAAGGAGGGGTGGATGGGGATCAACACCGAGTGGTCGGACTTCACGACGCGCAAGGTGAAGCTGCTGCAGGAGGACCGCGAGCTGGACGCGGCCAGCGTGAACGTGGGGCTGCAGATGTTTGAGAAGATGATGTCCGGCAGGAACATAGGTGGGGGCTGCTGCCGGCGAGGATGTCTGATTTAGGGTTGAAATTGTTTGTTCAGGGTTTAATGTACTCAGCATTGCTAAACATCGCATGTTCATTTTGTCATTCTTACGGTTTTCATGTTTCGGAAACTGAGCACGGTATGCTGAATATTTGAGTATCTGTTGCATTGATAAGTTTTATTATGTTCTTTTTGGGACAAACGACGAATGTTGCGAATTACGCACGTAAATGAGCACATTTAGATACAATTGATTTGTTGAAAGGTGTTTATTTGTTTGCAGTGAGGGGAAGCAAGGCAGTCTCATGCGGGATTGAAGCTCCTCTGCCGTCCTTTTTCTTCATGTGTTGTCGCCCCAGTTTATTCAATTGAATCAAAATACATTTTGTTTTAGATCAATGTTGGTTTACAATTGAAAATATAACATTTAATCGCAAAACAGCACACCATTGACGCGCTCAATCGTTCATTGGGGCTCACCCTCTGATGCCTGCCCTCGTCGCTCGTCCTCTGTACATGCCTGTTGCTAACAGGGGAGATCGTGCGGCGCATCCTGTTGAGTATGGCCAACCGCGGGCTTCTCTGGCCCGCCACCGGCTGCCCCTTCGCACTGCGTGTGCCGTACGGGCTGCCCAGCTGGGTGGTGAGCAAGATCGACGACAGCGGTACACCGCTGGAGACGGCAAGGGTTGAGCTGGCGGAGCTGGGCCTCCTCGTCAACGGAAGCGTAGGGCTCTCCAGGGTGAGCATTGGAAACCCTAATCCCGTAAACCCTAAACCTAACGTCGGTACCTGCTCGACCTTTTTTCACGCTCGGTCCATCCCAACTGAGAGTCCCGTGCTGTCGCTACCCAGGGCGAACTGGCCGCTGTCGTATCTGTGTGCCGCGGTGTCGGGCGACGGGCAGCTCGGCTGTCGGCGGCAGGTGCGGCTCATCGCTGGCCACGATCAACAGTTACTGCACGCCCGAATTATGAAAAGAAGTTGTTTACAAAATATGATAAACATTTAATCGGGCCCAACCACAATTGCCGACCGTCGGAGTAGCGGCTACCGCGGATTGTCTCATATTGACAGCCGGCGTTGCGTTGCCTCCGCAGGCATCCTGGCTATCCTCCGCCTCATGGAGATCGACGGCTCCACCGGCGCCGCCCCCGCGTCCACCATTTCCATCGACGGCTCGCTGTACGACAAATACTCCGCTTTCCGACGGCAACTGCAGTGAGCACAGCAGCCCCGCCGCCACCATCCCTGTCATCGTTTCCCCTACTCGCACCTCGCGGCCTTGCTTTGCCGGGACACGCACCGTTTATGTCTGTCGATCTGGCCTCTCAATTTTCGCGCTTCCCTGATTTTTTTCTCTGTTTAAATCACGGTAGCCGAAATATTACATTACTGTCTAACGTAAACCGTAATTTTGCGAAATTTCAAAACGCATGCCATATCGCACCTGCCTCGTCTGCCTTTAGTGTTGAATCACTTTTGCAATTTTCGTATGTTTGTTGAGCGTGTGATTTATTATTTATAGTCCTTGAATTATGGCTGGCATCTTTTCGCTTTGTTCACGATTGTGTGTGTGTGTGTGTGTGTGTGTGTGTGTGTGTGTGCGCGCGCGTGTGTGTGTGCGCGCGCGTGTGTGTGTGTGTGTGTGTGTGTGTATTTGTGTGTGTGTGTGTGTGTGTGTGTGTGTGTGTGTGTGTGTTTTATGTGTGTGTGTGTGTGTGTGCAGCGAGGCGATGATGGAGGTACTGGGCCGCGAGGTCTTCTCCCGTATCAAGATTGTGCACCTGGAAGATGGGTCCGGGGTTGGGGCAGCACTACTGGCTGCGGCGTCTGTTTGAGTTCGGCGTTGACATGATGCGTGAATCCCCTTACCATGAACGCATTTGGGTGAGTGTGTAGTGAAGAGAGGCCAGCCAGGCGGAAGGGTTGATGAAAGAATGCAACATGCGAAATATTCAGAAGAAGATGGCTGCTGTCTTTGGATCCGCTCATTGGTGTCGTCTTAGATTTTGACGACTGTGGCTAGTCCTTATTATCAATTTAATCCAATTTCTGCTTCACATCATTCATTGTGCGAGCATTCGCCAAAACGATGTGGTTGGCAGCTGCATCGGGATATACTCCGCGCATGCTGGTATGCCCATATGGGTAACAATGCCTGAGCATTTTGCAAATTTATTTTCGTTTGTTTGCGGGTTTTGGAATCCGGGTCCGATATATATTGTTCTACACTCCTTTACAAAAGTCCGGACAAGATTTCGCACCTTCGCAAGTAGAAAATGTAATCATGCGTCGATTGTATTGACAAATATCCTGAAATCTCAGGCAATGCTTTTGAGCGCAAAATGGAATGCGCCGACAACTACGAGGGGCGAGTTCGAACACTGCCGGGCATGTGTACTTGGGGTTATCGCGCCCGCACCCGTGCGGCACGCTCTTTCAAACAGTCGCCGTGCTTGGTAGACGAAACGAGTAACGGGCGCACAACGCCGCAATATGAACGCTGATGCGACGGTCGCGCAAATATAATGCATAGGCGACGGAGGGAGGAGGTGTTGGGCAGGCCGCTGTGGGGGAAACGCACGAAATCGCGTATGTAAACTTACCACCGATATGCGCACAACCCAAGGGCAAGCCGCTTTCGGCCACAATGTTCAAGCGATCATAAATTACTCATGTATGGTCAAAACTTTTTATACCAGGTACCGTTGGACGCGTCTTTTCAATGCGCGTCAAACGCACTTACGCCGGAGCTCAAAACCCACAAATCAATTTGTTATGAATTATTTTAATTTACAAATTATTCCGGCACAGCTGAGCCGCAGTGCCAAGCAACACCCATCCAAGTCGGCTCACCTCCTGAGACGATTTGTGCGAGGTTTGCCGATATATGATTACCAATTCTTCATTCCTATTGAACTCCGAGCCTAATTCCCGACGCGTGCCACGCGTGGGACGGGTGTGGTTGGCGCAAGCACATACCCAAGCATTCCAAACACCACCGTCAACGTGATGCGCCCTTAACGGCCAAGTTGGACCTCGCCCCTCCCCTAAGCCAATCGCCCTCGCATGTTTACAGCGTGCAATGTTTATCCAAACCTGCGTCATGTGCGTTTTTGCTCGCTTGCTTTCCAAAAAGTCACCCGTGCCAGCGGCGTGAACTTCCGTGCTCTATTCACACACCCGCAAACCAAACCTCGCGTATTGAACACGGCACCCACGCCTCCAAACCCCCTCCAAAAAGCCCCCAAAAATACGGTTATGTGGAACACAGAGACGTATGCAGCTTGGTATGAGCGCTTGAGCAATGCCCAAGCGTGACGCTCAGAATGACGTGTGTAGTTCAGACAATTTCCCGGGAGTTTATGGGCTTAATTCGACAAACTCCACCGACAACACTTGCTTTAAGCTGAGGTCTAACCACCCCGGATGGCGGCTTACTGCTTGCTTCTCGGCTCTCCTACAATTGGGTGGTGCTCGGGTATCGTCGTGCTTGACGTGGTGAGAGGGGAGCGTGTTCTTGACTAGCTTATTATGCTTAACATATGCATGTCCGGACTTTTGTGGAGGAGTGTATATTTCCAAGTTTTGCGTCGTGGAATGACCCTGCCCAACATCGTGATTTCGGCCACGTCATGTGCCCTTTCATGTCTTCCCAACAACTGTATCGAGTGAGCATAAGAATGTGCACCACAAGACGTACCTCGTTATGTGTCATTCCAGTGAATAAGGGGAAGGATACGACGCGTACCTTGCATTGTTAAGGAGGGCGACCATCACAAGGCTGCGGATCCATAGTATCGACCGCACACGAGCGATTCGCATTGTTTTTTGGAATATTTGCATGCGAATGTTTTCTAGACTATCATGTATGCTCCATGCACACCTCGAGCTAGGATTTGCGAGTGGGTAGCAAACTCCAACTATCATCCCCAAGCATAGCCCTTTACGTGCTGCATCATAATGAACATTAAAGACAACCATCGATTTTGTTACAATATTTTGATACAACTTGTACAAAATGAACACACTTGATGTGAATTGAAATCGGAAATGATTTACATCTACCATGCGTCCGGTGCCTTTTGCTTGAAGTTCCTCCCGACGAAGCCTCCGCAACAAACATCGATGTATTCAGGGGATCATGAATTCATGATGCGTATGCCGCATCTGCCGCATCAACGCGTCCATGAATTAGTGCCCTAATTAATCAATGCATCAATGAATTAGTGCCGTATGTAATCGATGCGTCCACGAATTAGTGCTCAATTGAATCAATGCGTCCAGGAATTAGTAGTAATGTGTTTAATCGATGTACAACGATTAACTAATGCAATTCCGGGACATCTGTGACGAGTACAGTCTTGCAACAGTACATTGCAGGACATTGTACATGTACTCGTTACTGATTCCAATTCGTGCTTTTCCATCGGACGGACGTACACACGTGGGTACGTCGCTACTGCAATATTCATAAAGGGTGCTGATGCTACAGTACAACAAGTACCTCCCGGTACGTACAGATATGCATAATTAATCTAACTAGCCATATGACGCGCCTAAGCGAGTTCTTCGATGCAGAAGGAGCCGCGTCGTGAAACCCAATGCTAGGCAGGCCGCGTCTCAAGACAGATGACGATGTTAGATAGCCCTAACGCCTGACACGTAAGCGTAGCTTGCATGCGTAAATAATCTGGGCGGAAACCTATTTAAGCCCAGTGCAGTAGAGGGAGGTGACAGAACCATTTAACAATTCCATTGTTCACTTACAACATATACTGCTTAAGTACAGCAGTGAAACATCTTTCACCATGGCCTCTCGACAACATCATTTTGCCATCTCGCAACGACAGAACTAGACTGATTAGAATTGATTTGTGCTAGAGTTTAGCCTGAGGAGGCTAACCGCCACACTGGTTTCGGAGCTCTTTGGTTGACGCACGCTTTCGTTGCTCATTGATTCGCTCGACGTTGCCTGATTGATTCGAGATGGCTTCTATAGGACTTGGACATTACGTGGTGTTGGTAATTCATGTTGGAGGAACTCAACTGTCGGACGTGAAGCTGGTATTACAACGTGAGCCACGTACCGGTACAACTTGGTTCCCGGTTGGCTTTGTCTTACCTAACGAAGAGCATGTTGACGCTGCCGTTTGTGAGTTACACGAGGAAACCGGTCTTACTTTGACACCGGATGATTTAACGATGTTGAGTGACGCTCCTGTTCGAGTGGCGTTACCTCAAGGACGACAGCTTGTTTACGTGTACTCGGCTTCTGTCCCTGTCTTGTTTGCTACGAGCCTATTACGTACACCTGCTGTGAGGTGCTACTTTGGTTAGGCTAAGTTGGCAACCTTAGACTAATAGTAGAACCTAATCTCTGGATCTAATTATACAGCGTAGAGAGAATTGGTAAGATTGTCTTAGGAACAGGGTTTCTTACAATCTGGGTGTGGCGTGATTCTATTCTGTACCGGTCTCTCACCTCTACCAGTAAGTCCCCGTCTTAAATATCCACACCTCAGGTGTTCTAGAAACAGCCTTAGAACCTGTAGCTTGTGCTGTCTGCTAACTAAACCAAACTATTACTAGTGATACAGGTTAACTCAGGTTACCTGTACCGTCTATCTAACCTTATCACACAAGCTCTTAGAACTATCTAGAAAAGAACTATCTAGAAGAGATACTGCTAGTAACTCTGTACTGTCGAGGGAAAATACGGCGATACAGTTGTACTGCCGTGATGACAATAAAAGAGTCACTGAATATCGCTAAGATACAGGTACCATTTAGAGGAAATAAATAATGTCAGATACTAGCACTTAGCTAAATGGCTAGGATATGACACTCTCCCCTCCTTAAGCACCAGCGTCCTCGCTGTGCAGTACTCAGGGTCTTGGTTTCTTGGGGGTTCTTGCAGGCCAGCGATTGCGAAATCTGACAAAGTCAGGGGTGCCAGAAAATTCTCGATAAACATCCGTTCGAAGAAATTCGGAAAAGATGCTTAAGTGGTTGACTCCTCGCATGGGTTCCCAAGTGTCCTCGCTAGGTACGTTGAACGGTGCTGCCCAGCGGACCTTAAACAAAAGTCCCGTGCCATTGGAGTTAAAAGCCACGTCGAGTATTTTGTCGACTTCAAATCGCTTCGCATCGTGCACAATCGGAATTGGCTGCGCACTGTTGGCCTGTTCTGGTTCTGAATTCCATTTTTCCAGTAGACTGGCGTGTACAACATCGTGAATCCGTACTCCAGGGGGTAGCTTAAGCCGAAATGCAACCGGGGAAACTTCCTCCGTAATGAGAAACGGTCCAATGTAGCGGTCGCGTAGTTTAGAACATGGCTGTTGTACAAACCGTAGATTTGTCGCCTTGAGCTTAACCTTGTCGCCAACTGTAAAAGGTACTGGTAACCGGTGCCGATTTGCAGCGTCTTGCATGTGTGCCTGGGCTGCTTTGACGCAGTCGTGGGCAAATCTGTGCATCTCGACCAGAATCTTCACTTGCTCCGGTAAAGTACGGCTAGGCTCGTTATCTTCAAATGTAGCCGTCGTTGGAGATGTCGGCTCAAATCCTAGCGTCGCCTTAAATGGAGACATAGTCGTTGACGTAGAAACCGCTGCGTTGATCGCGAACTCCACGTTGGTAAGGTGTTGAACCCAGTCGTCGTGCAAGGGGTGCACATAGCATCGTATGACTTGCTCCCATGTCTGGTTTACTCGTTCAGTTTGGCCATCTGTCTGGGGGTGATAGCTCGTAGAGATATTAAGCTTGGTGCCAACAGCCCTAAATAGGGTTTGCCAGAAGTCGCTCATAAACCGGGGATCTCGATCGGATATTAATTTCCGTGGTAAGCCAAAATGCCGAAAAACAGCGCGGTGCATAATTTTTGCTAATTGTTCCGCTGTAATCGTTTTCGTAATTGGCTCGACAATCGTCCGTTTCGTAAGCATACAGACGAATACCACCACAGCATCATACCCATCGCACTCAGGAAGGTCCGTAATCAGGTCAAGCGATACATGCTCAAAGGGCCTGGTCGGTACCTCATGCGATTGAAGGAGTCCATAAGGCTTGTGTCGCGCTGCCTTGTTGCGTTGACAGGTAACACAGCTGCGTACATAGTGTTGTACTGTCCGCTTCATGTTAGGCCACCAAAACGTCCGGGTTACTGCTGCCAATAGTCGAATAATACCAGGGTGTCCCGCGGTCGGTGCGTCGTGTAGTTCGTACAGTACTCTTGATCGCAATGTAGAGACGTTCGGAACATACAGTCTTGTTCCGTAGGCGTACAAGAGTCCATTAGATTGACGTACCAGCCAGGTAGGCAGAGATTTCCGGGTAAGCAGATATTTGTCCGAATCGTAAGCGCTTTTGATTTCCGCATGAAGTCCAGAGTCAGGATGTAACCGGGATTCCAGGGAAAAAATCTGCGCGTGTAACTCGCATTCTGCTTCGTCGTTGGTCCAATCGCGTAACAGTTGCAGCTTCTGTAATGAGTCCTTCAGGTCAGGTCGGCGAGACAGAGCGTCTGCCTGGTTGACTGCTCCCTTCTTGTATACGATGTCCATCTGTCGCTGGTAAGGTGCTAGAACTTGAAGCCATCGCACCTGTCGAGTAGACAAATCGCGCTGCCGAAAGAAGTGTCGCAACGTGTCGTGGTCCGTAATTACTGTAAATCCCGCCGCGCCATCTAAGTAGCAACGGAACTTCAGTAGAGCGTCGCGAACTGCCAGTAGCTCTTGTTCGTGGACATGATAGTGTACCTCATGCTTGTTCATCCTTCGAGCATGGTACGCAACAGGTTGTAATCCAATACCTTGGTCTTGTAACAACACAGCTCCTACTGCAAATCCAGAAGCATCTGTGTACAGTGTGTACCTTGCATTAGGAGAAGTGTCAGGAATTACCAGTACTGGTGCACGTACCATCGCGTCTTTAATTTGCTCGAATGCTGACTCGGCTTGAGGAGTCCAGCGAAATTCCGGTGTCTTCTTGGTCAGGTCCGTTAATGGGGTTGCTAGGGTTGCGAATTGGTTGATAAACCTCCGGTAATATCCAGCAAGTCCCAGAAATCCACGTACTTCAGTCACAGATTTCGGTCGGGGCCAATTCTGTACTGCCTCAACCTTGTCGGGGTCCATTCGGATCTGTCCAGCTTCCACCACATGCCCAAGAAAATTGACGCTCGATCGTCCGAAGTAACACTTAGAGAGTTTGATATGCAACTGGTGTCGCTGCAGCTCTCGTAACACGAGTCGAATATGCTCGAGGTGTTCGTCGGCCGTCTTACTGTAGATCAACACGTCGTCCAGATATACCACGCAGAACTTGCCAAGATACGGGGCCAAAACTCGATTCATCATCGCTTGGAATCCAGCTGGGGCATTACAAAGTCCAAAGGGTAGAACGCAGTATTCGAACAATCCGTAATGAGTTCGGAATGCTGTCTTATGTATGTCGCGCTCCTTGACTCGAACTTGATGATAGCCTTTATACAGGTCCAGCGTGCTGAAATAGTGAGCCCCATATAGCGAGTCGAGTAACTCATCAATCCGGGGTAACGGTGTTCGGTCTTTCCTCGTGAGGTCGTTGAGTTTCCGGTAGTCTACGCACATACGCATGGTACCATCCTTCTTGCGTACAAATAAAATCGGGGCACCGTACGGAGATTTAGACGGACGAATCCAGCCTTTTGCGAGTAAGTCTTGCAACTGTACTTGAACCTCCCGGAGTTCTGCTGGTGACATACGGTACGTTCGCTCCTTGGGTGGTTCATCGCACTCCAAATTAATTTCAAAGTCACACTCGCGAGTTGGCGGTAGACCGTCAGGCTCCTTGATAATGTCCGTAAACTCATTCAGGGAATCTCGTAACGAAGTCGTCCACTCAGGTTGTTGATCAGTGTTGATGTCGTCGACCGCGTCCTGTACTTCTCGTAGTCCAATCACGAAGAGGTCTGCTGGTTGTTGTCTAAGCAGCTTTGCCATCGCATCCGCCTCCAAGTGATGTACTGTCACAGGTACGGTGTACTCGTCGCCAGACACCATAGCTTCGCCAGTTTTACGGTCGCGAATCGTTTTAGTAGACCAATCTATATCCGGGTTGACGGCTTGTAACCAAGGTTGACCGAGGATGATGTCGAATTTATCCAGTTCTGTCGTAATTGCGTCCAGACGTATGTCCAGGGTCCCTACTGTGAGCACTTCATTCCGTAGTCGCTGGCGAGTCGTAGTTGTACTACCATCTGCCAATTTTATCCGGTATTTCTCTCCAGTAACCGTCGGGATGTGATGCTCCCGTACCCACTCAGCCTTGCAGAAATTTTCCGAAGCGCCAGAGTCAACCAAAATACGGCATCGATGTCCGCGTAAGGTGCCTCCCAACACTAACAGACTTGTTCCAGACTGGGTTGTGGATACATGTAGCGTCGCAGGAACACTGTCTTCTAGTCGGACGTTCTTGTTCATCCACCCGTCGATCGGTTTCCCAAAAGTCTCGTAACGAAGAGGGAACTGCTGTTCTCCACAGACTAGATAACCCGTACGCCGTGCCGAAATTAATTCCTTCCAGGTAGCCCATACTGCCGAAGAAGTTGACGTAGCGTCCGGTATCGATCCGGGTCGAACGCGAGCGATATACACGTAGTGCTTATTTTGTCCGGAAGACTCCGTCCCTAAAAGGCGTAAATTTGTTTCGCTCACCTTAAATCCAGTTGTCTCCGTAAGAGCTCGCACTGCTGTGTATTCCGGGGTCGCGTCTTCAATCTCCTGTTTGCCACCAGGAAACCAGACCATGCCAGTGTCCTCTTTCGCTAGTAACACTCGTCGGCCATCGGTAACAAGAGTCGTCGAGTGAGTCCAGTAGGTCTTCGGGGGATTCTGTAGATTCTGAGGCAGAAATCGAACTCGATCGGTGTCGTCGACGTAGACTTGCGTCGTCCATCTTGTCGGTCCAACATCTTGCCTTCTTCCTTCTATTCCATCGTTCGTGGGGCAGGTAAACACATGTTCTTTCGCCGCCAGCTCGTCGACAAGTCGGAAATTTCGCAGCAGCTTGAACCATGGTTTTGCCCTCCATTTTGGAACCACTATAACCGCTCGCAGATGGGGATGAAGCAGTTTACTCCGCAAATAATGGCCCAAAAAATCTTCCAATTCATTAAATGGCGCATTTAGCCAAATTCTCCGGTACTTCTGTAAATCTCTCTCCTGAAACGGGCGCGCCGGACAGCAAAAATCCTCCGCCACTTGAGAATTAAGGCCGTCATTATCGCTAGCTCCATCTAAGTCGAAAGGTCCGTAGGTCTGAGAGTACTTCAGGAAATACTCCCTATTCATCATCCAGTCGCTAAAGTCCTTGCTCCTAAAGACTGGCCTCAATGTCGTTTGAGGTAACGGGTCTCGTACTTCTTCTGTTCTGGTCTCTTCCTGAGTCGCTGTAGGAGACGAAACCTCATCCTGCAGCTTGCCGCGAGCTGCCGACTCAGGTCTCACTTTCCCGGCCGGGATTTCCTCGTTCTGTCATTCTTCTTGTTCTTTCTGTCTGGGCAGTCGATAGCGATGTGTCCCTTCTTGTGGCAAATGAAGCACTTGCCCTCCTTCTTAAATCTGTCGACCTCCTCTTGAGTGAGGCGTCTAATCTCGTACAGCTCCCGCGGCTTTTCTTCGGTCGCGCCATGCGAATCTTCCTCCGACTCACTGTCGATCTCCTCCACTGCCTCTGAAAAGTCGCTGTCTTCTTCGATGGCGTTCAGTCGGCCTGTCGAGCGTTGGGTCGTCTCAATCTTGGTCTCCGCTGCCTCCGCTCGCAGAGCTGCTTGAATCGCCTCGTGTAGGGTCTTAGGGTTTTTCAGGGCAACCTCCTTATGAATCGAGGGTCTCAAACCGCGCTGGAAATCATGTACGTTATCTTCTTCGTGACGGTGAGGAAGCTCCAATAATTGTTCTCGAAAATAGTTCGCGTACTTCAGGACCGTGGTTTTCTGTCTCGCTTTGTCCAAATTCAATCTCGCTTGTTCCGCCGGTGTTCTTCCGCAGAATTCCTGAATTAAGGATTTCTCCATCTCAGAAACTCCGGAAAATCCTCCACCGACTTCATCTCCAGTCTGCGCAACTTGGGAGTACCACCACTTCGATAGTGGTCCTTCCAGAAAGCCAGATACCCAGTACACTCCTCTTTGCTCTTCAGGGTTAACGCTGTGATACCGTAGATACCCTCGTGCATGTCGGAACCAGTTTCTCAGCTCGTCGATGTTAGTCGTAGCGATGCTCTTGATCTTGGCTGGTTTGACATCGTTCGGCATCATGCTTGGCATCTCTCGCGTCCTCTCCGATCTCAATTGTTCTCCTCGAAGAAAATTCTCCGTTTCTCGGCTTCTGTTCACTCGTCCTTCAAAATGTCTGAAACCGTTGTCGACGTGGTCACGCAGTTGAGATAGCTCAGTCGAAAAAGTGTCAACTCGGTTACTTAGTCGTTGTAGCATCTCGGTGACGTGTACCGACATAGGCTCCATCGTGGGACTCGATCCTTCTCGCACTGTCTGTCTTCTACCATCTGTCGACGTCGGCTGTGTCGGCCCAGAAGGCGCCCCCTCTGGTCGACCATCAACTTCCTCTGGTAGTCTCTCTCCTGCTCGGTTAGACATCTTCGTCTCGTCTAGCTGTTCTGAGGCTCCGAAACCACGTGTGAGGTGCTACTTTGGTTAGGCTAAGTTGGCAACCTTAGACTAATAGTAGAACCTAATCTCTGGATCTAATTATACAGCGTAGAGAGAATTAGTAAGATTGTCTTAGGAACAGGGTTTCTTACAATCTGGGTGTGGCGTGATTCTATTCTGTACCGGTCTCTCACCTCTACCAGTAAGTCCCCGTCTTAAATATCCACACCTCAGGTGTTCTAGAAACAGCCTTAGAACCTGTAGCTTGTGCTGTCTGCTAACTAAACCAAACTATTACTAGTGATACAGGTTAACTCAGGTTACCTGTACCGTCTATCTAACCTTATCACACAAGCTCTTAGAACTATCTAGAAGAGAACTATCTAGAAGAGATACTGCTAGTAACTCTGTACTGTCGAGGGAAAATACGGCGATACAGTTGTACTGCCGTGATGACAATAAAAGAGTCACTGAATATCGCTAAGATACAGGTACCATTTAGAGGAAATAAATAATGTCAGATACTAGCACTTAGCTAAATGGCTAGGATATGACACCTGCTCAGGTTGAACAGGTTGTTACAGCACAGTCAACAATTAACCCGGATGGCACTTACGTCGTCCCGGAATCAATTAACATTGACGGTCTGAACCTTACGCCTGCCAGGCGGGGTTACTTCGTGTTGGGAAGCACAAAAGCGAGTTACTTCACTTCGGTTACGTGACTCAATGGGACACATCTATTCCGAGACAGTTCTTTATGTTCTCCCGGTTTACGTCGGTCGACTCTGGTCCTGTCTGGCTGTTGATTCGAGGACACATCAATCGGCTGAGTGGTGAAACACCGACAGATTTACGTGTGGGAATGCCGATGCCTACTCAGAACTTGGCTGGACTACATGTTACCCTCACGGAGACACAGCGTAAAGCTGCGATTAACTCACCTTTGCAGACTGGTCGAATCGCTAATGAACTGGAGGATTGGCTTGAAGCTCAGCCTCAGCGTCTTCTAATGCTTGGCATTACGGCTGACTCGTACGACTCAGTTATCTGGGTTACTTCACAGTTCTCATGACATCTAAATGGGTGGTGGCTGAACCGTAAAACCCAAGTTGCTATTCCATCTACATATGACGAGCTTGTCGCGGAGTTACGCAAGACAACGTTTCTTCCGAACATTCAAGACGACGCAATTAATGCTTTGCTCAACTTTACGCAGAGCAACACGATGAGTTACGCCTTCTACACCAAGCACTACAACGACTTCTTACGTCGGTCTCGTCAAAACTTGACAGCCGATGTGCAGTGCGTACGCTTTATTAACGGGCTGGCGAACTTTACGTTGAAGAATCAGGCGAAGTCATACCGAGCTCAGAAGGGGTACCAGATTACTCTGGTGGAGCTGCAAAATTTCTTGAATGACGTCGTAACGGATTCGCCGGAACTCGGCAACATGCGGTCTTCCGCTGGCCCATCTGATCAACCAACACGCAAGCGCAACCTTGAAGATCCTCTCGTCGACGCCTCTAAGATCTGGAAGCGTAATGGGGGTGGCCGTGGTCGTGGCCGTGGACGTGGACGTGGAGGCAACAATGGTGGACGTGGTCAAACATCTAGCCGCGTTGACTTCAACACTCTCGCAAATGCGATGACATCTGAGGAGCGCAAGCGACATATGGAGGAAGGGCTCTGTTTCAAGTGCCACAAGAAGGGACACCGACTATTCCAGTGCCCGGAGTGGAAGGGCAAGGCACCTATGGAACCTCAGTCTAAGAAGCAATGATGGTGGCAAGGCTGTTCTACCAACGAACAGGAGCAGCCGGCTACATCTACTGTTCGTTCTGAGACACTGTTAGCGACAAAGGTTGTCGAAAACACCTTCGGCATCTCCGTCGACTACAGTCGCGACACCCGCAACGTTAGTAGCAAGACGTCGTCGTCAGACTAAACAGAGACATAGTCGTAAACATGTAACCAGACGTTCAATTAATTGGAAACTGGTTGACTCAGTCTTTGACCCTCTGCATGCACGATTCAACTTCACTTTGGAGGGATGTGCTGATGATGAAGGTCTAAACTCGCACGGTGACTTACCTCACTGTTCGCCGAGTGACTCGATTCTTGAGAGGGACTTGACTGGAGAACGGGTGTTCATCAACCCACCCTGGGAGTTAGCTGAGCAGATTGCACAGCATTTTGAGGATTGTTGTCGAGCATCTCCGACATCTACGATGGCTGTTTTTGTACTACCGAAATGGGCGAAATTTACTTAAGTGACTAAGAACTGGAAACTCTACCAAGAATTCCCAGCAAGGACACAACCTTTTACTTGTCAGTCACTAGAGAACCCAGCGCAACAAGAGGTGGTTGCTCCAGCTCCTTGGCATGTACAGCTGTGGTTAGTCGACGCAGATTGTGCGTTTTACGACTCGACAACACCTACAACATTTGATCAACCCGACTCGGTACATGTACCTCCTGATGACACGGAACCGTCCATCGCTACGGTGCGACAATTTTCTTCGCCAGCTACAGCTCTACTGACTGACCTCACGGAAGCTCGCCCGCAATTCGAACCGAGCTGACTGTGAAAACTCCTAATGGCGGACACCAAATTTCTGGATTAGTGGACTGCGCTGCGACGCTTGATTTCGTGTCAGAGAACTTCGTACGACGCTTTGCTTTACAGACTCGGAAGTCTGCGACTAAGACCCCAGTTCGACTCGCCAACGGACAACGAGTAACTTCTTCAACAGTCTGCGATGTTACTTTTGAACTGGCTCGACACGAATTTCACCGGACTTTTTACGTCTTACGTGATTTACGTACATCTGATTTAATCTTGGGTTTACCATGGCTTGATGACGAACAAGCCTCTTTACAATTTGGTACAACCAGGGTTTTTACACTGATGGATGGCACTTCAGTGGATCGAGGAACGACGCCGTGAGTGTCTGTTGTTGTCGTCTACTAAAGTTCAGAAACTCATGCCCAAGACGCGCCGCACCAGAGGACGTCATGCTGAATTTTACGTCATTGAACTTACGTCAGCCGCTGAACAACCAACAAACTTTCACACTGGAGAGGAACTAACTGCAAAACAACGTAACAACTTCCGGTCGTTACTCTTCGATGACTTCCCGAAGTTACTGCAACCTGTCGACTCTCCACATGTAAGCCGACAGTGGGATCATCCCATTGAAACAACTGGCCCGATGAGACGCCAACGGCTGAACAATTTGTCACATGCAGAGCGCGCTGAGCTAAATCGACAGCTCAAAGACACGGTGGAGGCTGGTCTGGTCCGTCCCAACTACAGTGAGTTCGGCTCGCCAATTCCTTTTGTGCGGAAAGCTGATGGCTCGCTACGTTTGTGCATTGACTACCGTGGCCTTAATGAGGTTACGCGTAAAGATGCTTACCCACTTCCGCGTGTGGATGACACTATGGACGAACTTAAGGACGCGAACTTTTACACTCACCTCGACCTCGCCTCTGGATTCTGGCAAGTTCGAGTGCGTGACTAGGACGTACACAAGACGGCATTTCAGACACCCGATGGCTTAATGGAATGGGTCGCCATGCCGTTTGGCCTGTGCAATGCGCCGGCTACATTTCAGCGGATGATAAATGACATACTTCGCGACTTTTTACATAAGTTCGTGACAGTCTACCTCGATGACGTCTGTATTTATAGTCGAACTCTGGAGGAACACCTGGAGCACCTTCGTCTCGTACTACAACGATTCAAGGAGGAAGGCCTGAAATTACGCCATAAGAAATGCTTCTTCGGACTGCAAGAGATGGAGTACTTGGGCTATACTGTGTCAGCCGGTAAAATTTCGGTTTCCACAAAGAAAGTCGAGGCCGTTGCAGACTGGCCAGTGCCCAAGACGCAGAAGGAGGTTCGCAGTTTCGTACAGTTCTGCAACTTCTACGCCAGATTTATACATCATTTTAGCGACCTTACGGCTCCATTGACGGACTTACTGCGGAAGTCCCAGCCACAGAAGATTACGCTGACGCCTGCCTGTTTGGAAGCCTTTGAGACTCTCAAGTTACGGCTCATTTCCGCGCCATGCCTGATCCTTCCGGAGGTCGGCTCGGACGCGACGTTCACCGTGGCTACAAATGCTTCAACAGTGGGGATTGCAGCAGTCATGTTGCAAGACCAAGGGGGCGGTCTTCAACCAGTCTCTTACTAAGCGCGTAAGCTGAATCCAGCTGAGCGTGGTAGCACTTACTCTGCGTACGACTTAGAAGCTTTTTGGCCGTATGCGAAACTGTCAAGCATTGGAGGTGCTATTTTGAAGGATGCTCTAAGTTCCTTGTCGTAACAGACCACGACACACTGCGACATCTGCTCAGGCAACCGAACAACAGGCTGTGTCATATCCTAGCCATTTAGCTAAGTGCTAGTATCTGACATTATTTATTTCCTCTAAATGGTACCTGTATCTTAGCGATATTCAGTGACTCTTTTATTGTCATCACGGCAGTACAACTGTATTGCCTTATTTTCCCTCGACAGTACAGAGTTACTAGCAGTATCTCTTCTAGATAGTTCTTTTCTAGATAGTTCTAAGAGCTTGTGTGATAAGGTTAGATAGACGGTACAGGTAACCTGAGTTAACCTGTATCACTAGTAATAGTTTGGTTTAGTTAGCAGACAGCACAAGCTACATGTTCTAAGGCTGTTTCTAGAACACCTGAGGTGTGGATATTTAAGACGGGGACTTACTGGTAGAGGTGAGAGACCGGTACAGAATAGAATCACGCCACACCCAGATTGTAAGAAACCCTGTTCCTAAGACAATCTTACTAATTCTCTCTACGCTGTATATTTAGATCCAGAGATTAGGTTCTACTATTAGTCTAAGGTTGCCAACTTAGCCTAACCAAAGTAGCACCTCACACGTGGTTTCGGAGCCTCAGAACAGCTAGACGAGACGAAGATGTCTAACCGAGCAGGAGAGAGACTACCAGAGGAAGTTGATGGTCGACCAGAGGGGGCGCCTTCTGGGCCGACGCAGCCGACGTCGACAGATGGTAGAAGACAGACAGTGCGAGAAGGATCGAGTCCCACGATGGAGCCTATGTCGGTACACGTCACCGAGATGCTACAACGACTAAGTAACCGAGTTGACACTTTTTCGACTGAGCTATCTCAACTGCGTGACCACGTCGACAACGGTTTCAGACATTTTGAAGGACGAGTGAACAGAAGCCAAGAAACGGAGAATTTTCTTCGAGGAGAACAATTGAGATCGGAGAGGACGCGAGAGATGCCAAGCATGATGCCGAACGATGTCAAACCAGCCAAGATCAAGAGCATCGCTACGACTAACATCGACGAGCTGAGAAACTGGTTCCGACATGCACGAGGGTATCTACGGTATCACAGCGTTAACCCTGAAGAGCAAAGAGGAGTGTACTGGGTATCTGGCTTTCTGGAAGGACCACTATCGAAGTGGTGGTACTCCCAAGTTGCGCACACTGGAGATGAAGTCGGTGGAGGATTTTCCGGAGTTTCTGAGATGGAGAAATCCTTAATTCAGGAATTCTGCGGAAGAACACCGGCGGAACAAGCGAGATTGAATTTGGACAAAGCGAGACAGAAAACCACGGTCCTGAAGTACGCGAACTATTTTCGAGAACAATTATTGGAGCTTCCTCACCGTCACGAAGAAGATAACGTACATGATTTCCAGCGCGGTTTGAGACCCTCGATTCATAAGGAGGTTGCCCTGAAAAACCCTAAGACCCTACACGAGGCGATTCAAGCAGCTCTGCGAGCGGAGGCAGCGGAGACCAAGATTGAGACGACCCAACGCTCGACAGGCCGACTGAACGCCATCGAAGAAGACAACGACTTTTCAGAGGCAGTGGAGGAGATCGACAGTGAGTCGGAGGAAGATTCGCATGGCGCGACCGAAGAAAAGCCGCGGGAGCTGTACGAGATTAGACGCCTCACTCAAGAGGAGGTCGACAGATTTAAGAAGGAGGGCAAGTGCTTCATTTGCCACAAGAAGGGACACATCGCTATCGACTGCCCAGACAGAAAGAACAAGAAGAATGACAGAACGAGGAAATCCCGGCCGGGAAAGTGAGACCTGAGTCGGCAGCTCGCGGCAAGCTGCAGGATGAGGTTTCGTCTCCTACAGCGACTCAGGAAGAGACCAGAACAGAAGAAGTACGAGACCCGTTACCTCAAACGACATTGAGGCCAGTCTTTAGGAGCAAGGACTTTAGCGACTGGATGATGAATAGGGAGTATTTCCTGAAGTACTCTCAGACCTACGGACCTTTCGACTTAGATGGAGCTAGCGATAATGACGGCCTTAATTCTCAAGTGGCGGAGGATTTTTGCTGTCCGGCGCGCCCGTTTCAGGAGAGAGATTTACAGAAGTACCGGAGAATTTGGCTAAATGCGCCATTTAATGAATTGGAAGATTTTTTGGGCCATTATTTGCGGAGTAAACTGCTTCATCCCCATCTGCGAGCGGTTATAGTGGTTCCAAAATGGAGGGCAAAACCATGGTTCAAGCTGCTGCGAAATTTCCGACTTGTCGACGAGCTGGCGGCGAAAGAACATGTGTTTACCTGCCCCACGAACGATGGAATAGAAGGAAGAAGGCAAGATGTTGGACCGACAAGATGGACGACGCAAGTCTACGTCGACGACACCGATCGAGTTCGATTTCTGCCTCAGAATCTACAGAATCCCCCGAAGACCTACTGGACTCACTCGACGACTCTTGTTACCGATGGCCGACGAGTGTTACTAGCGAAAGAGGACACTAGCATGGTCTGGTTTCCTGGTGGCAAACAGGAGATTGAAGACGCGACCCCGGAATACACAGCAGTGCGAGCTCTTACGGAGACAACTGGATTTAAGGTGAGCGAAACAAATTTACGCCTTTTAGGGACGGAGTCTTCCGGACAAAATAAGCACTACGTGTATATCGCTCGCGTTCGACCCGGATCGATACCGGACGCTACGTCAACTTCTTCGGCAGTATGGGCTACCTGGAAGGAATTAATTTCGGCACGGCGTACGGGTTATCTAGTTTGTAGAGAACAGCAGTTCCTTCTTCGTTACGAGACTTTTGGGAAACCGATCGACGGGTGGATGAACAAGAACGTCCGACTAGAAGACTGTGTTCCTGCGACGCTACATGTATCCACAACCCAGTCTGGAACAAGTCTGTTAGTGTTGGGAGGCACCTTACGCGGACATCGATGCCGTATTTTGGTTGACTCTGGCGCTTCGGAAAATTTCTGCAAGGCTGAGTGGGTACGGGAGCATCACATCCCGACGGTTACTGGAGAGAAATACCGGATAAAATTGGCAGATGGTAGTACAACTACGACTCGCCAGCGACTACGGAGTGAAGTGCTCACAGTAGGGACCATGGACATACGTCTGGACGCAATTACGACAAAACTGGATAAATTCGACATCATCCTCGGTCAACTTTGGTTACAAGCCGTCAACCCGGTTATAGATTGGTCTACTAAAACGATTCGCGACCGTAAAACTGGCGAAGCTATGGTGTCTGGCGACGAGTACACCGTACCTGTGACAGTACATCACTTGGAGGCGGATGCGATGGCAAAGCTCCTTAGACAACAACCAGCAGACCTCTTCGTGATTGGACTACGAGAAGTACAGGACGCGGTCGACGCCATCAACACTGATCAACAACCTGAGTGGACGACTTCGTTACGAGATTCCCTGAATGAGTTTACGGACATTATCAAGGAGCCTGACGGTCTACCGCCAACTCGCGAGTGTGACTTTGAAATTAATTTGGAGTGCGATGAACCACCCAAGGAGCGAACGTACCGTATGTCACCAGCAGAACTCCGGGAGGTTCAAGTACAGTTGCAAGACTTACTCGCAAAAGGCTGGATTCGTCCGTCTAAATCTCCGTACGGTGCCCCGATTTTATTTGTACGCAAGAAGGATGGTACCATGCGTATGTGCGTAGACTACCGGAAACTCAACGACCTCACGAGGAAAGACCGAACACCGTTACCCCGGATTGATGAGTTACTCGACTCGCTATATGGGGCTCACTATTTCAGCACGCTGGACCTGTATAAAGGCTATCATCAAGTTCGAGTCAAGGAGCGCGACATACATAAGACAGCATTCCGAACTCATTACGGATTGTTCGAATACTGCGTTCTAGCCTTTGGACTTTGTAATGCCCCAGCTGGATTCCAAGCGATGATGAATCGAGTTTTGGCCCCGTATCTTGGCAAGTTCTGCGTGGTATATCTGGACGACGTGTTGATCTAGAGTAAGACGGCCGACGAACACCTCGAGCATATTCGACTCGTGTTACGAGAGCTGCAGCGACACTAGTTGCATATCAAACTCTCTAAGTGTTCCTTCGGACGATCGAGCGTCAATTTTCTTGGGCATGTGGTGGAAGCTGGACAGATCCGAATGGACCCCGACAAGGTTGAGGCAGTACATAATTGGCCCCGACCGAAATCTGTGACTGAAGTACGTGGATTTCTGGGACTTGCTGGATATTACCGGAGGTTTATCAACCAATTCGCAACCCTAGCAACCCCATTAACGGACCTGACCAAGAAGACACCGGAATTTCGCTGGACTCCTCAAGCCGAGTCAGCATTCGAGCAAATTAAAGACGCGATGGTACGTGCACCAGTACTGGTAATTCCTGACACTTCTCTTAATGCAAGGTACACACTGTACACAGATGCTTTTGGATTTGCAGTAGGAGCTGTGTTGTTACAAGACCAAGGTATTGGATTACAACCTGTTGCGTACCATGCTCGAAGGATGAACAAGCATGAGGTACACTATCATGTCCACGAACAAGAGCTACTGGCAGTTCGCGACGCTCTACTGAAGTTCCGTTGCTACTTAGATGGCGCGGCGGGATTTACAGTAATTACGGACCACGACACGTTACGACACTTCTTTCGGCAGCGCGATTTGTCTACTCGACAGGTGCGATGGCTTCAAGTTTTAGCACCTTACCAGCGACAGATGGACATCGTATACAAGAAGGGAGCAGTCAACCAGGCAGACGCTCTGTCTCGCCGACCTGACCTGAAGGACTCATTACAGAAGCTGCAACTGTTACGCGATTGGACCAACGACGAAGCAGAATGCGAGTTACACGCGCAGATTTTTTCCCTGGAATCCCGGTTACATCCTGACTCTGGACTTCATGCGGAAATCAAAAGCGCTTACGATTCGGACAAATATCTGCTTACCCGGAAATCTCTGCCTACCTGGCTGGTACGTCAATCTAATGGACTCTTGTACGCCTACGGAACAAGACTATATGTTCCGAACGTCTCTACATTGCGATCAAGAGTATTGTACGAACTACACGACGCACCGACCGCGGGACACCCTGGTATTATTCGACTACTGGCAGCAGTAACCCGGACGTTTTGGTGGCCTAACATGAAGCGGACAGTACAACACTATGTACGCAGCTGTGTTACCTGTCAACGCAACAAGGCAGCGCGACACAAGCCTTATGGACTCCTTCAATCGCATGAGGTACCGACCAGGCCCTTTGAGCATGTATCGCTTGACCTGATTACGGACCTTCCTAAGTGCGATGGGTATGATGCTGTGGTGGTATTCGTCTGTATGCTTACGAAACGGACGATTGTCGAGCCAATTACGAAAACGATTACATCGGAACAATTAGCAAAAATTATGCACCGCGCTGTTTTTCGGCATTTTGGCTTACCACGGAAATTAATATCCGATCGAGATCCCCGGTTTATGAGCGACTTCTGGCAAACCCTATTTAGGGCTGTTGGCACCAAGCTTAATATCTCTACGAGCTATCACCCCCAGACAGATGGCCAAACTGAACGAGTAAACCAGACATGGGAGCAAGTCATACGATGCTATGTGCACCCCTTGCACGACGACTGGGTTCAACACCTTACCAACGTGGAGTTTGCGATCAACGCAGCGGTTTCTACGTCAACGACTATGTCTCCATTTAAGGCGACGCTAGGATTTGAGCCGACATCTCCAACGACGGCTACATTTGAAGATAACGAGCCTAGCCGTACTTTACCGGAGCAAGTGAAGATTCTGGTCGAGATGCACAGATTTGCCCACGACTGCGTCAAAGCAGCCCAGGCACACATGCAAGACGCTGCAAATCGGCACCGATTACCAGTACCTTTTACAGTTGGCGACAAGGTTAAGCTCAAGGCGACAAATCTACGGTTTGTACAACAGCCATGTTCTAAACTACGCGACCGCTACATTGGACCGTTTCTCATTACGGAGGAAGTTTCCCCGGTTGCATTTCGGCTTAAGCTACCCCCTGGAGTACGGATTCACGATGTTGTACATGCCAGTCTACTGGAAAAATGGAATTCAGAACCAGAACCGGCCAACAGTGCGCAGCCAATTCCAATTGTGCACGATGCGAAGCGATTTGAAGTCGACAAAATACTCGACGTGGCTTTTAACTCCAATGGCACGGGACTTTTGTTTAAGGTCCGCTGGGCAGCACCGTTCAACGTACCTAGCGAGGACACTTGGGAACCCATGCGAGGAGTCAACCACTTAAGCATTTTTCCGAATTTCTTCGAACGGATGTTTATCGAGAATTTTCTGGCACCCCTGATTTTGTCAGATTTCGCAATCGCTGGCCTGCAAGAACCCCCAAGAAACCAAGACCCTGAGTA
The DNA here is from genome assembly GCA_026401115.1 of Tetraselmis chui. Classification (NCBI taxonomy): domain Eukaryota; kingdom Viridiplantae; phylum Chlorophyta; class Chlorodendrophyceae; order Chlorodendrales; family Chlorodendraceae; genus Tetraselmis; species Tetraselmis chui. The sequence goes on from JAPMLY010000006.1 coordinate 543,529, forward strand.
CTGCACAGCGAGGACGCTGGTGCTCAAGGAGGGGAGAGTGTCATATCCTAGCCATTTAGCTGAGTGCTAGTATCTGACATTATTTATTTCCTCTAAATGGTACCTGTATCTTAGCGATATATTCAGTGACTCTTTTATTGTCATCACGGCAGTACAACTGTATCGCCGTATTTTCCCTCGACAGTACAGAGTTACTAGCAGTATCTCTTCTAGATAGTTCTTTTCTAGATAGTTCTAAGAGCTTGTGTGATAAGGTTAGGTAGACGGTACAGGTAACCTGAGTTAACCTGTATCACTAGTAATAGTTTGGTTTAGTTAGCAGACAGCACAAGCTACAGGTTCTAAGGCTGTTTCTAGAACACCTGAGGTGTGGATATTTAAGACGGAGACTTACTGGTAGAGGTGAGAGACCGGTACAGAATAGAATCACGCCACACCCAGATTGTAAGAAACCCTGTTCCTAAGACAATCTTACCAATTCTCTCTACGCTGTATAATTAGATCCAGAGATTAGGTTCTACTATTAGTCTAAGGTTGCCAACTTAGCCTAACCAAAGTAGCACCTCACAGGCTGAACAAGCGGCAAGCAAGATACCTGCGGGATTTGCAACCGTTTGTGGGCTCGATGACACTTGCATATCGCAAGGGAGCTCTGAACGAAGCTGACCCGTTATGCCGGCGTCCAAACTTCGTGCCTCAGGCCACAGTTCCCTTATTTTGGGATGGCGAGGTTCCGTCAGATCGAGAATTACGGCGGAAGTCCCAGCTGCTGTTTGAAGACGCGCAATTAAATTTACTGACTGTTAACGCGCTGCAGCTGAGCCCTGAGTTCGCTGATCTCATTCGCGAGGGGTTCTCACAAGACTCGTTTTATGGGGACGAGGGTGAGTGGACGAAAGACAGCCGGATAGAAGCCAGAGACGGATATTTTTGGCGCCTCAATCGCCTTTGTATACCACAGAACTCTGAGCTCCGACTGAGATTGATCACAAAGCTGCACGAAAGTTCGTCAGCTGGTCACAGAGGAGTTGCTAGCACTCTTGCTAAAGCGGCGCCCGCCGGCGGCGCAGCGGCGGCGGCCCCGGAGGGGGGTGCGCTCGCAAGCCCGTCGGCACCTACCTCTACCTCCACGCGGTGGGCGCTGGTAACCCCATAGCCGTGCCATGCATGGCACGGTAGGGGGCTGAACGAGGTACCGACAGCTGCGATCCGCGGGATCACCAGCTGTCGGGACGCCCGGTACGGAGGGTTTTGGAAAAACATAATATCCCTACACCAGCACAAGGATCTCCCGCTCGGCCAGTCCGATATGTCTTTTCCGCGACTAAATACTCGCAGATACTCTCCCGACGATGGGGCGGGGGCGACAAATGTTTTTTGGCGAAGAGGGGTACGGAGGGACGAGGGTGTTGGAGTGGCGGCGGACAGCTGGGAAGCAGCGCTAGGGACGGCGCTCGCTAGCAGTCGCCAGCCCTGCGAGAGCCTTAGGTCTCCCCTGGGGGCGAGGCATGATGCTACGCAGGACGGAGGTTGGTCGCAGCCGGAGGAGCGGCACGGTCTGGCGGCGGCGGTCATTAGGATCGCTCACCGCCGGAAAAGCCCGGTACGGGGGGTTTTTGGAAAAATTCCCGTACCCACCATCTTTTGAGGACCGGCGACTCGATCCCTGTGTTCTTCCAACCCCTTCCCTAGTCGGTACCCGGTTATCGTCAGGCTGCCTCACGCAGTGTGCCCAGGGTTATCGTAACGGCACACTGCTCGTAAAGGCGGCCCCCTAACAACGTAAACCACCGGGGGAGGGCACGGACGGCCACATCGCGATCCGATAGGTGTTGGAAACAGACGGGAAAAGGACAGGGGACAGGAGAAAATCTGGCTCGGGGGCAGGAGAGCCAGCCGGACACCGTCTGCAGCCTAGCTCTTTTCTCTTCTCAGCCCCCGCAGGAGGAGAGAAGACTCGGCTAGGTGGCGAGCTGCGTCGAGTGGAGCGGCTTATACCTCGGGCGGGGTTGAGCACGGATCGAGGCCGGACCGACGACGACCTATGCGAGGGGGGTTTTTCACCTGCCTTTTTCCCCAAGCTCCGGCACGACCGGAGTCGCACAGGAGCCGAGGTCAGGCAGGTTCGCCTCGACCAGCTCAAGCTGAACAGCCTTGCTGATCAGCGACCCCGCAGCGGCTGGAGAAGGCCGCGTATCGTGGAGACTAGCGACATTTTTTATTTCATACTATATCCAAAAAAAAAACGTATAGATCAGAACATAATAAATACCTGGATACGGGTATGTTTTAGACGGTATCGTTACTGCCATTGGAGAAGTTGGGATTAGTGGTTCAACGATCTACCTCACGCTTCTAAGTCCAGCTAGGCATAGCATAAGGGGGGGCCCAGAGACTCCTGCCGGTTTTACTGGTATTGGAGTAAAATATTTCAATATTTCAATTTCTTGCTAAAGCACTCGACAGATTCTGGTGGAAACGAATTCGCCAAGATGTGAAAGATTTCTGTGAACGCTGCGTCGTATGTCGACGAGCAAAGATTCGACCGCAGATGGCTGCGACTCTTTACCCATTACCTGTTCCACCCATACCGTGGCATACAGTTGGTCTTGACTACTTGACACACTTGCCTGAGAGCAATGGCCTTAACAGTGTGCTAATTGTAGTAGACCATCTAACTCGAATGGCCCATTTTCTGCCGTGTACAGAGACGATTACTGCCGAAGAAACTGCAACTTTGTTTTTACAGGGAGTCTACCGTTTACATGGACTGCCCCGTGTGCTGATTAGCGACCGCGACCCGAAATTCGTCAGTGCCTTCTGGCAGACACTTTGGAGACGCCTCGGAACGCGTCTGAACATGTCTTCCAGTCGACATCCAGAAACGGACGGGTTGACAGAGCGAGTGAACAACACGTTTCAGCAGCTTCTTCGTTGCTTCTGTTGCTATGATGGCTCTGATTGGACAACGCTACCACCACAAGTGGAATTTGCGTACAACGCTTCGCGTGCACTCGGAATTGAGCACACACCATTCGAGGCTAACTTTGGGTTCTCTCCTGAGGAGCCTCCTGACCCGCTGTTCAGCATGCGACCAACGATTCCAAATTCGCAAGACGCAGCAGAACGGTTGAGATTGTTACAAGAAGTACACACCCTGGTACGCTCAGTGTTACCGCTACACAAAGATGAGATGCAAGCACGCACAGAACCGTCTACAGCGCCACACTTCGCTAAGGGAGACAAGGTGTCAGTCGTCATAGCAAACCTTTTACTGCGAGGACAACCGAACCGAAAACTCAGAGACAGACAGCTTGGCCCTTTTTCAGTGGAGGAGCAAATTGGGAAACACAGTTACAGATTGAAACTTCCAGCGACAGTACGCTTACATCATGTGTTCCATGTTAACAACTTGCGACCCTGCTCTACTGCTCCACTACGACCAACTGTCCCGGTGACTGTACCTGAAGGAGACGACGAGGAGTTTGATGTCTCGCACATCTCTGCTGTGTGTATCAAGTCGCTACTTGGGCGACGAGGCAAATACCTGCTCTTCATGACGCACTTCAGTGATGACGACATTCCACCTGTCTGGCACCGGTTGAACGAAGTACACCGGACCACAGCGTTACAAGATTTCTTGGAGACGCCCCAATGGCACAAGTTTGCCAAGACTCGGGCGTACATCGACTTCATGCACGCTCACCCAGCGCGCATTCCTGAGTCCTAGTAACTGCTTCAGTAAAGGAGCTTAGACCACGGAGGTCTGCCTCGCGGCGGCCTCAAAGATCTGTCAAGAGGGGGAGGGTACGAGTGTGACGAGTACAGTCCTGCAACAACAACATTACAATTACAGTATCAGTAATTGTATAAGTACTCGTTACTGATTCCAATTCGTGCTTTTCCATCGGACGGACGTACACACGTGGGTACGTCGCTACTGCAATATTCATAAAGGGTGCTTATGCTACAGTACGACCAGTACCTCCCGGTACGTACAGATATGCATAATTAATCTAACTAGCCAGATGACGCGCCTAAACGAGTTCTTCGATGCAGAAGGAGCCGCGTCGTGAAACCCAATGCTAGGCAGGCCGCGTCTCAAGACAGATGACGATGTTAGATAGCCCTAACGCCTGACACGTAAGCGTAGCTTGCATGCGTAAACAATATGGGCGGAAACCTATTTAAGCCCAGTGCAGTAGAGGGAGGTGACAGAACCATTTAACAATTCCATTGTTCACTTACAACATATACTGCTTAAGTACAGCAGTGAGACATCTTTCACTATCGCCTCTCGACAACATCATTTTGCCATCTCGCAACGACAGAACTAGACAGATTAGAACTGATTTGTGCTAGCGTTTAGCTTGAGGAGGCTAACCGCCACACATCGGTAGCATCGATGCATCTCATTTGAAATTTCTTAAATAAGAATATCTAAGAAGTCAATAGCAATGCAGTCTTGCTAAATTATATACACGGTTACCATCCGGTAATATTCCCGCTCATCATCTCCTTAAAATTGTATGTGTGAGGAGACCGATACATCGACGCATCAATGCATTCGTTCCGCATTACCCGCATCAATGCATCCATGAATTCGTGCCCTACTTAATCGATGCGTCCATAACTTAGCGCCTTATTTAATCGATGCATCCACGAATTACTTACCAATTTAATCGATGCATCCACGAATTAATGTCCTATTTAATCGATGCGACCACGAATTAGGAAAATATTTAAACGGATTATGCATCAAAGTTTGATGCATTGCAGCTCATGCTTGATTTTTAATTTTTAATACCGATGCGGAGGTTACTCCCGACCATGCCATATGAGATTAATCATCCGGCTCTATTGCTAGATTGGCGTCGCCCAATCCGTTCTCTCCGGAACTTGAGTACGCACTCAACACCCCTGCCCCGGAGGTGTATGACTGTCGTTGTAAGTTGTTGTTATGTGAATGAATTGGGTTGTGGTTTTTGAATGCGTAATGATCTCGCAAGCTTTATTTATGTTGTGGACTTCCAAGAGGTGGAAAGGTATTACGATATGTAGATGTGCATGCCATAGGGGATGAGGGAGGTATCGTGGTGACTTTTGGCGAGGATTTTACCCATGGCTTCAGTGGCGAGGGTGGAGAGGTAGGTGTTACTTTCGATGGCGCATATAGTTTTTGATGCCAATGTGGCTAATAAGGGGAGTGCTGTCGATTGCATTACATGGCCAATGCGTGCGGAGTATGGGTAGAGACTTCTGAAGAAAACGCGTGTTTACCAATTGTGGGCAATTTCGCCGATCGCACCGAAGAACACACGTCTAACGTGATGAGACAAGCCCCCAGTGACCCACCTAACGACACGGAAACAACTCAGGGGGCTTAAAATGACTCGTGTGTGCACTTCGTTACGGTGATAGACCTTCCCGGTTGCGGTGGCTCGCGTGATCTTTGATGCCGGCCTCGCTGATCGTTCGGATCGCCGCATGTGCACACATGTTGAGACTAGCAACCACTCAAAGGCATCAATTTCTGAGAAGAATCGAGAGAAAGACTTACGCTAGGGATACGGACAATGGTTTAGGTGACGGGGGGTGTCCAGTAACGCAACCATGCGTCGGGTGAGGGGTAGATGTGCCGGCAGAGCGCCTCACACACACATTCCACAAAACACGCAATCGGTAGCGCGGTCGCGGAAACCGCTTCTGCCGTGCCTTGGCTATTCGAAACGACTCCGCGCTGCCCCACTTCACTCAATTTGTCCGCTAGACAGCATATGATACTCATGTGACCCTTTCGGTATATGACGTGCGTTGTGGGTGCACTTCGGGCGCTCGATTCTTGTGATTGGTGTAGTTGGCTAGCTACGCCGTTTGTAAACGGGTTCCCTTTGTAATCAAGGAAGGTAGCTTCTCTATTGAACCCTTTAATCGATAAACTAGTCGCTTCTTTGCAAACACTTAGAGAAGGAGGCCCCCACCGGCGGCGGCCCCGGAGGGGAGTGCGCTTGCATGCCCGTCGGCACCTATCTTTACTTCCACGCGGTGGACCCCGGTAACCATGGAACCGTGCCTAACTGCCATGCTTGGCACGGTAGGGGGCTAAACGAGATACCGGCAGCTACAATCCGCGCGATCATCAATTGTCGGGAAGCCATATGTACAAAGGGTTTTGGAAATTATATTATCCGTACACCGACACTGAGATCCCCTGGTCGGCCTATCCGATTGTGTTTTTCGCGACTGAATACTCTCATATACCGTCCCATTGGGGGGGATGGGGCATATATCTGTGCAGTATTTTTTGGCGAGAAGGGTATAGACGGACAAGCGGTTGGTTGAGGGTGTTGGAGTTGGTGGCGGACCGCCGGGAAGCAACGCCGGGGAAGGGCACTCGCTACTCGTCGACTAGCATGTTGACCTCGAGCTCACCAAAGGGGGGGCGGCACGACACCAGTTACATGAAGATATGGTGAGGTATGGCGTGCCAAATGAGCGGCGAGGTATGGCGGCGGCGGTCCTCAGGAATAGCCGCCGCCGAAAAACCCGGTACGGAGGGTTTTTGAATGATGTGCGTAACCCCGCGGCCTTTTGCATCCGGCCTTTGCTACTATGCACTACGCTACCGCTACCCACTATCGCTACGAACACCTAATATTTAGTCCCCCCCACATGTCCTCGAGGTGACGGGGGACCTCGACAAGGAGGAGAGTCGCGATATGACAATTACCTTGGGACGGGGCCTACGGGATGCGATGGCGGGATCGACGAGCGACCAAGCGAGAAGGTTTTTTTCGCTAGCCTTTCCCCTCCCATCTCGGGCAAGACCGAAGTCACGCGGGAGCTAGATTAGGCAGGCCCGTCGCCCCTCTCGAACACCGATCGGCCTATGCCGATCATGACCCCGGTTCGGAGGGAGCGGGCCATGCAACCATGAAGGTCGAGAAACATTTTCATTATGCATTTCTTGACAATCGGATTTATTTCTAGATCTTCATTTCTTGATGACAAAATCATTTATGTTGTTACTGCTTAATTAAGCGGGGGGGTGTAGCAAATACTGCGGTTGCTTACAGTTTTTAACCTCCGAATAAAGTCGGCACACTTAGCATATAGGTGTGTCGATAGGTGTACATGTTCGAAGAGTACCGGGCCCAATCTTTGCTCTTAAGTAGTGTCCTAATTGGATGAGCAACTGATGGCCGTAAGGCAATAGCCGGTATAGTTTGCATGTATCGTTGTAAATCATATTCATTTCAGAGAGGGAACATTCATCAACAACTTGTGAATGGGGTTTTTTATGCATCCCGTGCTCGTAAACTGAGGCAAATGGTATGGCATCCCGTTACCACGCGTTGCCTCTAACCTAGTTAAAGAAGCGGTATTGGGTCGATTCGTCATCTTCGGCATGTACTAATACGTGGAGTACTTATTCCCATGCTTCATGTGCTGTAAGGCCATTGCCACAATACGGCACGGGCATTCCCGCAACCCCGTGGGCGCCGTTCTAGGGTTGCACATTATGATTCAATCTCGTACGCGTGTACTTCCCACAATACGTTGTCTATCCCGCATTCATGCCAAGCCTGAACGTTTTCTCCATCATTGTCCGGCATGCTGCGGAGATGTGCCTAAATCTATAGAACATATTTTGTTTGAAAGCCCACGTTTGGAGTGCAACCGTCGTAATTTTGGGACACTAGCCCACGAGTTGAATGATTTCGTACGCCAGTTCGCTACCTCCCCTAAAGATATATCTACCTTATAGGCGGTGTCCCTCTTTACCTTTGTGGCGCCATTCATTTTACAGAAAATGGAAGGGTTTTCAAAATGGCGTCAAGCCCTCCTTCATATTGCTTTCTTTGCAGCCCATGTATCGCACTCCCGAAATGTTTGGTACGTGAAATGAGCCTTGCTCCTTCTCACATTACTCGAATGGGCCGACGCCCGGACGGGTAGGGCAGAACTTCCATGGTCATTCCCGGATAGCATTCATTCTTGTTTGCATGTTATTTGAGGGTTTTTAGTTGGTGAAACAACATTGGCCTCGACACCAACCTCGACGTGGGGCTAGCGCATTACGGTACGGTTCTCGTGCTATGGTACGTCGTGCACTCACACGAGCGCCGCCTAGCCGGGAGCATGATCGAGGAGGAGTTTGAGGTTTGTTTTGAGCTTCTACTCTCACTCGGGCTTGCAAAACGCCGCCTGCAGAGGTTGACGGTGCGGGCTTACCTGCCAGTCCCATGTTCCGGCGGGGGCGCAAAAAAAATTGAAAATAAAAGTTACGGTCACCTTATTTATACGTGCCAATAATAATATAAAATAATTCAGCTGTACTGATGATATTTTTTACCTGCACTGACGTTGTATATTGCGGCATTGTTTCGGTGGCGCCCGCGGTGGGATGCTGGGAAAGGGTAGACATACTCGAGAACTGCCTCGCATGCCACCAGCCCCATACCCCGCGCATCAGTCAGCTTCAAAACTGCTACAGCTCCCTCGCTGTGGCTGCGTGCGGATTACAGAGGTGATACTTTAACTTTCCTCTTGAGCTTAAGGGATAGACAGTGGAGGCTGGGAGTACACAGCCTTGCTCGCGATTTTATGTTTTCGACGAAAAGCCGCTGTACTACGTGTTAAGTACTGAAGCGCTTCTCATCCCGCTATTCTCGGAAGGCCGGACGGACACACGGGACCGGCCACCAGCGGGGAGCGCTGCCACTCGCAGAGCTTCCTGCACAAGGACCTCGGCGTAACAAAAGACAAAAACATCTAGCGCCGACAGGCGTTACAGGACGCACCATGCCGCCTGCAGACGGTGAGGCGTCGCGCCCCCACATGTCCCCGCCCCGTCTGTCCGCAATACGGGCATGCCGCTCCGCATGTCCCGACCAGTCGCCAACCCACCGCCGTCGCCCCTAGCCCCTGCTTTCCCCACCTTAAGTGAGATTCGTATATTCACGTGAACCCGCCACCCACCTGTTTGGCACCGCTCAGGCCGTTTGCAAGAGAGACATGTCGTCCAAAAAAAAGTCGTCGTTCACTTGTTTACAGTTTGTTTAGTCGATTTTCATTTTTACTGCTGACATCATTGTTGGGCTGTCCACCTCTGGTTCGTGTGTGTGTCTATGAGGAATGGGAAGGTGAAGGGTTGATAAGCTGATTCGCACGTGCGTGCTCTGTTTACTGAAGACCTGCTGTTGTGTTTTGTGTGCTGCAGAGAAGGACAAATGGACTGCCAAGTCAGATTCGCAGTTTATTTTGACGAGGCAAAGGTGAGCCGCCTCTGAATGCACTCCCACTTCCTTTTGATACAAAGCATATCCTATGTGTGCTCATGAACGTGTGCGTGTATGTGAATGGGTGGATTGGTGTGAGTGTGTGTGAGAGAGAGAGAGAGAGAGAGAGAGAGAGAGAGAGAGAGAGAGAGAGAGAGAGAGAAAGGGAGAGTGATAGATGGAGAGGAAAAAGTGATGTCTTCAAGTTAAGGAGCTGAATCGTTATTGTCTTGCATGAAAAAGGGCCGCGATAGAAAAGCTGCGCACTCAGAACAACCAGCTGAAGGAAGAACTGTTGATGGAGAACAAGTTTTCCGTCGTCCCGACCAACTTCTCTATCAGTACGGCTATCTACCGCTGCCAAGAGCAACTCGACCTGTTCACCCGAAAGGTGGGCAGCCTTTTAGAGTAACAGCCCCTCTTTGCTGGTTACCCAGCTAGCACACTGTGCACTAAGTGAGGCATGTGTGTGTGTGTGTGTGTGTGTGCACGTGCGTGTGTGTGTGCGTCTGCGTTTGTGTGCGTGTGTGCGTGTGTGTGGTAGATTGAGATGGAGAAACGGTCGTTGGCTGAGATTAATGAGAGGGCTTCTAGAGCTGAGGGTAAGATTCGGGAAGCGCGGAAGAAGAGCGGCGGTGTGAATGCGGCACATGAGTCCAACGTTCAGATGCAGAAGCAGATAAAGATTCTCGAGAACCGGTTGGAAAAGTGTTACCACAAGTTCAACGAGGCGATCACCAAGAACAAGGAGCTGCGGGAACAGATAAACAACCTTCGGCGGGAGCGGCTGGTGTTTGATGGAATCTATAAGAAGCTGGAGAAGGAGCTGCAGGACAAGAAGAAGGACATGGCGCGCATCATCGACGTGTGCAACATTGCCTACGAATCTCGCGACGCGGCAAGTCCCCCCACATTGCAAACATGCGACCGCTGTGCTCTGATGCACGCCCCCTAAGCCAGACGCGAGGATAAGAGAATGAGATTGGAAGTGAGATGGGGAAGAATTGGGATGGGGGTGGTGGTTGTGGTGATGGAACTATATTCTGGTAAAATGTCACTGCAAAGGGTGTTGTTTCCATGTGGGGTCATTGCTGTCATTTAGATTTTTGCTTCTGCGAATGGATATTCCACATGTGTCCGCTGTGCATATCTTCAACATATACAAATTCGAGTAGTGCGACCTTATTAGTTGGAAGACGCGCCCTATTTGGTCCTCACTGTTTTTGAAATCGGATGTATGTCTTTGCGGCTGGATGTAAGGGGCTATAGTTTTTATGATTCATTACTTTCCTGAGGTCCGAATGGGAAGTTGTTTTATTTGAGTTGAATGGCGGCTGGGGCTGTGGGTGCAGGCAATAAACGAGATGGCGCAATTGAAGGCGATGGCGGATAAGGAGCAAGCGCAGCGCGAGGCGGAGTGGAAAGCGTTGGGGGCCATCATCGAGGAGGACCGCCGGCAGAAGGAGCAGCAGCGCATGATGGAGAAGGCCAATCTGGAAATGAATGCAGTCGCAATGGTAACACCCTCCCACCCCAAACACACACACACACACACACACACACACACACACACACGAGCGCGCACGCACCGAGTTTCAAACGCACGCACACACACGCACACACATGAGAATATGCCACAAACACACACTCGCGTTTGCTCATTGATATATACACGCACACCCATTCACACACATACACACACAGATATTCTCTCTGTCTCTCTCGCACACGCAAATACACTAACGAGCTCATCAATAGATACACACATACACACTCATATTCACCCATTCAAACCCACACACACGGGCACACATTAACCCATTAACACACACACAAACACACATTTACTGTGTCCACAGGCGATTTGTGTTGTCGCGGATATAAATATCAATATGAGATCCTACTTGAATGTTTTATCTCTCATTGCTTTGGAGACACTAGCTTGAGTCAGAGCGTGTTTACAGTCGGATGAGTTTCACACTGTGTGGATTGTGCATGCCATGTTGTGGCTTGGTAAAAGTATTACTGCTTTGGGTATAATTTATTTGTTGTGCTCTACGTTTGGCTGAAACGCTTTGCTTGTGATGTTCGAGTGGCGCTGACTGTGTGTGACCCCGGCCTTCCTTCCCTGCAGCTGGACAAGGAAGAGAGCACTAAGAAGCGGGGCATGAAGAAGAGCTGGAACCTGGCCAAGGACAAGGTGACCCAGAATGTCAGCATGGACAAGGTGCAACAGTATGGGGAGGCGTTTGAGAAGATCCAGACGGCGACGGGCATTCAGGACATCGACGAGCTGGTGACCAACTTTGTGGACGCGGAGGACAAGAACTTCAGCCTGTTCAACTACATCAACGAGATGAACCAGGAGATCGAGAAGCTGGAGGAGCAGATCGCGGACATCAAGGGGGAGATCGAGACGTACAAGGCGGGTGGGGTTGTGAGCGACACGATGCGCAAGAAGGAGCTGAAGAATATGGAGGAGAAGCTGCAGCGGATGGAGGCCAAGGCGGACTTGTATGAGAAGAAGCACGAGGAGGCGATGAAGACGGTCAACACGCTCAAGGTGAGTCCCACATTACCATAACCTTTACTTACCCATTCCTTTTGTGACGTCTGAGATTTTTTGTAATAAAGTGTTATTTTACTGTGAACCGTCAAAGCCATTATAACAACTGACGTTGAATCGGCAATCAAGCAGCATCAATTAGCTTAAATAAATGATATATTAGTTTTCTTGTATTTACTTTCAAATATTTGCTACAGACCCGTAGGAAATGTGATTTCTTCGGTTTAGGCCATTGTGTGGGCTGAAGTTGCTCTTGCAACATCATCGTCTAAATAGAGTATCACAACGGCAGGTTCCTGAAAATATTATTGGCCTTGCCTTTGCCAGTGCTCTTGTCATCCTTTGATTAATATAGAGATACACAGAGTGACTGTGGATCGCATATTACGAGCCACTTTCACTGTTTATTTAATAAATTGGATTGTAGTGATATTCGAAATAGATTTCCGTCCGGCGTAAAGTTCGTCGAAGTCGTCAAATTCCGTCGTCTTGTTGGCGCTCTCGGTTGTACATGTACGTGTAGTGACGGCAATATCTATCGACTTATAACTAAATGGTGCTTATCGACCAGGCCGGCGTGTGGAACATCTTCAACAAGATTGGCTGCAACACAGTCACCGTGCGCGAGCTGTTGGGCGAGGGCAACGTGACGGAGGGCAATCTGATGCAGTACCTGGGTATCGTGGAGCAGCGTAGCAACGAGCTGCTGCAGGCGTACGCGACCGTCGAGCGCTGGGCCGGGCACCACGTGACTACCACTGCGGGGCAGACGACCGTGAAGCCCGGCGGCGGCGTGGTCCGCGTTGACCCGCCGTCGACCAACGACGAGGAGCTAGACAGCGAGGGTGAGCCGGAGGTGGACGACGAGAAACCGCTCAATCGCGAAGCGCTGGAGACCAAGGTGCAGAAGAGCATCGCGAAGCGCGGCGACCGCGTCCGCTCTCACCCCAAGCCCGCCGCGAAAAAATAGAGTCGTTCCGGGCGTCGACGACGTCACCAGCCTGTAAACTGTATTTATCCGTCCAAGACGAGTGTCTGGTCGAGAGCTGCGCCTGACTCACAGCACTTGATGCAACATATTGTCAATTCACCCGGCCTGATTTCGGTAGTTGCATTTGCGACGTACCGCGGACAGGATGAACTTGAGTATTTTACAGCATTGATCATTTGCCTCATTTTTCATCATTGATCATTTGCCTCCTCCTTATCGCGTTGGTGTACATTCACAGCCAAAGAATCGCTTCGCGCTTCTTTGGCGATGTAACGGGATGTCGCTACGGGTGCGACGTCGTCTACTCCGCGCTCACCGCAGGTTCGCCATCTCCGTAGCAAGTCACTCGTTGAATTTGCAATCCCGCTTTTCATCGTCCCCTCTTTTCCTTTCTTGTATGCCTACTTTCATATGTAGATCGTTTTACATGTTTTTATAAATGATGTTCTTACAAGAACAAGCAGCGGAGACCATCAAGTAAAAAGAAGAAAAGAAGGGAAAACCTTGGCCCGAGGAACACGAGGGCATGTCACAACATCAACATTGCCCTCCGGCAAAGCATCGCGAAGATATGAACTCAAAGTACCATGAAGAGCAGCAAAAGAGGTTGCATGAACTCTCGCCGCACATCCCCTAAAAACGTCGAAAGGGAAGAGAAGTGGTTCGACGAACGAAATGTTGCATGCGGACATAACTGTGAGAGCGCAATGAACGAGAGTCAGCAACACCCATGCCAAGGAAGCGACGAACTACCACCAAAATAGCCATGCGATTACCCAACTTAGCCGCCAACCGGCCCCCATCCTCCAGAGCGAAGGGATAGTAGTCATAGACCGACTGAACTGAAGGCGTGCACTAATTCATTCATCAATAATCCTTGGTCGCAGGATTGCGTCTTGTGCTCAAATTTTGAAATTTTGAAGTACATAAAATACCAATCAATGGACGGTACGTAAATTCCACAACGAATGCCTACGACTTTAAATAATCGTAGTGTATTTTCCAGGACCAAACCATGGGAGATTCAAGTGAATGGCAAAATCAGTGTTTCAAAACTGAATCCAAAATGAGTACCATCGAAAGGACGGATTGACGGAAGCGGGTTCATCGCATAAATCATGTAAAAAACTGAATCGCCCAGGAAGCATTGAACAGAAGATTGAAGTTACACGTCGTGGTCTGAATATTGGTAATGATACTAGTGATAAACCGTTGCTGGGTATGTCTTACGTTAAACAACCATACAATATATTTTTGGTGATGCATGTAAGTAATACTCAGTATGATGTGAATTTGACACAGTAATTAGTGAATCAGATTAAATAATGAGCAATCTGTTTCGAAACCCAATTTTGAAGATTCACATAAGGCAATCAGGATTAAATGTTTTGTTTTAGGAGACCCCCCCCCCCCCGGATTTGCCCCCCCCCGCGGAAATATGGTTAGAGCTGGACATCCCAATAACATACATTACTTTCACCATATTCACTTGAATGTCATTGTTTCACATCAATCTCCTCTTCTACCATACTCTGGTGCAATATGGAGTGGTTTTCACATGGCGTAGTCTACAATTCGTCGCGCTATGTGCTTTTGGCCCTCCCTAGCCCATGCCGGGGGCCGGGGGGGGGGGGGGGGGGGGGGGGGGGGGGGGGGGGGCTGCCAGGGGGGGCAGCGTTGTAGTGCACAACAAGACACCCATGCCCCATCCAATGCATGCATGAGATCATGGGAGGTTATGAGGAGCCTCATGGCGCTAGGATGGGATCATAATGCATTAAATTACAAAGCACTACACATTCTCCAACGCACCGAGCACATCCTCCCTAGCCCGCTTAGCTGCAAGGAGGCGTGCCTTTGCTGCGCGCTTTGCTCTAGCTGCTTCCTTCGCAGCAGCGTTTGCAAGAGCTTGTCTGACAGGGTGCTTATATCCTTGGCTCAAGCAAACAGAGCACACAGGGAGGACAGTGGAGAAGCTCATGTTGTCATCTACCTGTCCCGGCTGGTCATTGGTACCAGCACATATAGAGCACATATCCTGGATGGACCAACTGGAGGATGTAGTGCTCTTCCCTCCCTTCTTGTAGAACTGAGGCTCCACATGGGTGCTGCACTCCAACTGGTTGTAGCAGTAGAACACATCATGAAAGGGGTGGTCCTCAGAGAGAGGCTGGGCGCCACAGATGTAAAGCTCGCCTTCCGTGGCTTCCTTCAGTGCCGCAGCTGCCATAGCCCTGCACGCGTGCACCTCTTGCTTGCTTGGAGCCGTGCCATCCTCATGATTGGGGGGCACCATATTGCGCGGAGCGCTTATGGAGAAGATCACCCTGGGCTTGCAGCAGTCCTTGCACGTCACTGCACCCCTGGCAATGTTGCCATGGTATTGTTCACCACCGCCAACGTCCTCAATGTAGCATGCATTGGGGGGCAGTGCCTCATCCCGCTCCTTGCGCTTGCGGCCACCGGCACCACGCCCACGGCCGCGACCACGACCACGGCCAGCTCCATCTGCATTGCTGTCCTTTGCAGCCCTGGTGGCTTTCTTTGCCACCAGCAAAGGCTCATGCTCCGCTGTGAAAGGCATCTGCTCCGCTTCCTCAAGTGGCAGGTACTTGGAGGGGTTGCTTGGATTGGGGATGGGCAGAGGAATGACTGTGTTCTGCAGCTGCCAATACAGGTCACTGTCCTGCACAATAGGCATAGGCCAAAGATTCTTCCTGCATGGATAGCAGTTGCAAGGCGCATGCCTGGGTGATTTGAAGTATTGTATCATGTAGGGGGAAGCAATAGTGTGGTTGTCCAATATGCGCTGCAGATCAGGATGTTTGGTGAGTGTCTTCCGGGTGACAGCCATGGTAGTCACTGTGGGATCTACCCATCGCTTGACGTCAGCCAACACCGCTGCCACCTGCTTATGACACATGAAAACACACACACATAGCTGCACAATCAGCTCGTATTCAGCAACCCCACCTAGAGTGAATGTGCTTAGGTCAGACGTACCTCATCATTTGATGCCGGCTTGTGGATGGCGTACGGCTGCTGGTTCCATGTAGCGCGGGCGAAGCGCTGCTCCAACATCCCCCTCAGCGGAGCAATGCTGTTGAGATACGCCACATGGAAAGGTACCTCACCTACTGCCCCATCAATCATCTCCGCATCGTCATCATCATCCAACATGATTGTGTCCTGCTCCCCCTCCCGCTCCCCGACAAACTCCACCTCAGAGTCAGAGTCATCAACAGACTGATCAGCTGGGCTGCTGGCGCCGCCCTCCTCAGCTGCACTGTTGGCGCCGCCCTCCTCAGCTGGGCTGATGGCGCCGCCCTGTTTGGCACTGTGATGGCAACGAGCGCGGACATCCGTCATGCTGTTGCAAGCCTTCATCACCTTCTCGCTGCCGTTGTCCATCTTTTGCCGAGCGAGGGGGCAGTTTTGCAGCATGATGTTCAGCGGCGCCATGCACCGCTCCACTGCGTTGGCCCAACTGTGTTGAGGGGCGCAACGAGACACCACCATCTTGTCCAGGCCATGCCTGAACATGATGCGCATCCACGCCATTTGCGGCTGGATGTGCCCACAATTGTGATCAGGTCCACCATCAGTTTTGAAAAACATGACGGGGACAGAGTCAATGTCCGGCTCCTCGTTCAAGATGTCGCTCAGCTCCGCCATGTGGCGGGCCGCAGACGAGGGCTGCGTGATGGCATCCTTCAGACAGACGTGAGCCTCCCCTATAGATAGTAAATACACAATCCATTTAAATTGATATGAACACATGGATATCATGCATGTGAACAGCTCAATCAACGCAGCACATGTGCCATCCGCGGAGCAGCACCTTACCCTTGTAAAATGATGCCGGCCCATCTAGCCCGGGCGCAACCAACCCCAGTAATGTGACACTGGGCACCAGGCTGACAAGGGAGAAGTCATGATCCAATGTCTGAATGTCGATATCTGAAGGCATGATTGACTTCTTCCCCCGGCCACCAAAGGCTATAGGGCAGTTGGGTTCTCCGGCCTTGACCTGCACATAAGCACAACAACGCACATTATTTAAGCAATTGCTACGTACTAGCACGATACAATAATGCCACAGACAACATCATACCAGAGCGCAGCCCCATACCTTGGACTTATCATCCAGTCCTGCTTGAAGCACCTTGTAGCCAGCATCCTCCAGCAGGTCAGCCAGTGCCACTGCCTTCTTGCGAATGTCCTTGTCTATCCTGGCGACATAAGCAGCATTGGGGTGGTGCGCGCGAAGTGTACGCAGGTGGATCTTGCGGCGGATTGGTAGCCGTCCTGATACATTGAGACTTGTTCAGACATGTTCATAGTACATACACATTCAGACATGTCCAGACACATTTTCAGACATGTCCAGACACTTCTGTACTCACATGCCTATCATACCTGTGTATTGTAGAGCCAACCTGGACTGCCGGTTCTTTGGTGCGAACTGGTAGTTGACATAGAGCGCGTGCGCACCGTGACGCCGGTCATCAACCTTCTTGTATTCCTCCACTATATCCGCCAGTGTATTCCAAAACTCCTCAAAGGCACCTGAATCAGGGCGCCCATTGTATGCCCGCAGGTCATACGCGAGGTCCATGCAGTCAGATAGCATCACTAAGTGTGCAGCCAGCAGCGCCCTGCGGCCGTCCTCGCTTCGCTCCATCGGGAGTTGAGCTGAGCCGGTGGCAGCAGCTATGAAGCTGTAGACCGCGTTGGCCGCTGCAGCTCCCGATGTCAGGTCTGCCTTCTACATAGCAGCAGTGAACAATGATGCTGCTCCTCTGCTCAGGTACACCGTCTGCCTGCGGGTGCATTCATTGAAGAGCTAGGCTGACTTTGCAGAGCTCCGCTCCGTTGGTGACAGGGGGACCTTCCAAACCACATGGGTATGCACATCACTGCGGGAGCCACAAGCCCAACGACAATACTCAAACGTTGCGCTCAGCCCCTGCTTCAGCTCCGCGATGAAGTAGGTGCGGTTGTCCAGCGGCGCCAAGAACCGCTCCAGATTGATTGGCTTGTAGCAGGGACTGTCGCACAACACCCGGTCGAGGCCGAGCAGGCACTTAGCGATGGTGCAACCTTTTCGCATGCGCCTAGGAGGTATGGTGGTCAGGTTCGCTCGGCTGTCTGCTGCCTCGGGGGCGTTCATCGCCACGCCCTCTCTGTTGTTGTGCTCCGTCTGCGCTTCCAGCCTGCGATACAACCGACAGTAGTAGTGCTCGAACGAGGCGAACAACACTCCCAGCTTGGTGTACAACGGCGCGTCCTTGTCGGCAGGGTTCTCCTTTTTCATGCCCTCGACGATAGGCTTGGCCTCAGCGAACAGTTTTGCGGTGTCCTTGACGGACTCCTTCACCGCCTTCTTGCCTTTCGTGCGAAAGCAAAAGAACTTCTCGAACATGGCGTCCGGGAACGGCTTCTTTGAGTTGTGGGGGTCACACATGGCCTTCCATGTCTGCAGTAGCATGGCACACTAAATTCAAATTCAAAAGCGCGACAACGATATCGAATAGTGCGTGGGCAGCTCAACAACGAACAAGGGACAGAGTCAGGTTGGGCTTTGACAGACCTTGGGAGCGCAGAAGAAGAAGGCCCTAGTCAGGGTGTCTACGAGACGAGTCGGCTTGTCGGCGACAAGGTCCTTGCGAAACCTCAGGTTGTGTTCAGCCAGCAGGTCGATCAACGCGTTGTACAGCTCGTGGTTGCCATGCATGCGACTGAACTGCTTCTTTTCAGGCAGCGCGACGCGTTGCTGGCCGCTCACGCGTATATTGTCGAGAATAGTGGGCTGCTCAGGGTCCACTGGCGGCGCACGACGCGGCGCGGGCGGTCGGATCTCGAAGCTAAACGCGTTGGTGCCGACCTGGTCGATCACCTCCGCTACAGTGACGTGGGCTGCCAAGAAGCAGGTGATGCACTGCCCCCCGCTTGCGCCGGCTGTAAAGGAAGGGCCCGCGTTGCCGCTCCGCTGCATCAGGGGTGCGCGGCTAACTGCAAAGAGTTTCACCTCGCAATCTTCCACCTGGTCTGCTTGCTCGGTGAGCTTGGCGTCACGCAACATCTCGTCCAGGAGGTCGTAGAAGCCGTGGCCGGCCAGCCAAACCGACGGCCGTAGCGTCCACTTGTTGTGCAGCAAAGTCCAGCCGCCGCCGGTCTGGTACTTTAGCCTCGCCGTCACCACGATAGATTTCATGCCGCTGGCCATTGTTGCACCAATGTTGTGCTGCCCCGCCATGGCGCGGCAGGGTCAAATGGATGGGCCAGCCGGCCCCGGCGGCGAGATATAATGACGCGCTCAGGAGTCAGGACTGAATAACAGTACGTTACGACAGTATATATCGGTTCTAACGGATTTGCGCCTATGTTTCTAGCCGCCCCCCCTCCCCAAACTTCACCGGAAATTCCTTCCTAAAACAAAACATTTAATCCCAATTGCCTTAGCTTTATTTGTATTTTTCGAGATGATGTTTATCGCTAGGCGGGGACGGTGCCTCAATTATTTCGGATTGATTACAAATGTATAACCCCTTGCGGAACAACTATGCAAATTTGATAATTGTGAAGATAATTGAAGCGAAGATAATTGTGCCGTTAGGTGTACCTGGTCGAAGAGTACCCGGTCCAACCCTACACCTAATTCTTCCTAGGTGATTGTGGACAAGGCGGCCGAGAGACAGCAGCCGGTTCCGTTGGCCGGTACATGTTAGTCGGTAAAAAAGAAAAAAATCCAGTTCTCAGATTACATGAAGGGGGGGGGTCTCCACGATGTATTCGTGGGAGCATGATGCACCTCATGTATCAACCGTATCCATGCTTCCATGAAATAGGATTATGCATCAGTTTTGATGCATTGTAGTTGATGCTTGATCTTTAATTGTTGAGGCTGATGCGGAGGCTTCATATCGCTATTTCTAATGTGCATTATATATATGTTGTTGTAGTTCCGAGTGGACCTCGCCAAAGCAACGTCGAACAACATGAGAGGTAGAGCCAAGAGGCAAAGTGCGGGAAAATACAAGAAGGGACAGGGATAGGTCCCTTGCTACCAACATAGAAAGGTGATCCACAAGATATAGGAGCAAGGCGGCCGGGATCATCGACCACAAAAGGGTGGTGGTCGTGGACACATGCACAAACATACGGGTTGCTAACACGCTCATAAACTCTCCATCTCTTTCTAGAATTTAGCACGCTTCGTTGATGCTTCAAAGGCGCCTAGCGCACCGGGGAAAGCACGCGCATTCGGGCGCAACAAGAGTTCTTACGGGCACTGAGTCCAAGAACATCAATAGCTATCAGATTGCGGGGCCCCGAAGAAGCAAGCCGGCTAAGTAAGATTAATCTCTGCAACGTCACATGGTTTGGCTTGTGAAAAGTAACACAGCAGTAGTATGCCTTGTGATTATTGGAGGACGTTATCTCCTTGCATATTTTCGCAAGCCAAGTAAATGAAGCACTTGCATGCGATGCTTTTATGTCAGCCTGGCGCTCAGCATATGTGCCCTGCTTTCAATCATTGATAATCCCAACGCTACTAAACCCGAAACGGCATAGCCAGACACATGTGGCCTACATATGTGATGAGTACTATCCTTACAACGAATGCCCGCTCGCATTCTCAGCATCGGTGCTGAGCGCTGCTAACGAGGAGCTCTTACACTACGAAGCGGGAAGCGAAACGAACGAACCAGAGCAGCTGCTGGGAAATGTAGACGACTTGCGGCGGGAGGTAGGATCGTCAAACATGCCTGAAGTTCTAGAGACAACAGTGTAACATCTGAAGCCATGCAAACCAGGTGCATCTGTCAGTTGTAATATGCGTCACAGGTCGCAATACTCGTCTACACATGCTGCAAAATGCTGAATTTAGAACCTGCCCCTCAGGCCACGCAGTCCCCCATGTTAGCACATGCCACTGCCCCATGCAGGCTTCAACAACACAACAATGCAAATAATATGGCAGTGAGCTGGTACACAATGCACCAGCCACCGTCGCTACTCGTACTCCGTGCAGATTGTGGGGATGGCGGCGACACCCGACCTTGTATGCCGCTAACATGCTGTAGGTAATTAAATTTCGAAGCTAACGACTTGCCACACCACTCTGTGCATCTAGTTACGGGAATGTGGCAGAGGGGTGGAAAGCGATAGCGGGATAGGGGGAAGCAAACGCAGAACGACCCAAGCATTCAGCGAAAGAGCGCGCGTCTTCATGTCCAAGTGCTTAAGACAGGAGACAAACCGACTGGGAGCTGCATCCACGCCCGTCGGTGGCAGGTAGAACAAAAACCTTCGTCACTCGAAAGCAGATATCACAACTGCGCAACGCAGTTGCTACACGCAGACACGCTGGTGTCGTAAGAAGAGAATAAGCCAGGTATGTAGACCTGGCGCGGGGAGATTTGGGGAGACAGCCGCTATAACTTAAGGGTGCGGCCGGAGCTATTGCTGCGGTGGTGTGGAATTTATGGTGTGCTGCATCACAGGCTGACCCACTCCGGGGCTAGAAACACCTGCCACTGGCAGACATCACAGTCTCCGCTTTCAGTGCCAATGGTGTCAACACGGCTCCTGAATTTGACAGGGCAAAGGACGGAGGGGCGCACCTCCGTGCATCATGGGAGCAAACTGCGCCTGGCTTTGCACCTGCTGCATTGCCGCTTGAAACGCGTGCGGGTTCATCTGCGCAACAAGAGCGGACTGTGCGGCGAGGAGCTGGGAGTTGTCCATGGCTGTGGGGGCAGCTGAGGACATGGGCATGAGCGACACGGGGGGCATGGCGATGGGCGAAGCTAGCTGCCCTGTCGGTATGCCCGTTTGAAACGCGAGGTTCATCCCCATGTTCGGTTGCATCATTGGTTGATTTTCATCCGGCACCCTCGTTGCCAGGTCCCGCAAAGACTCCCCCTTTGAATTGAAAATGTTGTCGTAGGGAGCACGGCGCGCCCCCCTCCCTGCATGAGACTCAAACTAGCCCCAACAAGCGAAGCAATATTTTTTCAGCCAAATCAGCTACCACGTCCCACTTTGCGAGAGCGCGCGCGAGCATGTGTGTGTGTGTGTGTGTGTGTGTGTGTGTGTGTGTGTGTGAGAGAGAGAGAGAGAGAGAGAGAGAGAGAGAGAGAGAGAGAGAGAGAGAGAGAGAGAGCGAGAGAGAGAGAGAGAGGGTGGGAGAGAGAGAGAGAGAGAGAGAGAGAGAGAAGGTAGAGAGGAGGGAGAGTGTCTGTCAGTGTGTGTGTGTGTGCGCGCTTGCGCATCAGACGAAGAGAGAGAGAGAGAGAGAGAGAGAGAGAGAGAGAGAGAGAGAGAGAGAGAGTGCATGTGTGAATGAGAAAGAGATAGAGAGAGAGAGCGAGCGAGAACGGGAGGGAGAGCGTCTGTGTGGAACATAGTGTGCGTGTGCCTGTGTGTGCGTGCGTGCGCGCGCGTAGACGAATCGCCGTCTTTAGGGGGTTTAGGGTTTGGTGCTCACCGTGGAGCAGCTGATGACCTTATCGCAGTGACTGCACATGATGCCTGACTGCCCCTGGTGGTCAATGCACACAGTGCCCTTCAGCAGTACCTCCTGCTGCGCAGTTACATACTTCACCTCCTCCCCGTGCGTGAGCGGACAGTTGGGGCCGCCGCTGAAGAGGCGCTTGTGTTTGTTCGAGTTCCGCACCTTCCGCCTGCAAGAAACGCACAGCAGA
Source organism: Tetraselmis chui (assembly GCA_026401115.1). Taxonomy (NCBI): domain Eukaryota; kingdom Viridiplantae; phylum Chlorophyta; class Chlorodendrophyceae; order Chlorodendrales; family Chlorodendraceae; genus Tetraselmis; species Tetraselmis chui. The sequence continues at coordinate 566,080 of JAPMLY010000006.1, forward strand.
GGGCAATGACGTAACCAACACACGTCAGCCCCGGCAAGCAACGGGGGGACGTATCAACACTGCGCACGCGTCCAAAGCGGACCTGGTTCCCAGCGCATACCAGAGAGTGGGATCTGCGCCGGGGCGCTGTTGCATTTGAGGCGCCATCAGACTCATAGGCAGGCTCCTGCAATACAGACATATTTCGTCATATGAGTACACATAAGCAGGTGTGCGCGAAAGGGTAGAGGGAGAGGCAGGGTGCTCACTGCGTCATCAAGTCCTGTCCCGGCATCATCTGTGCGACCATTCCACCAGAAACGGGTAGCCAGGTTTGGGTCCCTCCCAGCCCCAGTAGCTGCTGCTGTGGTAACTGCCCCCCTTGTTGCTGCTGCTGCTGCTGTACTTGCTGCACCTGCTGCTGTACATGCTGCAAGTGCTGCTGTACCTGCTGATGCTGTTGCGTATGCTGCTGCGGTTGCTGATGTTGCTGCTGCTGTTGCTGTGCTTGTAGCTGCATTTGCTGTAGCTGTGCCAGCTGCAGTTGCTGCTGCTGAGCAGGATCCAGCATCTGAGGCATCCCCATCGGCGACATCATCGGCTTGCTGTTCCCCTTAGGCAGCCCCGCCGTCAGCTGCTGCATCATATGCTGCGCCATCACAGCCTGTTGCGCCACCTGTGCCGTCAACGCCGCATGGGCTGAAGCCTGCTCCGCCTTTTTGCTCTGGTGCTTCCGCTTCCGTGTGTTTGCGTTCGCGGCACGCTCCCTGTCGGTTGGGTTATCCTTCCCCTGGAAACAAAAGTCCCGAATGGACACCCCTAGCGCAATGATGTACATGCTGTCCGCTGGCCGCCGCAAATACCCACCAGCATGCTCCTCAAAAGCCAGGCACGTGATGATCTCCTTGCCCTGGCATTTAGGGCAATCACACTGCACTCTGCCGTCCTGCATCATGGTGCCTGCCATAGACAAAGCCGCAATTTAAGACGACCTCTCGACATCCAGGCAGCCATCACTCGCCTCTAATAGATGCTGTCAACCCTAGCATGCTTTCCCTCCCTAGACAGCAGGCGATGGCAAGTCAACACGGTGCAAACCTGTAAGAACTGACGTGCCGAACTTTCTATACTCCACTCGCTGATTTGCTAAGACGCCCATCCTCAGAATCTTCCTCACCGCCCATCGCCTGCCGAGGGCGGGTTAACGTCGACGATGGGGTTAGTTACCCACAGGTCCCAGCACGTCGTTCCGAATCTATGATTGATGCATTCGAATGCGTGGTCGACAGACCAGTCGTACCTGTCGCCCGACTTTTTCACAATGTCTTCGATCTGCCGATGCGTTTCTGTTGGCAACACCAGCGCCGGACCGGGTGCGCCCTCGGCTGGCTCGATTGCCGTGGTGGCGCCCGCAGCCGCCATCCTTGGGTTGCCTCCGGTCAGAGATTGCGTCCTTGCGTTCGTTCAAAGCAACCCGTCTCCTGCAAAACCCCCTGTCAGCCACGTTTAAGCAATGTAGTAGACTAGCGACCACTGCACGTGCTTGCAGAGGCGACGACTGTGAGCAACTCGCGACTCCATTCGTAAAAACTGATGGCCGGACTTAAAACAATTGCCACGCCAAAACGCTCCTTAACCACAAAGCTAGAAAATGATATAGCCTACAGTATAGCTCGTGGGAAAGGGTGAGGACTGCGCGCTGAGTTGGGACAGGGCGTTGGGTGCGGGCGGGAAGGGGGCTGCTTGAAACTGGGTATCTCGTGCACGGTATGGGGCAAAAAGTTGAAAAGGCCAGGTGTCGCCGGGTTCACCTTATCCGAACCGCCTCCTCACCGTCCCCGCATGACGCCCACTACTGGGCAAGTGTCACCATTTCCTAACATATGCAATAGCACCTCGGCCACGACTGCGGAGAAAGGCGCAATTCGCACGGCGGCTAGCAGATGGGCAGGTGGGAGGAGGAGTTGCTTGAGTTAGAATCGGTCGCGACAGATATGCGTGCGACCTGCCGTGAGAAAGGATATACGCGCGGAGCCGCCTTGCAAAACTCAGCGCGCTAGGCTGGAGCACAAACAGCCAAGTATAATAAATGCGAGATAAACGTGACGGAATGGTTGGAGAAGGGGGTCGGGGGCTTCGCAATGCACGGTGAGACCTCGCGTAGATAACGGCGAAATGGAGGGGAACGCGAGTGGGGAAGCAACCCGGCGACAGACGATGGGCAGAGGCCGGTTAGCTGCTCACCCCAAGACAGCCGCCGCCGCACGTTCAGGCGTGAAGTACAGAACTATCATGGGACTTTAGTCTCCCCCGCCCGCCCTGCCGCGCTGTCAGCACACCTGTGCTCGCGAAGGCACGATGACGCCATTCTGGCGGCTTCATGGCGCGCACCGGGATTCTTTGTAGTTGACGTCAGTTAAAATGTTCGTAACCACATCCAGTGAGATCTGTATATTATACTGTATTGCTTGACACCTCGTAGATTCGTATGCGTTGACAATTGGGGTTTTATACAATTTCGATGCTTAAAGCTTTAAATGATGCAGCGGAAAGATCATTTCAAAGTATTATTTTGCTGACACACTATAAAACTAATAAAAAATGTTTACAAGAAAAAGCAACGGAGGCCACCAAGCAAAAATAAGAAAGGAGGAAAAAACCTAAAACACAACATATAAAACTACACAAAAATTTACAAAGAAAGCAGCAATGGAGTCCACCAATTTCCCTATCCGTGCTCATCTCGTTTTCCTGTAATCCTTTATCAAGTGGAATCCACAAATATATGGAAGTGAAAAGACAAGAAAAGAGACACGGAAGCCTAAGGCCCCGGACCGGGGAGACAAGCAATAGCACCGCCCTCTTGCAAGGCATCACGAAAACGGTAACCAAGCATGCCTTGAAGACCCACAGAAAGGCGCTGCATGAACTCACGACGCACATCTCTAAGAAATCAACGGAAGAGAATAGATTAATGTAGGGGATCAGCCATCGATACATCGTTGATAATATCATCATCCCCCCCCCGATGGTGCCATCTATGTGCTAGGTTGTGACATCGACGTCGACCAAATGACAAAAGCACTAACATCAATGCCATCAATTATCAAAACATTTAGAAAGTATCATTTATCAAAGCCTTATAATATTATGTTGATATCTCGTCCCAAATATTTAAACATCGGCGATAATATCGGCTTATTGTGCCATCGATGTCAACATCCCAAAGTATCAACGCCATCAATATCGACAATCCGAGATATCAAGCTCATCAATGTCAACGTTTCAAAATACCACTACCACCAACATCGACAAAATTCACTTGATCCCCAGCCTCAGAACAAATGTAGACTGCCTTACAACTCCTTCATGCGGGATAACTTTAAGACCGTAAAGAGCGAGAGTCCGCCGCACCCATACTTAGGAAACATCGATCCGCCACCAAAATGGCTAACCGATCAAGGAAGTCAACCGCCATAGGAGCCAACCGACCCCCGTCTAAGCCTTCGCATCAAACATCGATGCATTCATGGCGTCATGATGCGTCTCCCGCATCAACCGCATCAATGCGTTTATGAATTCAGTTCCGTATTTACTCATCCGTGAATTATTAGTGCTCAATTTAATCAATGCGTCTATGAATCAGTGTCCTATCTAATCGATGCATCCATTAACTATTACCCTAATTAATCAATGCATCCATGAATTAGTAATGTATTTAATCGATATCCAACGAATCACCTATACAATTTCGGGGCATCGGTAGCATCGATGCATCCCATTCGAAATTTCTTAAATAATATGATTGTAGAAGTAAATAGCAAGACAGTCTTGCTAAACTATATGCACATGTACCATCCGGGAATAATCCGGCTCGTACTCTCCTTAAAATTGTGTGTGTGAGGAGACCGATGTTGATGCATCAATACATATGCGTCACGCATTACCCGCATCAATGCATCCATGAATTAACGCCCTACTTAATCGATGCGCCCATGAATTAGTGCCCTATTTAATCAACGCGTCCACGAATCGGTATCCCATTTAATCGATGCATCCACGAACTACTTACCCATTTAATTGATGCATTCACGAATTAGTGTCCTATTTAATCGATGCATCCTTGAGTTAGGAGAATGATACAACGGATGATGCATCAAAGTTTGACGCATCGTAGTTGATGCTTGATCATTTCTAAGATGTTGCGGAGGCTCAACCCCGTCCTCAAGAGCGAAGGGGTAATAGTCACGAACAAACCGAATGGCAAGCGAGCCAAGGGAGGACGAAGTGTGGAGGTCGGCATCAAGCTTAGCTTGTTAAGCCCCTATCGCCAGACCACAAGGGAGCGTAAGCTAAGCCCCCGGAACCGGAACGTTTGAAATTGTGCACGAACTAGTGACCGTAATATCATTTTTCACATTTTCAAACTCATTTATTTCAACAAAGCAGTGCCAACCACATCAAATCTAGAAAAGTATAAGCAAACGCGCGTAAGCCCGCAAGGCAGGGTAGGAAGGCAGGCAATAGCATCTACACTGCCCTCCAACGAAGCATCTCGAAGATAGGAGTGACGTGTACAATCTTGCGACAATACATTGCATCACATTGTACATGTACTCGTTACTAATTTGATCCGTACTTTTCCATCGGAAGGACGTACAACGTGGGTACGTCACTACTGCAATTTAGCAAGGGTACCGATGCGTTATGTAGTGCCAGCACCTCCCAATACATGTACGCATGGGTAATCTAATTGCAACGACGCGGTGGTATATTTTCCCTAGATAGACAACCCGCGTTGCTAGTCGTCTATTCGGATTGTTACGAGAACCCTAGCACTTGGCACGAGTGCCAAGCCAGAGCACGTGCAAGCTTGCTAGGTTAGAGCTATTTAAGCCTAGTGCGGTAGAGAGAAGTGGCAGAATCTTTTACCAATTCGTTTGCTCAATTACGTGTTTGTATTAATCACTAAACAATAAGACATCTTTCCATGTATTTTCTCCACCTACACTTCCTTGTGCAATAGCAACAACCGGCAAGAATATATTTGTGTCTATACTTAGCTCTCATAAGGCTACTTGTCACAATGCTTTCGGAGCGTGTTGGATCTACGCACGCTTTCGTTGTCGCTTGACTCGTTCGACACTCATTGATTCATTCGACATGGCTTTTGTTGGACTTGGTAACTACGTTGTAGTCGTACTGCATGTCGGAGGTTCCAACGCATCGGATACTAAACTCGAATTACTACATCGTGAACCCGGTTCCGGTAGAACTTGGTTTTATGCCGGGTTGATTTTGCCTAATGAAGAGCTTATCGACGAGGCCGTTCGAGAGTTATTTGAGGAGATAGGCCTTACCTTGAACATCGACGTCTTGACGTTGTAAAGTAACAATCATATTCAAGTGCCGTTACCTGTTGGCAAGCACCAACTCGTTTACGTGTTTGCGGCATCCTTTCCGGTTCCTTACGTGACTGCTGGTTTACGAACTCATGCTTAGGTCGAACAAGCCGTTACTGCTCAATATACCATTCATCCTAATGGTACTTACATCGTTCCGTCTATTACTGATATCGATAGGACTTTCTCTTACGCCTTCAAAGAATGGATTACTTAATGAGACTCAACGTAATTTTGAATTACTACACTTTGGCTACGTTGCTCAATGGGAAGCTTTTCGAGGCGCTGTGATTTCTAAGCAACTTTTTGTCCACGATGATACTGCGTTACCAAGGCGGCTCGTTTTCTTCACCCGTTATACGGTTGCCTACTCTATTGAAATTCAAGTTGTGTTACAACAAGTATCGGCAAACTCGACCGACTGTTGTTTAACGGCCATCAATACTCTGCCATCTCGGACACTTTGGAGAACGATTAGGCATGTACTCCTCGACCATGTGCACCTATCGACACACCTATCTGCAATGTGTGCCGACGTTCCTCGGAGGTTAAAACTATAATCAACCACATTGATTGCCACAGTCCCCCCGCTTAAGGAGTAACAACAAAAAATGTAATCAATAAAACAGATCTACAAATAAATCCAGCCAGCACTTGTCAAGAAATGCAAAATGAAAGATGATGCTAGACCTTCACGATGCACGGCCCGCTCCCACCGAACCGGGGTGCTGACCAACCTAGGCCGATCGGCTTTCGAGAGGGTCGACGGGCCAGCCTAAGCTAGCTCCCGCGTTACTTCGGTCTTGCCGAAGAAAGGAGGGGAAACGCTAGTGAAAAACCCCTCATTACACCATCCCGTAAACTCTTGCTCAAGGTCGTAGTCGCTCCTCCCGTCGCGACTTTTCCTCCTAGTCGAGGTCCCCCGTCACCTCGAGGGCAAGTGGAGGGGACCGAGACAGCTAGACAGAAAAAGCTAGCGCCCATGCCGCCGCGCTAAAAAGTTCTCCCACCGGACATTTCCCCGGCTTTTTCAGTGCTGGTACCCGTATACATGTCTGGAAAATCATCCAGCGATCGTGTCCTCCAACCACCGATTGCGCGTCCATCGAACACCCTTGTTTCGAGTGCGGGCCTCCGCGCTTATCCGGGCTCGCAATCTCTAATGTTAGGTGTGCGTAGCGATAGTGGGTAGCGGTGGAAGATGAACGGGACATGCATTCGGGGGAGACTCCACGTCCAAGGTCTGATCTTCGATCCACCGCCTCACCACGGCAGTGCGTACTCAACAGTCCAAGGTTTAATCTCCGTTCAACGAAAGCTACGGGAGATGGATGGATTACGGTGAGTACCGCAGCTACTAAGCCGACCAACATCCCTGTGTGCTTCAAATCAGCGAACGGACCAGGCGATGAAGTGCGTCTCCCCAACACGTCATGATTGCGCCGCTATTGCGTGGGGCATTCTGTGTGAAGGCCTCGATTGTCGGTCCTTTGCTCGCTCCCTGTCCCTACTAGACAACCTAATGGCCAGACAGCGCCCTCGACAATCCCTATGTGACTATGTCCACTATATGCGGCAGACGTTCGATGACTACAACGAGATGTGCAAGATGGCTGATGGCTCCGCCGCCATCCACCCCCACAACCTCGGTCTCCTCATGATGCGCGGTAGTTCCAGCAACGGGCCGCACGGTCAGTCTAAACAGTGCGTCATTAACGCATTCGACATAGACAACATGTTGTCCGCTGATGAGGTGATGGGGAGCATCCTCCATATGGCCCACAATATGGACGAGGACGATGCCCCGGGCGCGACAGCTCCCGACACATCACCTCTCCCATCTTTGCCTTTGTCGCAGCCGGCCGCGGTTCACACACCGGTCGAGGACACCCACCACGTGGTATTCGTGGTGGTCGCGGCCTCCCTAACAAGTGCATGGCATGTGGCAGCCTGGACCACATCATGTCCTCATGCACTGCCCATGATGACGGTCTCATGAGGTGGACACTCGCAAAGCGAAAGAAGATCGTCCAGAAGTATGGCGCCCTTTCACACGCAGTCTTGCTCAGCGACGTCCCCGCCGACGACACGGACAGTCTGTCCACCCTCGAGGATTGCACGGATGAATACGATGACACCGAGGTGAGTGTCCATTTCAGCTCTGTAGCATTCTCCTCTTCACTTATCCCAGGTCGGGACCTCTCATAGTTCTGGGTGGTTGATTCAGCTTGCTCGATTAATCTCACCGCATTTCGCGGTGACTTCATTCGATTCATACCCCCCTCCGCTTTCTCTCGCGTGAGTGGGGTCGGAGTTGACGTAAAGGGCAGTGGCTCGGTGCGGATTTCTGTCAAGCTTGCGTCTCGACAGCTTATTCACCGCACGATACATGCACTTTACACCCCCGACATGTCCTCTCGACCCGCTCAGCGCATCGGCCGACTCCTTAGTGTCAGTTGGATGCAGACCCACAACGGCTGTGAATTCATCTTCCCCACTGACTCTTAAATTGGTCTTCTTGTGGTGCCCACATGAATGGGTGTGCTAGAGCCGTCCAAAAACGGTCTCTACCTTCTCCCCCACCAGCCGGAGCTCCCCTCCAGCCCCTCCACGGAGAAAGCGCTAGACCCCTCTTCCGGTGTCGCCCTTGCTGCCCAGTGTGACCTTGTACTGTGGCACCGCCGGTTTGGACACCTTAAGATGCAAAGCCTGCGGGCCCAGCACACACACGGTGTCCCTACTAGCCTTGCATTAGCCAGCTCTTAAAAAAATATTTCTTGCGATTCATGTTTGTTACACAAAGCCACAGTTGCACCACGCAACACCATCGCTTGCGCGGAACCTTCCCGTCCGCTCCTCAACATGTCCTCTCACCTATTATACCAGTCAATGTCCCCTCCCCGCATGGCCTCCGCTATTGCTTGCTCGTCATCGACCACCACACCCACTACATGTGGGTGCGGCTCCTCAAGTCAAAAGACGACGCATGTTCGGAACTTGAAACCATCCTATTGGACATAAAACACTTGCATGCACGCCATCACTCCCAATCGGGCGCGTTCGCACCAGTCATGAAATTAGACTCAGACTCTGTGTTTGAAGCTGTTGTCACCCGCTAGATGTTCGGACGCCTCGGAGTCGGGGTATAGTTCTCTGCCCCCTATGCCCATCACATGCTCGGCAAAGCCGAACGCCCTTGGCGCACTATCCGGGACAATGCGTTTGCGATGCTCCACAGCATGGACGTTCCCGATTCCATGTGGTCGTGCGCTGTCAACACAGTTGTGTACCTCCGCAACCGCACATACAGTCGCTCAGTTGGACTCGCTAGTGACATCCCCCTCACACTCCTTACGTCATCTGTGCCTCACGCATCCAATTTCCGCGTCTTCGGGTTCGCCGTCTTTGCCAAGATGCCCGACAAGATACGTCGGAAACTCAGTGAAAAGGCGTTTCGTGGTGTCATGGTTGGCTATCCCCCAGACGCACCCGGGTACCGCGTGTACAACCCGGAGACAAGCCGCATCACCACATCCGTCCATGTTGCCTTTCAGGAGAACACCCCGGGCTTCGGCGCACGCATCTCCATCGACTCGGTCATCACCGACTCGTCGGAACCCCCCAATCCACCTCCCCCCAATCCCATTCCATCGACACCACATTGCCCGAACCCCTATCCCCTCCTACAGCCCCTCGCCAAGCCATACTCCGGTCTCATCCCCTGCGCTGCGGCGACATGGTTGCCCATGTGTCCGACTACCCACCGACACTCGTGACGGCGTGATGTGACCCTCAACAGGGCAAGGCCAAAGAGAACATCTTCGAGCACCCTCACGCAAGGCTAGGGATCAGCCATCGATGCATCGTCGATAGTATCATCATCGCCTGGTGATAGTGCCATCGATGTGATAGGTTGCGACATCGACATTGACATGATCGCAGTAGTGCTCGCATCAATGCCATCAATTATCAAAACAATTGTAAAATATTGATTATTTAAGACCGATGTATCGATATATCGTCTCAAATATCGATACATCGGCAATGATATCAGCTTAAATTGCCATCGATGTCAGCATCTCAAACTAACAACGCCATCAACATCGACAATCCAGGATATCAATACCATCAACATCGACAATCCAAGATATCAATACCATCAACATCGACAAAATTCACTTGATCCCTAGCCTTACCCTCACGTCCCCGACCTCATCACTGGTTCCCCCCACACACCTGCCAGCACATCACCTTGTGCCGTCGCTCTCTTGTCCGCCCGAGAGTGTATGGATTCGAAATCGTACCGGGCTGTGTTGGACAGCGCCCATGCCCCCCAGTGGCACGCCGCTATGCAGCAGGAGTATCCCTCCCTCATGGACGACGGCATGTGGGAACTCGTTGACCTTCCCCATGGTCGCATGGTCGTTAACACAATGTGGATCTACAAGGTCAATTCTGACACCACCGGCGACGTCTCCCGCTTCAAAGCACGTTTCGTCGCCAAAGGGTGCAGCCAACGCGATGGCCTAGACTACACGGAGACGTTCTCCCATGTCATCCGCATGTCAAGCCTGCGCCTCTTCCAGGCCATCGTCGCCGCCCTCGACCTTGAGCTCTATAAGCTTGACATCGACACTGCGTTTCTCTACGCCCCTATTCAGGAAGACGTGTACATCCGCCAGACCCTCGGATTTAGCGATGGCACGTCCAAGGTGTGTCACCTCAAGCGCTGTCTCTACAGCCTTAAGCAGTCCCCTCGCGAATTCAACATGCTCCTCCGCGCATGGCTCGTCGACCATAGGTGGCAACAATGCGTTTCAGACCCGTGCATCTACATCTTCCGCACCGGTCACGTCTTCGCCGCCATGATCGCACTGTACGTCGATGACATTCCCGCAGCCTACAATGATGCCACATGGCTTACATCGTTCAAGGCTCAGCTCGGAGCACGGTTCAAAATCAAGGACATCGGCGACCTCTCCCCACTCCTCGGCATGCACATCACCCGCGATCGCTCGGCTCGCACCATCTCGCTGGACCAATCCAAGTACCTGCGCGACATCCTCGCCAAGTACGGCATGACCGACTCTAAGCCACCGTCCCTCCCTATGGACCCCGGCTTCTTCGCCGGCTTCGCGCACACGACCTGGCCCCCTCTCACTGGAGTGGACAAGGACGTCTACCCCTGTCTCATGGGGAGTCTCCAATACGCGGCCGTCTGCACGCGCCCCGATGTCTCCACGGCGTTGAGCATCCTCGGCTCCGCCCGGGCCTCCCCCAGGGACGCACACCTGCGGGCTCTAAAAAGGTTCTCCGATACCTTCACGGCACCATCGACATGGGCCTGACGTTTGGGGGGGGGGGGGGCGCACGGACCACAATCTCCAACTCACAGGCTTTGTCGACGCTGAATGGGCAAATAAACGACAGGTGCACCCGCAAGTCTCGTTCGGGCTATCTATTTACCCTCGGACGCGGGCCCATCAGTTACAAGTCCAAACAACAAACTTGTGTGGCCCAATCCACGTGTGAAACCGAGTACTACTCTGCGGCTGAAGCCACTAAGGAGGGACTCCACCTCCGGTAACTTATGGGGGAGATCTTCAACGCCCCATCACCGAAACCACCACCATCTAGGAGGACAACCAAAGCGCCATTGCGTACTCCCAGAATGCCTTGGTCAGCGAGAAGACCAAACACATCGGTATGAAGTGGCACTTCCTCAAAGACCACATGGAGCAGGGAACCATCAAGTTGAGATACCTCCCCATTGACCAAATGGTGGCGGACATGTTCACCAAGCCCCTCCTAGGACCACCACTGGCAAGACACCGAAATGCAGTCCTTGGAGGACATGACCCAATGCAACGCTTCATCCCGTAGCTACCTTCATGGGGAGTGTTGTAAATAATACCTTATAGTTAACAGTTGCATATAGCTACAGTAAGCTATTCTAGATATGATTAGTACATTTCTAGATCGGACATACCGATAACCTGTTTGATTCGGTACAAAGCTGACGCTAGGCTGTAGCTCTCTCACTTCTGTTGTCCCGACACCACGCCTCGGGCTTGTTTGTCCTATTTGCGTGACTGTGACTGTAACTATGTTTGCGTTAGTTACCTTCCATGATAATCGTGTCTGCACGGTTCAACATGCTCACCCCGCCTAGCCCCCTACCGTGCCAAGGCTATCACGGCTGCATGGTTTCCGGGCGCCCACGATGAGGAGATGGGGGTGAGTGACGTATGGCCTACGAGTAGATTGCGACCATATCCTCCTCCCGGGGGCGCCGTCTATACGCCGCCGGCGGGCGCCTTCACTCCGTATCGCACTCTAGGCTTCCTCCCCGACCTCACGTCCGCGGTTGGAGAAAGAACTCTAGGACCTCCTCGCGAGCCACCGCCGGCGTAAACCGCTCTCGCGGTTCCACCCCGATCCCACTCGCGCGACCAATGCCTCACCCATGCATGCCCTTTGCCTCCATATCTCAGCGGGCTCACCATCTCGATGCCACGCCGATGGCCACTCATACCTTTCAGCCTCTACCACATACCACCCCCGCCGATCCATGCCCTCGCCGCCCCCCGATCACCACCCACTCTGTTGGGATTGACTCGAGAAGTACTTGCGACCCGACCTAGACCCCGGATGGAGAAGCCTATTGGAGGACATCGCTGACTATTGCCCTCATACTCTTCGAGTGGACGTCCGCTAAGCGGATCTTAGGAAGGGACGGGGGGAGGGGGGATGTGCTTATGCCGATTTTGGCAACGTCATCAACACTTACAACAATCGGGGTTTCTTATGGCGAGAGGGGGATTTTGTGGATTTCACTGAGTAGAGTGTAAAACAATGAATTCCTACATATATATGGCACCGGATACTTGTTGATTACAAACCCTTATTTGCGGTGTTATTGTTTTTAGTCCCTAGGAGTATCTTGGAAAAGGGCAGCCAACCGAACTCTTAGATGTACTATTGTATTCTTACTCATGGATGGGCATATGCAAGCGTGCCTTTAGAGAGCTACCGTACAATGTGAGGGATAAATGTTAATTTTTTCGTTTGTTTCAGTGGAAGTCGCTTTGATTGAGCGGAGGTTCACCCAACGATAGTTATGGAACTCGCATTTTAACCTCCGAAATGCAAATACAAGCGCAATTGCGCATGGGCTTCTCTTCTACTAGTTATATCTAAATTGAAATTGTTTACAAACATGTACCGTATGCGCCGATTTAAACAAATACCGTATGCGCCGGTTGCTGTCCATGGGCCCCTCCCAACAATACAAGTTACAAGTCAGGGCTAGACCATTAACCACCTAAATCCAACCTCTCCAAAGGGTGCTCGGGGGTTTAACTCCTCCCCGGGGTGTGCGCGATGCGGGGAGGTGGCGGCGTGCAGTTAGGGGCGTGCACATGTGCAGTGTGTGGAGGCGCTGCGAGTGGTTGTGCGGGAATCGATGCGGGAAGTGAGTAGGAGATTATGCAGCCATTGGACAGTGTGCGTATGGAGTTGTGCCATGATGCGTGATGTATCGAGGCGTGCTTTTGAGATGAGTTTGTCAAGATTGTCAGTGCGGAGGGTGAGGAGAGAGGTGAGACTTGAGATGGTGGATGAGTGCGGTGTACCCGTGCGGCTCATGACGATGGGGAGGATGTCGACTGTTGTACATGGCCAGTGCTGACGTATGGTATTGGCGAGGGGGGTGTATTTGGTACGAATCCTTTGGGGTGTGTGGGAGAGGTTATGGTCCGTGCAGTACTTCCATTCTCCTATCTGGATTTTTTTAATCGAGGAGTATCGGGGGCAATCGATTGTGTGACCGACGTATCGAGGTTCGGGGAGTCGGATAAAGACAGGTTCGTGTGCCGGGGTCGCAACGCAGGGGGGGGGGGGGGGGGGGGGGGGGGGAGAATCTCGGTGGGGAGGACAGCACGGCAAGAGGTTAGAGAGTCGGGCGAGAGGCCTTCATCAGCGGTAACAAGACGGGTGGGTATGTGGGTGGGGTGAGGGAGATGGCAGTCAAGAGGGGTATGGGTTAGTGTGGGGGATGAGAACGATTTGATGGGTTTGATACCAAAGTCTGCGGTGATGGTCTCCCATCGGCCGCCGTTGTGGCGTTCCAAAAGGGAGAGGATTAGTTGTAGCGCGCTGTTGTGGCGGTTTTGTCTTAGGCCAAACATGGTGGGGCAGTTACCGGCCATGTTGCCGTTGCTAGTGAAATAGCCACACATGGGGCAACGCATGGTGGGGTTGTGTGTGAGGAGGCGGGTGTTGTGTACGCCCCACATGAATTCTTGCTTGTGGGTGAATTGGGTGTTGGTGAGTGTGGTGCGTTCTTGTGGAACGAGAAGTCGGCGCCGTCCTCCTTGGCGCGGGTGAGGAGGGCTCCGTGCTTGGAGGTATGTGAGAGGGGGGTGTGTGTGCGTGTGTTTGGTGTTGTGTGTGTGTGTGTGTGTGTGTGCTCTGTTTTGAGGTTGGTGCATCGGTAGGGTATGTGATCCCCTAGGGTTTGCGGTAAGAGGGTGTATGGCATGGTCTAGTGGCCTATCGACACGTCGTAATGTATGTTGTGTCGGGTGGGTGTCTGTCCGCTTAGCGAGGGTGTCTGCGAGGTCATTGCCTAAGGAGTGGTTGTGTGCTTTGATTTTGCCGAGGTGTGTGCGAATACCTGAGTCGCAACGGGTTTTGAGGGTGTGTGTAATGGAGAGGAGCGTGTTGCGGTGGATGTTGTGGCGGTAAGCACATGGGCAGTTCATGTAGGCTTGTATCAGGCGGAGGGAGCACGCACTGTCGGTAAGGAGGTGGGTGTGTCCGAGTTGGAGGCCTATGTCGATGCCCGCTAAATCCGCGCGAGTGACGGTGTGTGAGGGAGGGGTGGAGGTCACCAAAATCTTGATGCGGGTGTCCGAGGCGGGGTGGGTGGCGGCTGCTCCGAGGGGGGAGGGGCCTTCGTTCTTGGACCCGTCCGTGTATACGAAGTCGTGCCAATTCCAAGCAAGTTCTCCTCTGGTGGGGGAGTATGTTAATCCATGAAGGGGGTTAGAACCGCCGCTTCCCGGAACGGAGTTGTACACCTTATCCAAGTACCGCCAAAAGTCGGTACCCGATAGGAACATGTTGTGTATATGAACCCATCGCATCGCATCGCGACTGAGCGGCGAACACCTATAGCAAACACCTATAGGTGGAGGGCCAAGACTCCCCCGGAGTCTAGCGTACATATGTGTCCATTAGTAGTCCTACGGAGGGATATGTAAACACTCCCCCTTAATGGACAAACTCCGGCCGGTGCCCTAGTAAACCCCGCGTAAACGCGGAGGGCCCAGAACCTGTTAATCCATGTACACACGGAATGGCATGAAGGGGGATAGAACCGCCGCTTCCCGGAACGGAGTTGTACGCCATATCAAAATACCGCCAAAAAAGGCCGTACAACTCTGTTTTATCTGTACGCTAGACTCCGGGGGAGTCTTGGCCCTCCACCTATAGGTGTTCGCTATAGGTGTTCGCCGCTCAGTCGCGATGCGATGCGATGGGTTCATACACACTTTATGTTCCCATCGGATACCGACTTTTGGCGGTACTTGGATAAGGCGTACAACTCCGTTCCGGGAAGCGGCGGTTCTATTCCCCTTCATGCCATTCCGTGTGTACATGGATTAACAGAGTATGCTAGTTTCGCGTGCGTTCCGGGAGGGGATAAGTAATGGTGTGAGTTGGGTTTGGGGGAAGATGGTAGATGCATGCGGAGTGGGGTGAGTAAGTGTTGAAGAGGTGTGGAGGTGGGATGGTGATGGTGGGGTTGGGAAGGTGTGTGTTGTATATCGATTCGAGGGCGTTGTGAAGGGCGGTCATGGCTGGGCGTGAGGGCATGGGGGAGAGTGCGAGGGGGTTGGCGACGAGGTAGATGTCGACCATCCAACGTGTGCCGAATGGGGCGGGGGTGGGGTGGCCTGCGTGTTGGTCGGGAGATAGGAAGGTGTTTGCGTCGTTGGGAATGGGTGTAGAGGTGGTGGGTGTATGGAGAGGTGACGTATTTGGAATGGTGGTATGGTGTGTGTGTTCCCATCGGGGGAGTATGAGGATGGTGCAGCTGGGTGTGTGTGAGGCTGTGGAGTGGGCGCTGGTGATTGCGTGTTCCATGGCTCGGCGCATGCATTCGTGATCGTATTCTGGGTTGGCGATGTTGGTGCCGTGCTAGGTGTGTGGGGCGTTTCTGCCGTTGGATGAAAAGACTATGTCTTCGGGGTAGAGGCGCCCGCCGGCGGCGCAGCGGCGGCGGCCCCGGAGGGGGGTGCGCTCGCAGGCCCGTCGGCATCCCCTCACCTCCCCGTGGTGGGCGCTGGAAACCCCGTAGCCGTGCCAGGCCTGGCACGGTAGGGGGCTAAGAGGGCCGACAGCTCGATCCGCGGGATCAGCAGCTGTCGGGAAAGCCCTGTACAGAGGGCTTTTGAATAAAATAATTTCTGTGCGATACCGGCGCCAAGATCTCCCGCTCGGCCCGTCCGATATGTTTTTTCGCGTACAGATACTACTAAGGACAGTCCTATCTCGAGGGGGTGGGACCTGTACTTCAGAAGCGTTTGATTGCGAGGAGGGTACGGCCGGATCTGCGGTGGGGGGTGGGTGTTGGAGCTGGTGGTGGCCAGCCGGGAAGTAGCGCCAGGAAAGGGCGCTCGCTAGCCGCCGACCAGCCCTGTACCGGTCGACACTTCTCAGGGGGGGAAGCAAGACCTGGAGCAGGCCGGTGGCCGGTCGCAGGCGGAGGAGCGGCTATGTGAGGCGGCGGGGATCCTCAGGATCAGCCGCCGCCGGAAAGCCCTGTACGGAGGGCTTTTTTGGAAAATTAAACTAATGTCCGTACCCGGCGTCGAGCTAGTTGGGGAGCAGCACCAGGGTAGGGCGCTCACTAGCGAGCCGCCACGCCGACAGGATACATCTCCCGAGGGGGGAGGAGTAGGCTTGGGCGGCAAGGAGGCCTGTCGCGAAGGACGGAGCGACAAGATCTGGCGACGACGACCCTCCGGGTCGGCGCCGCCGGAAAACCCGGCACGGAGGGTTTTGACTAATTTCCGTGCACCCGCGGCCCGACGGATCCGGCTACGGCGACCTGACCCCCCCCCCCCCTCCTCGATACCCACTACTGGATAGACGAGACCCTTGCGGGGGGGCCCGGGTGAGCGCGGAGGCCCCAACCTCAACAAAGTCTGCTAGGTGGACGCGCATCAGAGGGGGGGAGGGTACGGACGCAGGCCGGACTACCTGACAGGTACCCGGGTACCAGACAGCGAAAAAACCGGGGAAATGAGCGGGGAAAATTCAGGTGCGGAGGCAGGAGCGCCCATTTTTTCTATGTCTATGTGTCTCGGTCCCCCCCACCTGCCCTGGAGGTGACGGGGGACCTCGACAAGGAGGACCGTCGCGTCGGCGGATGCGGCGGCGACCTTGGCGGGGCTTACGGGATGGGACGGCGGGATCGACGAGCGACCGCGCGAGGAGGGGTTTTTTGCCAGCCTTTCCCCTCCTATCTTCGGCAAGACCGAAGTCACGCGGGAGCTAGATTAGGCTGGCCCGTCGTCCCTCCCGAACGCCGACCGGCCTCGGCCGGTCGGCACCCCGGTTCGGTGGGAGCGGGCCGAGCATCGTGAAGGTCGAGCAGCAGTTTAGTTTTGCATTTCTCGACAAGTGGATTTATTTTTAGATCTGTTTTTCTTGATTACAAAATTATTACGCTGCTACTGCTTAGGCGGGGGGACTGTGGCAATTACTGCGGTTGCTTACAGTTTTTTAACTCCCGAGGAACGTCGACACACAGTGAAGCTAGGTGTGTCGATAGGTGTACCTGGTCGAAGAGACCCGGGCTAAACTCGCTTATAAGTCCTGTATGGCTTGGTAGAGAGGCCCGAGAGACAGCAGTCGGTCCAGTTTGCCGGCACATGTTGTAAACAATTTCCAATTTCCAATTTCGGGGTAGAGTGAGTGGTACGTGTGGGAGTGGAGTCATTTGTTAAGGGGGTCTGAGTATAATTCTGTCTGGATGCGGAATGTGGTGCGGAGTGCTGTGAGTAAGTCATGTCGAGTGGCCAATCTGTTGCGTGGTTAAATGTGATGAGCGGGTGCGTCTATGGGGGGGGTCCATAGTCGGGAAGGACGGGTGGAGGGGACGAATCATGAGTTGAATGCAATGAGGGCGGCAGGGCTAGAGGGGGTCTCACTGATGGTGTCGTGAAGTTGGAGGCAAGGGGCCCACTGGACCTCGTGTACTCGGGTGAGGTCGTGTTGTTGGCCTCGATCGCACCAGTCGCATTGCCATGTGACGGGTCCCTTAGCGGGGAGGCATTGGGAATGGACGGCGAAGTGCGGGCACGTGTAGCAAGTGGAGGTGGGGTCTGTGTGGAGGGGGTCATGGCAGATAGAGCATGTGGTGGGGAGTAGGTGGGGAGACATACCGAGGTGGGGGTAGAGGAGATGAGGCGGAAGCCGTCGTCGACTTGGAGTTGGATGTCGACTTCGACTTCGACTTGGAGGGGATGTACGGGGGGGAGGTGGGTGGGAGGGTCGGGGGGAGGAGGGGGGGGGCATGTGGAGGGAGGAGGAGAGCGTAGGAGGGGGTTGAGAGGTTGTGGTGTGGGTTTGGGTTGGTGTGAGGGAGAGATGAGGAGGAGGAGTCCATTGGGTCGGTGGAGTCTTCGGTGATGGTAGGGAGTGGGGTGTGGGGTTGGTGTCGGGATGGGGTGTGGCGGGTGAGCCGACTGAGTTGGTGGAGGGCATGGCGGAGGGGGTGGAGGGGGGTGGAGCGGTGCTTTGTGGATGGGGAGTTTTGGTGCGAGGGGTACGAAGGCCGGATGAGCGGGAGGTGGGGGAGCGGGGAAGGTGGGGGGATAAAACGGGAATCCACGAGGGGTGGATGGTGATAGGGGGGATGCTTGTTTGGGGGTGATGTGTTTGATGGGTAGGCGGTTGTGGATGGTATCGAGAGGTTCGGTGAGGACTGCGGCGAGGAGGCGAATGGGGACTGAGAGTGAGGTGGTCGACCCCGTGAGTGTGGATATGGATTTGCAAGATTGGAGGAGGATGGAGGTGTCGGTGGCGCGAAGGAGGACTTGTGGCCACGTGGTGATGTGGTTTTGCCAGAGGGGTGTGAAGCGGAGGAGGAGGGATGTGTGTTTCCGGCGAGGTGTGAAGTCGCAGTATGCTTGTTTGTAAGTGTGTGGGTAGGTGATATGGATGGCTCTGTCGCGGAGTGAGGCGAGGAGGGTGTTGTCTTGTCGGGTGAAGTGGGCGCGGAGTATGGTGGCGATGGGGTTGGTGAGGGAGAGGGGGGAGATGTTGTGGAACATAGTGCCTGCGTCGCGTTGAGCCCGTACAAGGCATCGGAGAATTTGGGGGGAGGTGCTGCCTGACATGATGAATTCTGTGGGCCAATGGGAGTATGTGGCGGAGATGGTGCTGATGTGTGCTCTTGCCATGCGGCCTCTATAGCCGGGAGTGTTCATGATTTCTCGGAGGTGGCAGACTGTGAGTTGTGCGGCGTGGGCTTTGAGGGAGGGGAGTCCGTAGCCAAGGTCGGAGGATGGGCGGTGGAGGTCTGTGCGGGGGAGGTTGCGCACCGAGGAGACGGCGGAGCGGAGTGCTCGGCTGATTTGGCCTTCAGGGATGTCCAGCTAGGAGTCGCTAAAGAAGCCGAGTTGGAGGGTGAAGTGCTTGCCGATTAGGAGGCCGCGGATGACACGAATCCTGCAGGATTGCGTGAGGAAGGATGTGGAAAGTGCACTGCTGAGGGATGTTGTAGCGCGCTTTAGTTCCAGCCAATGCTTGGTGAATGTGAAAGAGGTGCTTAGTTCGACTCCGAGGACGCGGTATGTGTCCGAGGGGCTTATGGAAGGGATGGGGGAGGGGCGTGAGTTGATGGTGATGAATTGTGTTTGGAGGCGGGATGCAAGGAGGGTGCGGTTGGCGAGGGAGAGGGCGTTGCCTGAGCGCCAAAGGGCGCCGGTAATGCAGCATTTTTGGATGTTGACAGTCATACATGTGTAGGCGCTGGAAAGGGAGAGTTCCCAGAGCTGGATGGACATGTTGGGGGGTGAGCTCGTGGTGAGGCTAGGGTCGTCGGCGAAGCCGTGACCGGGGTAGGTAGCTGTGGGCTGTGAGGGGTCAACGTTAGTGGTGAGGGCGCCAAGGCGGTATCCCACGATGCCCACCGTGAGCCAGCGGAGGAAGGGTTCGAGGAAGAGGGTAAACAAGAAGGGGTAGAGAGTGTCCCCCTACAATGTGCCACGGTTAATGTCGATGGAGGGGGTGGAGCCGTATGGGGCGATACAATCGGTGGAGGAGACACCGTAGAGTTGTTCGTAAATGTCGACAAAGGTGGGGGGCATACTGAGTTGGCGCATGTGTTTGAACATTATGCGGTGGTCGGCGGCATTGAAGGCGCCTTTGAAGTCCGCGTACATGACGTAGATGTCCTTATTATGGATTTTGTCGTGTATGCTGCGGTGGTGCCGGAGTCCGTCATGCTGGTCGCTTAGGATGCCGTGGGTTTCGGCGTACTTTGATCTTGCATCTTTGATAAGTGCGGTCCAGAGTTTAAGAAGGTTGGTCATGAGGGCGATGGGGCGGTAGTTGTCGAGGAGGGTGGGGTAATCTTTTTATGTAGGAGGCATGTGGTGCTGTGGCACCATTCGGGGGGGGGGGGGGGGGGGGTGTAGGCATTGTGGGCGAGGATGGAGAGAAGGGAGAACAGGGCGGAGCGGGTCGCTAGGGGTAGGAATTTTATGATTTCGTTTGGGATGCCATCGGGGCCGGGGGCCTTGCCCGTGCCGAGTGAGTTAATCGTTTTATCAAATGTATCGCGGGTTATTATGTCGGCGAGGGTGAGGGAGGCGTCCCCGCGGGGTTCGATGACGAATGAGTCGGGGTTGTCCGAGTGTTCCCATGGTGGGATGGGTAGTACGGGTGGGATAGCGCGGCTGAGTTCGGCGTCGAAGTGCGAGTGGACTGCCGCGAGGACTTCGGTGGGGAAGGTTGTAGTTGTTTTATCGGGTCGAGTAACTTTATGTGGGGTCGAGGTTGCGCGGCTGTGAGGGAGGAGGCCGCTTTTAATTTTCAAGAGACGGTGGGAGGATTTCGGGTAAGCGTCGTAGGCCGTATTGGCGCGGGATTTTATTTTTCGCAATTCGTCTTAGGTGGTGGCGCGGAGGAGGTGGCGTATGCGTCCTTGACACTGTTGTATGATGGTGTCGGGGGGCGATAAATTCGGTCGTATTTAAGAGAGCTTGGGCGAGGGGGAGGGGGGCACGGTTGATGCTACATCGGCGGAGGTTTTGTATGAGTTTGCGGGGTTTTTAAGGAAGCCGTGTGGGGTCGGGGGACGAGGTCGGGGGTCGGGGCTGCTTCGGGGGGGAGAGGGGCCAGATGGTGGCTGCGTGGTCCGTGTGGTGGGAGAGGAGGGTGGTGAATTGCGAGGCGAGAGTGTCGAGGTGTCAGGGGAGGCTGTGGATGAAGGTGTGTTGAGTATTGCAACATGGACTGTGGCAGTTTGGTTGATGAGGGTGGGTGTGCTATATAAGTATTCTTTTATGTAGGCGGGTGTGAGGGGGAGCTTGAAGGTGAATTTGCGGGTGGTGTGGTGTGTGTGAGGGTAGTCCTTGGGTGATGGGGCATGAGCGATGAGGGAGGAGGGGGCCGGGAATCCGAGCTGACGAGGTGGATGACCGAGTGGTCGGTGAAGTGTGTGTGGGAGGGGAAGACCAAGATGGCGGCATGGGAGAGGCCGAGGGGCGAGGGGGCGAGGGGCGCGGGGAGAGCAAGTGGTCTAGGCAGCCGCCGCTGCGGGGAAAGGTGGGGATGGGGGGTTGGAGGGGTTGGAGGTGGGATATGAGTAGGGAGGTGAGGGTGGGGTGTCCGGTACCTTGAGTGGTAGTCGTTTGGAAGTCTCCCCCCAGAGGACGTGGTGAGTTGGGTGGTTGTATGCAAGTCGGAGGCCCCACGCTGCAGATTGTGCGTACAACCGGGTCAGTTGGGGGGTGTGGAGTTGAGGCATGTATACTCCGAGGAGGAGGTAGGGGGTGCCTGAGTGTGGGACGAGGGATAGGCCAGCGATACAGGGGATGAGGTGGAAAGGTGGGGCGAGGACTGTGGCGGATTGGAGTGAGGTCTTGCGAACCGCGAAGAGGACGCCCGCAAAATTGAAATTGAAATTGAAATTACTTACAACATGTACCGTATGCGCCGGTTTACATCAAGTACCGAATGCGCCGGTTGCTGTCTCTGGACCCTCCCAACTATGCCATACATGAAACTTACTATTCATAGCTAGAGCGTTAACCACCTAAATCCAACCTCTCCAAGGGTGTTCGGGGGTTTTACTCCCCCCCGGGAAGGGTGCGATGCAGGGTGAAGATGGAGTGCAATCTGGGGCGTGCGAAGGTGCAGTGTGCGGGGGCATGGCGAGAGGTCGTGCGGGACTTGATGCGGTATACAAGTAGGAGGTGGTGTAGCCATTGGACAGTGTGCGTGTGGAGTTGTGCGAGTATGCGAGATGTGTCGAGTCGTGCTTTAGAGATGAGTTTGTCAGGAGGGTCGGTGCGGAGGGTGAGGAGAGAGGTGAGACTTGCGATGGTGGATGAGTGCGGCGTGCCCGTGCGGCTCATGACGATGGGGGGGGTGTCGACCTCGGTACTTGGCTAGTGGGCGCGGATAGCATTTGCGAGGCTTGTGTATTTGGCACGAGTCAGTTGGGCTGTGTGGGAGAGGTTGTGGTCTGTGCAGTATTTCCATTCTCCTATCTGAATGTTTTCAATGGACGAGTAGCGGCGGCGTCCGTTTGTGTGACCGACGAAACGAGGTTCGAGGAGGCGGATAAAGTCGGGTTTGTGTGCAGGGGGTCGTAGCCCGGGGGGGCGAATCTCGGGGGGGGGGATGGCGGGGTACGAGGCTAGGGAGTCGAGTGAGAGACCTTCGTCAGCAACAACAAAGCGGGTGGGCATGTGAGTGGGGTGGGGGGGTGACAGTCAAGAGGGGTGTGGGTGGGTGTGGGGGATGTAAATGATTTGATGGGTTTGTTACCGAAGTCCGCAGTGATGGTCTCCCATCGACCTCCGTTGTGACGTTCCAAGAGGGAGAGTAGGAGTTGCAGCGCGTTGTGGTGTCGGTCCTATCTTAGGCCAGACATGGTGGGGCAGTTACCGGCTATGTGGCCATTGCTAGTGAATTGGCCACACATGGGGCAGCGCAGGGTGGGGTTGTGTGTGAGGAGGCGGGTGTTGTGGACTCCCCACATGAATTCTTGCTTGTGGGTGAATTGGATGTTGGTGAGGGTTGTGTGTTTTTTGTGGAAAGAGAAGTCGGCGCCGTCCTCCGCGGCGCGGGCGAGGAGGGCACCGTGTTTGGATGTTTGCGAGAGGGGTGTGTGTGTGTGTTTGGTGCTGTAGGTGTGAGCGTCAGCTTTGAGGTTGGTGTATCTGTAGGGTATGGGTTCCCCTAGGGTTTGTGGAATGAGGGTGTATGGCCAGGTCCAGCGGCATATCGACACGTCTGAGCATGTGGTGTAAGTTGCGTCGGGTGGGTGTCCATCCGCGACTTGGTTAGCAAGAGTGTCTGCGAGGTCATTTCCTAGGGAGTGGTTGTGTGCTTTAATTTTGCCGAGGTGTGTGCGGATGCCTGCGTCGCAGCGGGTTTTGAGGGTGTGTGTGATAGAGAGGAGTGTGTCGCGGTGGATGTTGTGTCTGTAAGCTAATGGGCAGTATTAGTAGCCTTGTATGAGGCGGAGGGAGCACGCACTGTCTTTGAGGAGATGGGTATGGCCAAGTTGGAGGCCTATGTCAATGCTTGCTAATTCAGCGCGATTGATAGTGTGGGAGGGAGGGGTGGAGGTCACCAGAATTTTGATGCGGGTGTCCGAGGCGGGGTGGGTGGCGGCTGCTCCGAGGGGGGAGTTGCCTCCCTTCTTCTAGCCGTGTGTGTAAACGAAGTCCTGCCAGTTCCAAGCAAGAATTCCTCTGGTGGGGGTGGGGGGGGGGTATGTTAGTTGCATGCGTTCATGAAGGGTGTAGGTAAGGGGGTGAGTGGGGTTGGGGGGGAGGTGGTAGATGCATGCTGAGTGTGGTGAGTAGGAGTCGGTCAGGTGTGGAGGTGGGATGGTGATGATGGGGTTGGGGAGGTGAGTGTCGTAGATAGACTCGAGAGTGTTGTGGAGTGCGGTCATGGCTGTGTGTGAGGGTAGGGTGGAGAGGGCTAGGGGGCTAGCGACGAGGTAGATGTCGACCATCTAGCGTGTTCTGAATGGGGTAGGGGTGGGGTGGCGAGTGTGTTGGTCGGGGGGTAGGAAGGTGTTTGCGTCGTTGGAAAGGGTGTAGAGGTGGTACAAGTACCGCCAAAGTCTACTTGTATCTAAGTCTACTTATCAAAGTACCGCCAAAGTCGGTACTTGGATAAGGCGTACAACTCCGTTCCTCGAAGCGGCGGTTCTAACCCCTTTCATGCCAGTCCGTGTGTTCATGGATTAATAGGTTATGGGCCCTACAAAGGGATATGTAAACACTCCCCCTTAATGGACATCATCCCATGAACTCCGGCCGGTGCCCTAGTAAACCCCGCAATAAACGCGGAGGGCCCATAACATGTTAATCCATGTACACACGGAATGGCATGAAGGGGGTTAGAACCGCCGCTTCCCGGAACGGAGTTATACGCCTTATCCAAGTACCACCAAAAGTCGGTACCCGACAGGAACATATTGTGTATATGAACCCATCGCATCGCATCGCGAATAAGCTGCGAACACCTATAGCGAACACCTATAGGTGGAGGGCCAGGACTCCCCCGGAGTCCAGCGTACGGATGTGTCCATTAGTAGTCCTACGGAGGGATATCTTAACAATGTATGGGGAGTTTATGTATTTTGAGTGGCGGTATGGTGTGTGTTCCCAGCGGGGGAGTATGAGGATGGTTACGGAGGGTGTGTGAGAGGCTGTGAGGTGTGCGCTGGTGATTGCAAGTTCCATGGCGCGGCGTATGCATTCGTGGTCGTATTCTGGGT
This sequence comes from Tetraselmis chui, assembly GCA_026401115.1. Lineage (NCBI taxonomy): Eukaryota > Viridiplantae > Chlorophyta > Chlorodendrophyceae > Chlorodendrales > Chlorodendraceae > Tetraselmis > Tetraselmis chui. The sequence continues at coordinate 590,509 of JAPMLY010000006.1, forward strand.
TGGCGATGTTGGTGCCGTGCCATGTGTGTGGGGCATTGCCGCCGCTTGATGAGAAGACTATGTCTTCGGGGTATAGGGAGTGGTAGGTGTGAGAGTGAAGGGATTTATTGAGGGGGTCGGAGTAGAGTTCTGTCTGGATGTGGAATGTGTGGCGGAGAGCTTTGAGGAGGACGCCTGCATTGGGTTGGGGCACATGTGAGTAGTGTGGTCGATAACTTTTGAGAAGGTAGTGGGGCATGACGAGGCGCCAACGACCGCCACTAATAGGGAATAGAGTACCGCTAATAGCATGACACTAAGTACTAGGATGGCAAATAGCTACCTTGTACATAAGTACTAGGCAACAAGATGCTAGTACTAACATAGAGTCGTGGGTGGAGAATGGGTGGGGTGTGTGGGTGAAGGGAAGGGGTTGGGTTGGGGGGGTGGAGGGCGGAAAGCAGATGGGAGCGCCCGAGTGGGAGGGGAGTGGAGCGGAAGGTGTGGTGCCATAGGAGTGAATGTAGAGAGTAGACAATGGTTCGGGGGTCGAAGTAAGGGGGGTTGTACACCTGGTCGGGGGGTGCTGTGAGGATAAAGTACGTGTGTAAGATGACATGGGTCCCGCATGACCAAGCTAGGGACGCGTCGTTTTGGCGTGGGGGGTTAAGTATACGGTGTGTTCCAAAAGGTGGGGGGGGGGGGTTAGTTTTCAAGGAGGCGAGGAGTGAGACGGAGCGAATGAGAAGGGGCGGTGGGGAGGGGGTGATGGAGGGAGTCAATCCAGGCAGCAGAAGTGTGGGTTATGTGCAAGAGTCCAAAGTGGGAGCTTTGCCAGGTGAGGACTAGTAGGGGGTGGTTGGGTGTGGCTGGGTGAGGAGGTGAGCCTCTATTAGAGGTTATTCCATTGGCTGGGGTATACCGCGTGGTTGTGGTAATTATCGACTTCGTTATTGGTGATTACATTGTAGGATGAGGTGGCAGTAGAGCGCAATTTGGCTAGGGAGGTGGCAAGGGAGTATAGGTTGGTTAGTTCTTGGTAACGGCCACATTGGAAGGAGAGTATGGCGGAGGAGTCAAGATGGCCAAGCGGGGTAGGGAGGCCATATTCGAGGTTTATATCAAACAGGTAGTTGTAGAGTTTGATGGTGCAAGTTTGGGGGTTGAAGTGAGGCGGGAGTGAGGCCCTGTGCGAATTAGCTATAGTATGACGTCGGATTTCGGGTAGGGGGGTGGGGGGGGGGGGGTTGTGGGGTCTAACCTCCGGGCCGTGAGGCCCATCCGTCGGGGAGTTAGGGTCGGGGTTCGGCCACGTCGGCCGGAGCGGAGCTGGAGGTGGTGTTGGGGGCGCCGGAGGTTTGCTAGCTCGCATGGGGGGAAGGGGCATCGCCTGGAAGTTCCTCGAGCAGGTCCTCGAGGTTGTATTCAGAGTCCGCCTGAGAGGGGGTGGGGAGGGGAACACGGGAGGGGTGGAGGGGGGGGGGGTTTGTCCAGGATGGGATGCGAAGGGGAGGACAAGGTCGGGACTAGGGAGGGGGGGGGGGGTGACGGGAGGGTGGGATTTAGTGGGGCGGGGGGGCTCGCGGGAGGGGGGGGAGGGAAAGTTCTTGTGTTGGAGGGGGGGACGGGTGTGTATTGTGATGCTTGCCGGGGGGGCGGGTTTGAGCGCGGGTTCGGTGGGGATCCGATAGGTGGGGGAGGAGTCTATAGGGTCATGCGGGGGCTTAATAGGGATGTGCGGGGAGGTGACGGGCGGGGGGGGGGGGGGTGGAGGTTAGGGTGGGTGTGGTCGAGGGGGGGTGTTAGAGGGGAGGGGGTTGGGAGAGTATGGGAGGGGTCGGGGTCATGGTGGGGGTGGGGGATGGAGGAGGGGTCCATGGGACCGGCGGAGTCCTCGGTGATAGTGGGGAGGGGGGTGTGGCGAGTTGGAGTGGGCCGGTGCGCGGGGGTGGGGTCGGGGGAGGTGGTTGGGGAGGTGGAGCGACATGGGAGGTGGATCGACGTTTTCTGGAGGAGTGGAGGGCGGGCGGGAGGTTGGTGGTGGGCTAGGTGGGGAAGGTGGAGAGTTGAATGTCATGGAGGGAGTTGAGGTCGAAAGGGGTGTCTTCGTCGGCTTCAATCATCGTGTAGTCGGAGGTCTCGAGTTGCCACTTATTGTAGACGTTGTCATCTAGAAGGTGGCATGTCCATAGGAGGAGGAGGGTGGGGGGGTTGCGATAGAGGGTGTTGTGTTTGGTGATGTTGAGGGGAGGGGAGGAGGGAGTGGTGGTGAAGACATGGTCCGAGAGGCGGGCCATGCCGATGGTGGAGTAATGATGGGGGTGGATGGTGAGTGTGCAAGAGGCGTGGGTGTGTGAGCTCATGTGAATGAATGTGTGTTGGAGGGGGATGTGGGAGTGCCGTTGGTGGAAATGAGTATGCAATACATGTCTGTGGTGAGGGAGATTTGGATGTTAGTGGCGATGTTGGGGGAGGTGGAGGGGTGGGAGCGGTAGTAAGAGCCATCTGGGAGTTTCTGTAGGGAGGTGTGTCGTGTGAGGTCGAAGGTGGAGTGAGAGAGGGGGTTTGAGGTGGAGTGGGGTGGTGTGAATGCACGTGCGGTTTGGTGTAGGAGGGTGTATTGCCAGTGTGTGGGTGAAATGACGCCGTCAACGTTGATGCAGGGGAGTGAGAGAGTTTATCGAGATTGGATGAGGACCGTTGTGAGGCACGTGGCCACCCAGAAGGTGCCCCATACGTGCCCAATTACGGGGGGAGGTGTGATGGTGACGTTGTCAAGATGCGGGGCAGGGGGTACCGGGATGTGAAGTGAATTGTTGGGGGTGTGTAGGGATACATAGCCGGCTGGACTGTGAATGAATCGGGTTATTGGGCAGGTGGAGGATATTTACCCGGTAGGAGGAGGGGACACCCTCGATCGGGGTTGGGTCGTCGAGTGGTTGCATGGCGTCCGCAAATTGGAGGAGAAACTGGGTCGACTCCGGGAGGTCCTCGACTTGGGAGGGCATGGAGGACGAGGGGAGGTTGCCGACGGGGGCGATCTCGATCGCGAGGCGGTCGGTGAGGAGGTCTTGTACAAAGGCGACATCTTATGGGCCGGACCAAGTTATGAAGAGGGGAGAGCTAATTTTGACACGTCGACCTGAGAGTTCGGGGACTGTGACACCTCTGAGGAACTGAATTTTCTGCTGATTCGGTGTGGTGAGCATGTGAGGGAGGGCAGCAGCCCGGGTCGACGCCGGACCGGCCGATCGGAGACCACGTTGCTGTGAAGTAAGTTGATATAACATGCCTATCGTTGTAAAAGAGGTGGGGATGTCCATGCGGACCTCATGGAAGCTTGATTCGAGGTCGACGGGTAGGGGGGTACTGTCGAAAGTTGGGGGCATGATCGGGTGGTGGGTGCGAGTGGTGTCCGCTGTCCATCGCGTGTGATGGGCGAGTTCCCGGCCGAATATATTTTCAACTCGAGTGGGGAGGTCGTCGATCCGGTTAAGGCTTTCGAGAAGCTTGCTTCAAGCAACTGAGCAGGTCGAGAGCAGCGAGTCCGAGGGACGAGTCGATTCCGGAAGGAAGACTCCATGCATCCAAAAGCTAACAAGGTGGGGGGGATTGGAGTATTGGCCATGTGAGTAGGTACGAGTCGACAGTGCGGGCCGAAAGGTCAGCGGCCCGTCCTAGGTCAGTGGATGACCTCGGGGCAGCGAAGATCAGAGGCGCCTTGAGGCCCCGGCCATGTGAGGGTTCCGGTGCAATGCCCAAGTCATGTTTTGCTGGGGGTGGTTGGGGCACAGTGACGAAAGGAGCGAGCGGGTGTCCCGCGAGGCGGCTCCGTGGGTTGGATTGGTCCGCGGCGTGCGCATGCGCGGAGCTGTCCCGCATCAGCACATGTCTATACGTGGGCGGGAGGTTAGAGGTAGAAGTCATCACGACCGAGGCAAGATTGGAGTAAGGTGTGGTTGTTGTGGGGTTGGTCGTATGGTTTAGAGGTGGGGTCGTATTGGGTTGCGTGTGTTGGCGGCACACGACCATGTCTTATGGGACATGGGTTTGATGGATGTTGGCGGCGGACGTGAACGTCCGGACGCTCGGTGGGGCGCGGGGCGGCGCGCCGTCCCTGTGGAGGGGGGAGTTTTGTAATCGATGGCGGACTTTGTGTGTCCGTAGTAGTGAGGAGGGTACGTGTTTGGATTTCAAAGTGGGTGGCGCGAGAGATGTCGGGGGGGCAGAATTCGAAATTCGGAAAGCTCCGCCTTGCTGTGTGTACCTTTTGGTGCCGCTACGGATCTAGTGACCTTGGTGAGATGGGCTCGATTGGGAAGAGGTGGACGGTACATGTTATTCAACGAGCCCTATGTCCACTAGTCTTACGCTCATTGGGAGGCCACGCCCTGAGCGAAGACGGTCGGCGTTGCTCATTCGAGCTACCGACCCATCCATGTTTTGTGGTTGAGTAGTATTTTAGTAGTATTGTAGATCTTATTACTGTCTTTAGTGACGGTACGATCCTATAGGTTATAGAACATGTAATGTGAGCATGGCACCGCGTATGAAGCGCTCTTGCTAAAGTACATGCTTAGGTATCCGATAATGTTCTATGTGTAATAGGCTCTTTTGTTTAGGACTTGGGGATGAATAAAATAGCAACATTCAAAATATAACACGTGTTAAGTGATCCAGATGCGCCCTCGGAAGGAGACCGCCCTCGGAAGGCAGAGGTTGTACCCAAGTAAGGCGCCATAATGATGCTTCAACAACGAGAAAGAAATACACAAATAAGCCTTTTAGTCAACCACGACGAGGTCCTAGCAGTGGCGAAATGGCAAAGGCACTTGCGTGAATGGAAGGCCCGTCTTGACGGAGAGCAACTTCGACAAAATAAGGCGGAGCAGGAAGCGGGTTGGAAAGATGTTCCTAAAATGGAGGACGGGACTGACGTCGGGGTGAAGTTCGCAATTGTGGAAGGTGCGAGGTCCAATTGTGATATTAGAAACGAATAATTTATACGCCATTGAAATTACGGTCGCATGTTAATATATTATCATCATTATTTGCTTTCCATATCGGCACCATAGCAAGTAATAGCATAACATTGCTTTCCTAAATGCCAACAATCACGTAATATATATCATCAAAATAGTGTGCTAAGACTTTGGGCGCTTGCTACGTTGTCACTCCATGAACACGACTTGATGAATACTTTTGTTCGTTGTCCTTTCATTACAAGAATCCGCATGTCATGCGAGATTTCGCGGAGGTAACTGAAGGGATTTTCATGAAATGTTGCATTTTTTTCATAGGCGACTTCAAATACATTAAAAGAGGACATCGCTACTCTCGTCAAGAGCACCTCCAAGTATATTTCCTTCGTCATCGCCGAATCCAACTACGGAGTGTCAAAAGGGGACAACATCTCGTATGAGTTCGACCTACCCGAGGACAAGTGGGGGGTCGAATAGTTTGAGCAAGCGATTAAAGTGGTGAGGGACGCAATCGGCATATTGGAAAACACCCGGTGGGTTTTCTTTGTCTCATCTAAGCAATTAGGTGACGTTCTAGCGGCGCTTGCAGCAAACAACATGTGCTTCAAGCTCTTAGTGTGGACGGAGCAAACCAACAAGCCCGCCCTTGTGCGGTCATGGCGCCAAAACTGTGAGTATATTGTGTTTTGCTGGGCGAGACTCGGGGAGGGAGACGCGGAAAGGTTTGTTGTGCCATGTCCCGCTGATCCCGAGCGCTACTTCACATGTTTTGAATCCCCACCAGTGGCGAAGCCCTTCATGTTCGAGGGTGACATACTGAATGCGTACCAAAAGCCGGTTAGTGTCACGCGCCGGGTTTTGGACTAAGCGGCCCTTGATGAGGGGGTTGTGATCGACTTGACTTGCGGGAGTGGCACCACATGTTAAAGCTTCTTACTCTCCCATGTCTCTTGTTTAGCCATCGGAAGTGTATCGATTATTTATGAAACGTATTTCCATACCCCTTAACAGATCGCCGCGGCATCCAGAGGGATAACTGAGCGTGGGGATATGCACTTGATAATGGTGGAAAAGAACGCTCGCCAACATCGTGGAGCCTTGGACCGCATATCTGTTTGGGAGTCCTCAGCCAAGATGGAGCGGCATACGGTGTGGACGAGGCAAGAGGAAGAGGACGCATTGAAGGAAAAGCTTAGGGCTCAGTGGATTGCGGATGAAGAGGCTTTGTAAAAGAGTAAGGAAAAGGAGGAAGAGGAACAAGAAACGGAAGAGGAAAGCTCTAGCTAGTGGCTCGTAATTATCCTTGTGCTCATTTCATTCCGTGACATGCCATGAATGGTGCAGTGTAATCAGAATTTCATCATACGTCCGAAAGTTTTGTTTCATATATTCTTGCAAAAACATTGTCCGAATTACAAAAGGTGCATGGCTTCTAGTTTTTTTAATTTTGCCCTGATTATGGGCTAATTAGAGCTATTCTTACAATGTTGAAATTTTGAGAGGTCAACCCACATTCATTTGGCCGACCTACCTTTTTTGTTGGTTGGTTGTTCTCAATAAACATGTACTTCGTTGCAATGAAATAACGCGAGTTTCCGAACGTAATTTGCCACGCTTGAAAAAGTCAATGCAGTAACATGCATTTGAACGAGGTTCATTTGCGATAGTATGGGCGGTCGGCACGATGTGCATCTTAACATGAAAGTTCATATTTCATATAGATAATTTCAACAACAAGTCACCCATTATTATAGCTAATGGGAGAGTTGGCATACATGACGCGTGATCACTCAAGCTTGCTTTGTCAAAAAAAATGAAGTTGAAGTCCTCTACAAGCTGCGTGCATGGTTATGGTTGGCACATATCGTTATACTACACATTTCAAATCCCACATCCTTTTGGCATGGAGGGTCTCCAACTTCTATCTCCCGATATTGATCTATTAATATGACAATGAGCTGACTCATGTTCCCGATATATCTGGCTTTCAATATCTCTTGTGCTTTGGTGACATACCCGCACTCTCCTCTGTTTGCATAATGCATTCCCGTCAACCCGCGATATGAGTAATGCGTTCACGCATTCTTCCCCACCATAAATGAATGTCTCGTGTAGACAATTGAACTCCATGGTGAGAAGTCGAGAAAGAAACAAATAAATTTTAGTGCAAAACGAGCATGGACCAAAAGTAGACGCAATGTCTCCATTTGAAGGCTTCAAGGCTTGTAGTAGTGTCATGGCAGCTGTACATCCAAGTGACTATGGCGATGTATCCCACCTTACTTGGCCCATTGCCCGCGAAGGCCCAACACAGCTGCTGTGTTACTCCCGCCCGACACGATGTCACCACGACAGAGGTACCGATGCATTTTCACCTTACTCCCTTTTGGAGCCTCGCATTTGGCAAGCGTCGCCAGGTCACGAACTTGATAGCCTTCAACTGTTTTGTACTAGGCAAAAACAACTTCCGAACTGTTGACGACCGCGACATATACAGCACCAAAGTTTCATATTCGGATTCACAGTGCATGAAATACATATCCGGGCCTCACGGATGTTTTTTACAATTGCTTATTCCACGCTGCGCTCAGCGCGTCAGCGTGGAAATGTGTGTTATCCGGGCAATTTGACCAAAAAACAGAAGGAACGACTTTCCGTGTGCCCTTAAATGTCATGCCGTCCCCTATGTAATAAAGCCCATATTAATGTCTGGGAGCGACTCGACCTGACAATACGCCAGCACATCCAAAATACTGCCACACCATCAATCAATGGGTAAGACGACCCTCCACAACAATTCCCAAATTAGCGGAACGCCAACATTAGCAGGTCGGTGCTAACCATGTAGATAAAAGACACCATGCCATGCGCCTTATCGCATATTAAATGTATCACCGTGGTGCACAGCATTCAGAGGTACAAGTAACAACCGATCAGTGAACCAGCCGGAGCGCTCAAAAATTTCCTAATTTCTACAAGTCGGGTCGAGCGACGGATATCAGGCCACCTACCCCTTAATGAGCCTTTGCCACGCATCCCTGTGGATCTCCATTGCTTCGTCATCCGCCAAGAACCCTCCACACCTGACTACATTGCAGTCCGCCGCGAAAAAAGGAATCCCACATGGAAGGGGCCGAGGCAACGTGTGGCAGCATCCGTTCAAGATGGCACTTGCCACAGCGTCCCCGCCCTACTGTGGTGTTACAGCCACCCGAGATGTGGGATTTATTGTCACCGAATCATACCTTGGCGACCAGATCCTCGCGCAGAGTGTCTATCCGGAGCGATTTGAGTCACTAATAAGCCGTCACTCAGTGCGCCTCTGGGCTGAGCTGACGAAAGCTGACATCTGAGCGCTCTCTCGATGGTAGCTGAACAGAAAGGTGAGGCTGGTGATGTGAGCGACCGGAAGCCATGAGGAGGTCAGCCAGTAGACCGTCCCTAAATCCTGCTGCAAGTACTCGGGTAGGAAGTACATCACTGCGATGGACATGGACACGGTGTGGTACAGCGCAGCGGCAACCGTCCAAGTAATCCCAGACGGAAGTAACACATCCAGGTTAAATACGAACACGAGAACCTTGATTGCGTTAACGCCGGGGGAGGGCTTCAGAACCTCATTACCCCTCCCATTCCAGCACGGCGCGAGAATGCTGCCCAGCAAGCCAGGCAACGACAGCAGCATCTTGATGGCCATGTTTATCATGCTCTCCCGCTGCCGTGACTGACGCACCCACGTGGCGTAAAGTATGAGGAGGACCGTGAGCGTGCACATCCCTAACAGCGTCTTCCTCCCCGTCCTGCAGCTGGCAGTGCAAGCATCATCCCTGCACGGACCTCCAAAGGCATAGGCAAAGTAACTCGGGAAGGAGGGCTGGTACAGCGGGTAGTAGGCACAGGCGAAGCTCACGACCGCCAGCCACCTGCCTCCACGGTACAGCTTCACATTGTGCGGCCATTCTCGGTGCCTTCGGGCTAGGCTGCCGTTTCGTAGGTGCAGGAGAGGTGTGACCTCAAGCTCCGGGTCCACCAGCCTGGCTGCCGCCTGTAATCGGCGCCGCCTGACTCGGCAATAAGCGACGATAGCTGCCCATACGAGACAAAGCGTCGATAACTCGACGACCATAATTCGTCGCAGAGCATCATCCGGAAGCTTTGCTGCTGCACCGTAGACCAGCAGAGCGTACAAGTCCCTCGCCCCCGACCTCGCAGCCCGTAAGGCGTTCATCGCATCTATAGCCAAAAAGCGGATGTTAACAGAGCGACGAGACTGGCGCCGCCAGTAAAGCCGCGCAGGCCACTGCCGGCGCAGTTTCTTTTCTGTTTAACCCAGTGGAAATATGACAAGCAGCTGTAACATCTGATAACGATAAGATACAAAATAACCTGGAGGCTGGCAGTAATGGTGGACTAGTGCCTGCCCGGATGACGGTACGAAATAAAGGTGTTATTGAGCTGCCACAGCCCACCCCCCCTGAAGCTACGGAGTTGTGGACCGTCACCTACGCCCAAACGCGATCGAGGGCACGAACAACCGACTTATTTTATCCCAGAGTCAACAAAGCGAGCGGCTGGCAGCTACAGACCTACGCCATAATTCAACTGGGAAAGGTTCTCTATGCGAAACGCGGGTGTGGAGGCGGTGGGGAAAGAGTTCTCAGGTCCAGGAGGGTGATTTCCGTGCGTTATATTACTTTCTTCACAGCAGTTGCGAGAGGAGGGGTGCGCCTGTGTCCAGGGTCATCGAGCAGCAGGCGGCAACGGCTGTGTACTATTTTCATATTCGAAATTACGTTACTGTGAGGTGTCACATCGTCACGGAATCTTACGCAGGGAAGGTACGTTACGGGTATCACGTGCATCAAATTTTCCGGTATCCCCGCATCACCCTCGTGTAAGGATTACCGTCAGCCTCTAATAAGGACTGTACAGCCGTCCCTGGCAGGTACAGGGTACCGCGTACCCCTACAACCCCATTTATTGCGCAGCTCAACTTCATCACGAGTCTTCATATCCCCTTCAGTAAAATACCAGTGGGAGACGTATTACCGTGTCTTCCCACCTGGGATAACCTAGCTTGAGTCTAAATAAGATTGGCCCCACAATGGGTAGCCAAGCGCGACAAGCTAGATCCGTCATAGAGACAAGGGCATACTTAGGGACGGCCGGGCACCTAGCCGGGGACGCCGGGGCGTCTCACTATCGTGTGTGCTGTTGGGGGGACCCCTCACCGCTGCCTGCTTTCTGGGACCGCGTGACCCGAGCGTTCAATGCGAGGCCTTCGGCCGTTACGAAAATCGCTCGCGTGATGCAACCGGACGGCGGGGTGCGCTTTGATGTATACTACTCTCCCGGGCAGGGGGTACACGTCCGTGAACGCATGCAACGTTTTGAGGGCCGCTGGGGATGGTACTTGCGGGCGCATCGCCCGTATTGGGACCGCCATGCCGCCCGCCCGCATCGCCCTGCCCCGTCCGCTCTAGCCCACACCGCTCCAGCTAACCTAGACCCACCCCCCTTGCCCACCTTGCATGCCCGCCCCCCGTGCCCATCCGCCCACCTTCGCATAGCAACCCTTAACGTGAACGGGCTTTCGTCGAAAGTAGAGGAGATCAATGCAATGCTCGTGGCCGGGGCTATAGACATTCTTCTCCTTCAAGAAACTTTAGTTAGGGCCACCGATGCGCGGGCACGGTTTACAAGATATTCCGATTATTATTCGTTCGGTGACCGCGTTGCCTCGGAGCGTGGATGTTGTGTTTTGGTCCGGTCGTCGCTACATACTAGGGTCATCGGCACGCCCCACCCGTGTTGGACTTGTGTCCGCGTGGGCGGAGACGGTGGTAACGACTCCGCGGGCATTATATTTATCTCGGTCTATCTCCCTACCGGATCGCAAGGGGAACCGTACCGCTGCCGCTTGCGCGAGGAACTAGCGCAGCTTCGTGAAAAATTCCCTAGAGATACCATCGTTGTCGGGGGGGACTGGAACCTCGATGAAGCACAGTTAGATGCTTTGTTACGGCGTTGGCGGTGTGTACCAGATGCGAAAACAGTTTGGCCGCGAGACGCTTCGGCGCGCGTGCGTGGTACATGCCGGAGGGGTAGCTGCCGGGTGATCGATCATTTCGTGGCATGGCCCCCCGTCATGGGCCCTTCCCTTTCCTTCCCGCGCTCTGTCTTTGTCGACTATTCATGGGACACCTCCGACCACTTCCCTGTCTTCGCTTCAGTCCCTCGCCTTGTGGGTGATTCGTTCGAACATCCCCACCCCCCTCTCGTGCTTGAACGCCTCTCCGTCCGGTCAATCCCGAAGCCGGCTCGGGGAGATCCTCCTTCTGAGTGGCCGACACCGTTCCGCGACTTCGTCACCGCTAACCCCTTCGCGGTACTAGCCCCTCCTAATGACGAGCCTATGGAGGGGGCCATGTCACGGGAACCCGACTCCATCGACGCCGACGCCGATGGTTTTGTCCAAGCCGTATGGTCTACAGCCCGTAGGGTAGGGGCGGTTTCACGCACTAGGCGTAAGGGCCTCGGGCCTCCGCTACAACGTTCTATCCTAGGGGCTATCGCTCGTCGTCGGCATGCTTTTTTGGCCTTGTGCCAAGAGGCCCGCGGCCCTTACCATTCCGTAGCATTGGATAGGTATATCGCTGCGCGCTTACGGGTTAAAAACATGGTCGGAACTAACCGCCGCCGCCAAAAGGCTAGAGCCATAGACAAGGCCATTAACGACTTTAGACAAGGTGGTGGTAGGCGGGGTTTTTGGAAATGGGCCCGCTCTATTGCCAAGGGTCATCCTACGCAAAGCAACAGCGCGGAACAACCAGTGCATGATCCTACGTCGGGAGTACTCCATACCGAACCGGGTGAAATTAACGCGTGCTGGGCGCGGCACTATCGGGAGCTTTTGCGCGACCCTCACCCTGCTGCGTGTAGGGCTACCATTTACCGCGAGGCATGGGAACGACGCCGAGGGGGCCGGCCCCCCTCCCCTGCGCTAGATGGGATTAATGGACCCATTGGTGGAGGGGAACTTTGCAAGGCCCTTAAAAGATTAAATAATAATAAAGCTTCAGGGGTGGATGGCATAACCGCGGAGACCTTAAAACTGGCGATATACGCCCCGGATAGCCCTTTTGGCAAATCCCTATTGGAGTTGATGAATAAGATATGGACTACTAAATGTGTCCCTAAGCAATGGTGTAGCTCCGCGGTCGTGTCAATACTAAAAAAAGGGGACGTGACCGTCATGGATAATTATAGGGGCATTTCCATTATGGGGGCTCTTATTAAACTACTAATGACGGTCGTAACCCAACGTCTTCAAGATGTATGCCAAACGAATAAATTAATCCGCCGGTGGCAAGGGGGATTTATGTCAGGGGAAGAGTGCCCCTTGCAAGTCGCGAGCATATTTGATATCGCAGGCCGCCGCCAGGCGTTAGGGCTACCCACGTATGCGGGGTTTATAGATTTACGGAAAGCATACGATACTATCCCTCATGAACTTCTATTTTCTAAACTAGAGGCTAATGGGATTACGGGACATATGCTATCCTTCCTTAAAGCTCTATACAGGGATAGCACTGTCCAAGTAAAAACTGGAGAGGCCCCGGGCATATTATCCGACCCCATCCCAATAGAGCGCGGACTGCGACAAGGGTGCCCAGCATCCCCAATCCTTTTTAACATATTTATTAATGATATATTTGACGGGATAGATGGATTGGGATGCGAGGTGCCGGGTTGCGTTGACATGCTTGACTCTAGGCAATTGTTAAGGGTGCCGGGCCAATTATTCGCCGACGACACCGTGGGCCTTGCGCCATCGCTCGATAACTTGCATGCCATGTTCGCCCACTTTTCCCAATGGGCGGAGGACCACTATATGGGATTCGATGTAAAAAAATGCGGGGTAATGGCGCTAGGCCGCCACTCCGATGTAGTCGCACTACGCGAACAAGCCGACCGTTGGCAGCTAGGGGGGGAACGGGTACCGGTTGTATCTGAGTATAGATATTTAGGCGCGTTGATCAATTCGGATTGAAGTATGCGAAATATCGTGGGCGATAGGGTAAACTCGGTGTTAGGAGGGCGGGATATCCCCATTAATGTACGCACCTCGGTGCTTAAGACCTGCATATTGCCGGTCCTTACTTACGGGTGTGAAGTATGGGGGATGGATTCGACTAGCGGCGTCAATAGATTACAAACTATATTAAATCAATGTTTGAGGCGCCTAGTTGGGGTGGGTGCAAAGGCCCCTGGGGTAGCCACAGCGCCACTACTACGGGAGCTAGGAATAGCACCCATAGAAGCAATGGCAGCAGCGGCTAGGACTAGGGCATTCCTTAAAGCGCCCACCCTAAATACATGCATAAGCGATCTAGTGCGCCAACCTAGTCGTATGCGCCCAAATACTTGGACGTCTGGGACCGTGCGGTGGCTGGATCGTTTTGCTAGGGCAAGTGCGGAATTAGCCCAAAACGTACGCGTCCCACCCGCTTGGAGGTCTTTGCAACCACGCGTGGCCTCTAACCTTGTTAAAGCAGCGGTATGGGGTCGTTTCGAGACATCATCGTCGGCATGTACTAATACGTGGAGTATTTATTCCCATGCCTCATATGTTGGGAACCCATTGCCACAATACGGCACGGGCATTCCCGCGGGGGCCGTTGCAGGGTTACACATTATGATTCAATTGCGTACGCGTGTATTTCCCACAGCCCGTCGTCTTGCCCGCATTCATGCCATGCCTGAACGTTTTCTCCATCATTGTCCTGCATGCGGCGGGGATGTTATTGAATCTATAGAACATATTTTGCTTGAATGCCCACGTTGGGAATGCCACCGTCGTAATTTTGGGGCGCTAGCCCCAGATTTTAATGGTTTTGTGCGTCGTTTCGCTACATCCCCCGAAGATATAAATGCCTTACTTTTAGGCGGTGTCCCCCCTTCCCTCCATGGCGCCACCCATTTTACAGGAAATGGGAGGTTTTTCCAGTTATGGCGCCAAGCCCTCCCTCATATTGCTTTCTTTGTAGTTCATGTATCGCACTCCCGAAATGTTTTGCTCCGTGAGATGGGCCTTGGTCCTTCTCGCATTTCTCGAATGGGTCGACGCCCGGACGGGTAGGGCAGACCTTTCTTGGTTAGTGCCGGGAATGCATTCATGTTTGTTTGCATGTCACTGGAAGGTTTTAGTTGGTGAAACTCCAACACTGGCCTCGTGTGGGGTTAGCGCAGTACGGTACGGTTCTCGTACAATGGTACTTAATGCACTCACACGAGCGTCGCCTACCCGGGAGCATGATCGATGATGAGTTGAGGTTTGTTTCGAACTTCTGCTCTCAGTCATGCTTGCAAAACGCCGCCTGTAGAGGGTGCCGGTGCGGGTTCCCTGCTTGTCCCATATCCCGGGGGCGCAAAAAAAAAAAAAAAAAACAGTGGGAGACCATAAGGATTACAAGCATACCCGTGCCGTACAGGTTACAAGAAAAACAAGATGAGCACGGACGGGGAAAATGGGAGGGGAAACAAAAGGGCAAGAGTGACAAGAGGATCACGGAATCCAAAGCACGGCAAAAGTAAGCACTACATTGTGCACAAGCCTAGCAGATTTAAGTAAGGAAACTCCGAGGCCACGCCGAGAATGCAACACGTGGAGGCGACAAGCGGCGCCTCACGCGCCGCTCGAGGAAGCACGGGGACGCTTGCGGCCCATGGCGCAAGTGAAGAGCGCCGTGGCTGGAGAAGGCATCCCAGCCGAGGAAGAAGCGGCCATATATCACCAAAATAAATTACGAAAATATCGTAATTGTGTGTTATAAAATATAATTCAAGTACTGGAAAGACACCCCACATGTAATAACTTGCAAAATACTACGCATACTTAAAAATGAATTCATTGCACGAAAATGCAGTGGAAAACACCTAGCAAAAAGGGGAAAACAAGGAAGAACCCCCCCCCCCCCCCCCCCCCCCCACATGCCTAAGCCCGAGGAACATGGAGGTATGCCACAGCTTCGGCACTACCCTCCTGAAATACATCGGCGAACGAAATGTTGCATGCGGACATAAATGTCAAAATGCACTGAACGAGAGTATGCAAC
Source organism: Tetraselmis chui (assembly GCA_026401115.1). NCBI lineage: Eukaryota > Viridiplantae > Chlorophyta > Chlorodendrophyceae > Chlorodendrales > Chlorodendraceae > Tetraselmis > Tetraselmis chui. The sequence continues at coordinate 605,588 of JAPMLY010000006.1, forward strand.
ACCTATGCCATGGAAGCGACGACCTGCCACCAAAATGGTCAAGCGATCAACCAACTTAGCCGCCATAGGCGCCAACCGGCCCCCGTCCTCCATTGCGAAGGGATGGTAGTCATGGACCGATTGAACCTTAGGCATGCCAAGCAAAGCGGAAGTGCGGAGGTCCGCATCGAGTTTGCCATGTTAAGCTATTAATGCAAGAATGCCTCGGAGTGGGGGACGGGCACCTATATGAGGAGCATTGGTGCTCGTGCGAGCACTTGTGACCGTCACATGAACAACAAGATGACGGTGCGGAGCCCTAAAGTCTAACCACACCACATCTCATGTCGATCTAAAGAATACGCATGCAAGTGAGAGTAAATAAACGGGGACATGGAAAGAAAAGGGGAAGCAAGAGGGCAATAGTGACAAGAGGGTCGCGGAATCCGAGACACGGCAAAAGGAAGCACTTCATTGTGCACAAATCTAACATATAAAACACAAGAAAGCATGAGAAGCTCCCACGCAACCTTGAAAACGCAACGCGTGTAGGCGACAAGCGGCGCCTCACGCGCCGCGTCAGGAAGCACGGAGACGCTTGCTGCCCACGGTTCGGGTGAAGAACACCGTGGCAAGGGAAGGCGTCCCGTCCGAAGAAGAAGCGGCTTCCACACCGTCTGCGGCGGCTGAGAACCCGCGCAAAGCGTTGTCCGCTTGAGCGACATGGACGGCGAGAGAAATCTTTCGGCGCTACGAGACCAACAACTTTCACACGGCCATCCTTGTCGAATAGGTACACGGAGATGTCATCACCCGGAATCGAACCCGCACCTCCGTGTCCGGAGTCGTACCCCGTAATCAAATACTGCACCTTAAAGTCGGTACCCGAACAAACCAAAAACTACGGCATGACGAGTAAGTCTTGATCCTCGAATGCCGTGGTGGTGCAGAAGACCCGCGTTCGTATGGAGGCAGTTGTTGTTGTTGGGGAGTTGAAATATCATCATGGGGTCCGTGAGAACCTCGACGCCAACCCCGAGTGCACCATGAACCTTGGAGAATATTTTCGCAAGGGCCGTCATTGACCAAGAGTAAGCGGTATGGATCGAAGTATCTCCGCCGCATCGAGCCAAATGACAAGCAAATGCAGTGGCCCGCACGTCATCCGACGTGTCAACAACCGCCGACTCGAATGTACCCCGCCAAGCTTGAGCCTAGATATGGCAAAAAGCACAAGCAGTGGGGGAGCGAAGAGTGGAGAGGATGCGGAATATTTATAGTCCAAACATGCGATAGATCGCGACGCGGAAGACGGTGTCGTAGTGCTACGGGGACTTGTCACGGAGCTCGCCCATGCGGCTCGTTGTAGGCGGGTCCGAAAACAAGAACGTAAGGGCGCCATGGCCGAGGCGAAATTTAAACGCCTGGACTCCAGCCGAGCGCCGTTAGAGACCGTGGGAGCGAGGTTGACGAAGCGGCGCGAAGTTGACGCGCTCACTGATGTCGGCTTGAAACTTTGGAACGATATCCGTGGTAAACGCGGAAAGGGGTACGAGCGAGGGCATGCTATCAAGGGACCGGATGATGTGCTTCTTGTTAGATCTGGCTACGGCTACGTAGCCCGCGCGAGCCACCGTCGGACGTTTTGGGGGAAGCATCGTTAAAGTCGTGGTTATGAGGGGATCAAACAAGGCGAGAGCACGAGAAGCGCACGCGGCATCCAAGCGCGCCCACGCCAAAGTGAGCTCTAACGACCACATGAGGTCGTTGTCACCTCCATCTCCGTCCGGTGCACAGGGCCCACGGGACACCATTGTGATCATAGCAGTCGCTAGCCGTCCGTACATGGTCGGCTTTATCGGAACACCGTAATGGGATTTGCTGAAGGATTACACGGAAATGCCGTCACCGGGAATCGAACTCGGCATCTCCGTGTCCGGAGTCGTACGCCGTAACCAAGTACCGCGCCTAAAAGTCGGTACCCGTTGGGGATATATCTCATATATATATACCCCCGTACTGCCCGAGCAACGGGCTCCCGCACTACATCCACTATTGGCGAGATAGTAGGGCCAAGACTCTCCCGGAGTACAACGTACGGATGTGTCCATTGTCGTGCCCACCATGGGATCTTACAACACTCCCCCTAATGGACACCATCCGATCAACTCCGGTCAAACCCTACAAATCCGCGTCAAACGCGGAGGGCCCATAACATGTTGAAGGATTACACGGAAATGCCGTCACCGGGAATCGAACTCGGCATCTCCGTGTCCGGAGTCGTACGCCGTAACCAAGTACCGCGCCTAAAAGTCGGTACCCATTGGGGATATATCTCATATATATACCCCCGTACTGCCCGAGCAACGGGCTCCCGCACTACATCCACTATTGGCGAGATAGTAGGGCCAAGACTCCCCCGGGGTACAACGTACGGACGTGTCCATTGTCGTGCCCACCATGGGGATCTTACAACAGGAGTCCTCGTGCACACGAGCGTCTTGCGCTATAAGAAATCATATAGCGGAGAGCACTGCCAAACCGACCGCTCCGACGTGGGCCGCATCCGCCAAGGCAATCATGTCCCCCACCCCCATTCCTCCAAAACGTATGGTAAAAGACATCTCGGAAATATTTTTGCGAGGTAGGCTAACTGGGGGGTAGCCGAACATCTCAGCCGCCACACTAAGGGTGGCATTGTCAGCGCGCTCGAGGATGGTCTCGACGGTGTCACCGTAGCCCTTGGCCCTGCCAAGACCTCGAGAGGCCGTACGGGCAAAGTGTCCGAAGGTGTGTTTGCAATGTTGATAGACACGAAGCGTAATATGAGAGTGCCGATGAGCTGCCAATCTCGTTAAGCGTTCGACATAGGCCTCGTAATTGCTTAAGGCCGTTTCGAACACGTCTCAAGCAAAATCGGATGTACCCACTGCCCCCGCCAGCACTTTTGTCCCTTCCGTGGAGACACGTACTCCCGCATGATGTTGCCGTTAGGTATCGAAAGCATCCCCGACAGCAAGAGGGGGGCACATACAGTTTTTGCGGATGGTCACCGTGAGGCTTTCGCTCGCATACACCGCCGGTATAGCCTTGCCATTAGCCAAGAGAGGCGCAAGGGATCCTAGGAAGTGACCATCGCCAGAATAAGCCCAAACAATGGATTCGTTCGGGGAGCCGCGCAACCAACTTTTGTATACCCGACTGTGGCGATTAGCCTTCTGAAGCTAAGCGCTAGCACAAATAAGTTCTTATATGTTCAGTTATGTCGCTGCTTTGTCTGACGACGACGACCTGCGACTAGAGTTGCATGTGTCGCGATTGTAGTCGATGGAGATGTCGAACTCAAATCGACGACCTCTGTCGCTAACAGTGTCTCCGGACGAACAGTAGATGTAGCCGGCTGCTCCAGTTCGTTAGTAGAACAGCCATGCCACCATCATTGCTTCTTAGATTCGCCACACGAGAGATATTGAAATTGAAATTGTATTATAACAATATTGGCAAATTGGACCGACTTATGTCTAACGGCCATCAATATTCTGCCATCTAGGACACTTAAACGAACGATTGGGCCGGGTACCCCTATCGACACACCTACTTGCAATGTGTGTCCACGTTCCTTGGATGTTGAAATTGTAAGCAACCGCATTAATTGCCGGAGTCCACCCACCTAAGCAACGACAACAAAAAATATGTTGTAATCAATTAAAAATCTTTAAATAAATTCACTTGTCAAGAATGCAAAACGAAACTGCTGTTGCTCGACCTTCACGATGCACGGCCCGCTCCCACCGATTGAACCGGGGTGCCGACCGGCCGAGGCCGATCGGCGTTCGAGAGGTCCGACGGGCTAGCCTAATCTAGCTCCCGCGTGACTTCGGTCTTGCCGGAAAAAGGCGGGAAAGGCTAGCGAGAAAACCTCCTCACGCGGTCGCTCGTCGATCCCGCCATCGCATCCCGTAAGCCCCGCCCCGAGGTCGTAGCCGCTCCTCCCGTCGCGACTCTCCTCCTAGTCGAGGTCCTCCGTCACCTCGAGGGCAGGTGGGAGGGACCGAGACAGCCAGACAAAAAAAGCTAGCGATCATGCCGCCGCGCTGAAACGTTTCCTCGGCCTTTTCCCCGGTTTTTTCAGTGTTGGTTCCTTGGTGCTTATCTGGGCCAACGATCGCACCCTCTACCTACCGTTTGGGCGTCTATCGAGGACCCTTGTTTCGATTGCGAGCCTCCGCATTTATCCAAGCTCGCACTCTGTAATATTAGGTGTGCCTAGCGATAGTGGGTAGCGATGGAATAGTGCACGGTCGCAATGGCCGGATCCAAAAAGGCCACGGGGGTGAGAAAATGTTCCAACCCTCCGTATCGGGTATTCCGGCGCCGGCCGATCCTTAGGAACACCCCGCCGCCAGACCTCGCCGCTCCACCCGTCACTATTGTCCTCCTCGTTGCCGGTGTCGTGATGCCCCCTTTCGGCCGGCTCGACGTGACCATGATGGTCGACGTCGAGCGAGCGCCATACCCTTGCGCTGTTTCCCGGCTTTCCGCCGCCAGCTCCAACACCCGCGTCTCGCCACTGATCCGTCCCTACCGTCCTCGCCACCACACACTCTCGAAGATACAAGCCGCACCTCCCCAAATGGGACGGTATCTTAATAGTATCTAGTTTTGAAAATCATATTGGACGGCCCGAGCGGGAGATCTTGGCGCCGGTAGCGTACAAGACTTATTTTTGAAAAAAGTCCTCCGTACATGGCTTTCCCGACAGCTGCGAATCGCGCGGATCGCACTGTCGGCCCTCTTAGCCCCCTACCGTGCCAAGCATGGCACGGTTACGGGGTTTCCAGCGCTCTCCACGGAGAGGTGAGGGGATGCCGATGGGCATGCGAGCGCCCCCCCCCCCTCCGGGGCCACCGCCGTTGCGCCGCCGGCGGGCGCCCCATAGAGGTTAAGTTTGCGAAGAACATGGCCCCGAGAACGCAACCTTGTAGACACCACATGTACTCGGGATACGTATAGCTGGACCGTAAGCATTAGAGGAGTCATAAACGTACAAGGTATAGGGACGGTCATACAAAATCGTCGTAGCGACGCCGAGCAATGGCCGAAGCGCGTGATTTGATGACAGTTCCTCGAACAAGGAACGCCGCAAAAACTCGTTGAACGCGTTGGATGCGTCGCCATACCAATATTGTTATCTTCTATACACATTGGATCATCATATCGGTACTTGATCATCAGCATCAAGTTGTTTTCGAATTGGAAAATTGTCACTCATAAAGGGCATGCATCGCAATTTCATCGTCGATGGCATCTCATTATCTATGTTTAATTCTTACAAGAAAAAGCAGTGGAAACCACCAAGAGATTGATGATATACCCCCCCCCCCTTCCAAGTTTAACCCCGGCGGATGATGAGAAGGCACGCCAAAGCGGGTTTACCTGCCAGTCCCGTATCCCGGGGGGTAAAAAAATTCTACAACGTATTACACACTTCCCATAATGTCCGTTCCTATTCACACGCATTCAATTACCCGGCACGCACTTCAGCAATGGTCGCCAAATTCAAATAGGAGTAGCGGTATGAGTTGTGAACAACAAATCACGGCGCGTGCTAAACTGACATGAATACGCATGTCGCCACGCCCCATCTTTTGTGGGCACGCACGATGGGTTTGCGGCTGATACTTTGCGGCCCGAAATTCGTACATGTGCATGTTATGCACGCTTGTAATTGTAACTCGGTACATTTTTTTGTCACGAGAAGGAGGGAAAGTATCCGGCACTTGGTTATCAAAATGCTTGAACATTTGAAGTAGTATCCGCCCCAGTGTGTCGCACCCGGCCGCCAAGAGAGCAGCGCCTACAAGAATGGCATGCGTGCGCGCTTGGTTTTCTTGCCGCGCGCCCGTAAATTCATTCAAAGCGTACTTGCGGAGGGACCTATTGGGCACTAGAGTCGGCTGACTTATATTGTAAGCAGCCTAGAGCGCGGGTCGACGTCCTTTGAAGCTTGCGCATAGCCGGGCGTGAAATGAGAGTCCATCCTACCGTCACTAAAGACAGTAAAAAGATCCAAAGTACTACTAAAGTACTACTGAACCACATAACGGGGATGGGTCGGTAGCTCGAATGAGCAACGCCGATCGTCTTCGCTCTGGGCCTGGCCTCCCATCGAGCGACAGACTGGTGGACATGGCCGTAGAATTACTGGCACCATCCACCTCTCCCCACCCGAGCCTAGCTCACCCATGTCAGTGGATCCGTAGCGACACCAGACGGTACACACTACAAGGCGCAGCTTTCAGAGTTTTGAATCTCATCTCCCCCACAGCTATCGCGCCACCCACCTCGAAATCCGAACATGTACCCGCCTTAGTACTACGAAAGAACAATCACACCCATCGCTTACAAAAAGCTCCCCCCCAGGGGAGCGGCGCGCCACACCGCGCCCCTCCGAGCGTCCGGACGTTCCCGTCCGCCGCCAACATCCAACAAACCCAGGTCCCATCGGGCCTGGTCGCGTGCAGCCAACACGCGTACTACACTCAAAAACCTACTCGAAAATCCTCAACTAACCCCCGTGATACTCTCCCCTACTCGGAATCAAGCTCGATCGCTATGTCCTCGACCCCTACCCCCCCCCCCCACTCACAGACAGGTGCTTATGCCATTGCGGGATCGGCCCGTGAATGCGCCCACCGCCGCACCGCGGACCCCTACAACTCCCGGAGCTATCAAGCGGGACATCCGCTCGCTCTACTCAACACTGTGCCCCAACCACCCCCATCCGCCCAAGACTTGGGCACGGCTTTGGAACCCTCACCAGTCAAAAGACTCCAGACGCCTCTGGTCCTCGCCGCTCCTAGGTCAACCACTGACATGGGACGGGCCATTGACTCAACAACCCACACAGACGACCCGTACTGGTGCGATCGTCCCGCTCTGTCCCACAGTAAGGACCAGTCTAGCACCCCCCGCCCCCTCCCGCTAGCCTTCGCTGATACTCTCGTTAACAACGCACTTAAATCGATACCTTTTTCTCACCTTAGTGCTTCCTAGCCACAGTGTTGTAAAGCTCGACCAAGAATGCCACATCATGAGACTCGAGAATCGTATTCTTTAATCCAAAAAAACAATATACTACAGGCCCGATTCTTGCCTCTGCACTAACCACTGCCTTGATCAGCACTCATTGCCACCCCCCTCCCCCTCATGCTACCCTCCTACCCCATAACTATACTAGTCTCCTCGCCGCTGCACGTGCCGCCTGGCCTGTCCCGCCGGCCCTTGCTCTATACGCTCCCTCTCGTCCGAACTCGCCGCTCGCCGACCGTCACCCCCCGCCCCACAGTAAGGTCTTGTCTCGCCCCAAGCGTCCCCTCCCGCTAGCCTACGCTGATCCTATCGTTAACAACGCACTAAAATCGACACCTCTCCCTCACCTTAATGCTTCCGAGCCACAGTGCTTTAAAATTCGACCAGTAATGCAATATCATGAAACTCGAATGTCGTTTTCTTTAACCAGAGAAAAAAATTATTTTACAGGCCTGATTCTTGCCCCTGCACTAACCACCGCCCTGATCAGTTCTCATCGATACCCCCCTCCCCCTCATGATACCCTCCTACCCCACAACTACACTAGCCTAATCACAGCTACACATGCCACCTGGCCTGTCGCGCCGGCCCGGGCCCTGTATGCTCCCCCTCGCACGACCTCCCCGCTTGCCGCCCGACACGATCCGTCCGCCGACGACTCCCACTCTCCTCCCCCGGTGCCAGCAGCAGACACCGGTGCCCCGCTCACCTTTTCCCCCCTACCTAACCCTCCAGTTGACGGCTGTCCTTCCGCTGCTCCCTTGCTCTTTCCTACGCTCGCTCCTGTCGCTGTGCCCCTCCGATTTCTCATTTTCTTTCCATTTTCTATTTACATAATAGCCCGCATAACCCGACTAAACCATCAGACACTCGCGCTTACCTGCGGTTACCTCACTGTAGACCCTAGTGCAGTCGTTCTCCCTCCCACTTTTTCCACCCTCCATGCTCTGCCCAACTCGCCTGTCGTTACAATAATGACAGCTCTCCCCCTGCTGAGACTAGCCCGCCCGCCCTGATCTACCCGACAGCTTAACCGATCACCCGCCCCCCCCGCGTAATTCCCTGCCCCGGAAATATCGCCCCCCCCTAACAGACACGGTCTTGCAATCACGTACCCCTAACACTCTCAGCGATACACGTATTCCCCCGCCCCTACATTCGTCACTCCCTTTAGGCCTGCTCCGCGGCTTCTCTCGGAAGCCCCGAAGCACATTTGATACGATATCGACAGCCCCCTCTGTCACCGCAGTTCCCCACTATCGCCCTCCTTCTAATACCCACCACACCTTGCTTACAATTTTTCAATCCCCCCTCCCCTTCCCTCTCATACTCTCTCCACCATCCCTACACCTCCCACCCCCTCTTAAGCTCCGAACGACCACCCGTTCCAAGGACCTTCTACTCGCCGAAATGCGCAAGACCTCGACGAACGGACCCTCCGGAGCCTCACACCCTCGCCCTCCACAAGCCTCGGCCGGCAAGGCCGCTTATCATCATTAGTCCCCCACAAGACGGGCCTCACGGCCCAAAGGTTAGACCCCACAACCAACCCCCCACCCCCCAGCCCGATATACGAAGTCACACTGTAAACACCACGCTACAATCAACTCTCCCGGCCCACTTTACCCCCCGCACCTGCTGCATAGCTTTACATAACTACCTATTCGACCTCAACCTAGAATACGGCCTCCCTACACCCATCGGCTACCTCGATTCCTCTGCGGTCCTCTCCTTCCAATGGGGGCGATACCAAGACCTCTCCAACCGCTACTGCATTGCTACAGCAATAACAAAACTCCACTCCACTCCCACCGCTTCCTATACAGTTATCACTAATAACGAAGTCGACAATCACCACCACAACTCCCAATACCCATGCCACTGGACTAACCTCTCTAACCGAGGCTCCCCCCCCCGCCCGGGTACGCCTAACCACTCTCTCCTCGTCCTCACATGGCAAAACTCTCAATTCGGCCTCCTACACCTAACTCACTCCTCCGCTACCTGGATTGACTCTCTACACCACCCCCCTCCGTCCGACCTCCTCGCACGCTCTCTCAATCTCCTCTCCGACTGGAACTCCTCCCCCCCCCCCTCCCGTCGGAGTCCTACGCTCACTCAACCCGCCTCGCCAAAACGACTCCGACGGAGCATGGTCGTGCGGAACCCACGCCCTCCTACACACCTACTTCATCACCACAGCCCCCCCGGACCAACCATACAATCCCCCCTCCTTCGACCCCCGGTAGTCGGTCCGGTCGCCACATTTAATGTCCTAATTAGGCACCACGAGGGGCGCGGGCCGTGGACGGTGCCCCCTATTTCCCTCATCTGCACAACCCCAACGCCTAATCCACAGTCTCGACCCAACCCGCCGCAGCCACAGCGACTGCCTGAAGCCCGTAGGTGTTTGAGGACTCCTAAAGGGGGCTACCGAACACTATCGTCCGCTTTGAAGGTGAGTAGTGGCGCCACAGGCGCGCGTTTCACGTAGGCGGGCGAGATTCGGTGGTAATTGCACTTCGAGAAGTGCAGCAAGGCGCGACGATGCGTGACGATGCTATGTGCTGTGCGTTCCTATAGGTCAGTGCCGTCCCAATGCGACCCTCCCGGCGTCGAAAGACGCTGGCACTGCTGAGATATGCCAAGCCCGCCCGCCGATCCCCCTCCATTTGTGAGTGCTGGGTCGTGCCCCGCCCCTCAGGTAGTCGCTGAGCCAAGCCTTGAGGTCGCGCCCTACGGCACTGGGCAAGCCGAAGGGTTGCGTGTCGTTTTGGTGCGCGGTAGGGCAGCACGAGATAACTCACAACGACAGGTACAAGCGGAAGGACGTGAAACCCGTATTCAAGGGGGGCGATGGCGTTTTCAAGGTGTACACAAAGGACAACACTTGGGCTGTGCACTCGAGCGGTATCAGCTCTGCTGCCCAGCGCGGCGTGGAAATAGCGGAGGACGACCTATGGTGCTGCAGCAAGTGCTACCAAAGCTCTCACCACACAGAGTTTGGGCGGCGCCGGTCAACCCACTGGAACGCCGTGAGGGATGGGGCGGCGGTTTCCGTTGGAGCTGGCAGCGCGCCATGCACACGACAAGAGCTGAGATTCCACAAGCGCTTGGCTGAGGACGCCCTCCATGCAAACGAGCATCTGGAAAAAAAAAACAAGCCTGCGGAAGAGGGTTTGGCTTGCGCTGAGCAGGTGTGAAATATGTTATCCCACCACATGCAGAACTTGTGTTGTCTGGTCTTACATGCGAAATAGCTAGGAACTACATAACGTGAATAGCGCCAATAGAGGTCTATGAGCATATCTGTGAACGAACTACACCACGTATGTGTGATAGCGAGAGAGAGAGAGAGAGAGAGAGAGAGAGAGAGAGTCTGTGAGAGAGAGAGAGAGAGTGTGTGTGTGTGTGTGAACGAGATGTAAACATATATGGTGTGTGCGAGAGAAATATTGCTAATTTTTTTGTGCGAGAAAGGATGCATGTAAATGATTGTTTCGGAGTAAGAGAGGGATGAGGAATGCATCCCTGTGATATTGAGAAAAGGAATGCGCGTATGTGAGACAGATTGTCAAATTGTAAGCTGCTCTGTGCGACATATGTGTGAGCATATGTGCTGACTGGACATAGTGTGTGCAAGCGCTTGCAAAAAATAAAATGGAATCTGGCGCGCGCGCGCGCGCGCGTGTGTGTGTGTGTGTGTGTGTGTGTGTGTGTGTGTGTGTGTGTGTGTGTGTGTGTGTGTGTGTGTGTGTGTGTGTATGAGTGCGCGCGCGCGTGTGTGTGTACGTTTGTGTTTATGTGTGTGTGTGTGTGTGTGTGTGTGTGTGTGTGTTTGAGTGTGAGTATGTGAGAATGTTTGTGTGCGAAGGCTGCGCGCGCGAGATAGTGTGCTTGTGTGTGTTCAAGTGTGTGAGTGTGTTAAAAAGCGAATGTGCCTGAGAGAATGTCCGTCCGTGTGTGTATATGCTTGTCAGAAATAAACCTGTGTGCGTGTATGCGAGAGAAAATAAGAAAAATGTGCGTGTGCGGAAGAGAGCACTTTTGTATGTGTGTGTGTGTGTGTGTGTGTGTGTGTGTGTGTGTGTGTGTGTGTGTGTGTGTGTGTGTGTGTGTGTGTGTGTGTGTGTGTGTGTGAGAGAGAGAGAGAGAGAGAGAGAGAGAGAGAGAGAGAGAGAGAAAGAGAGAGAGAGAGAGGAGGAGACATTTTAAACGTAGGTTACAACTTACATCCTCATGCGTTATGTAATTCCCACTTGAGCATAACATAAGCATATGGTATTGACCACATAATACGTACACATGTTTTAACGCGTGACAGGAAAACGCCAAGATGGAGGAAGAGTTGGCTAGTTTAAAACGGCAAGTGAAAAATACCAGCGACATGGCAACGAAGCACAAGAAGAGACTGGATGAGCTAAATGCGGCCATCACCCACAGATTCCCAACGTGAGCCTTCTTGTTTTCGGTGCTTACTGATTGTGTTATAGAGGAACATCATGCTATTGGTTTTTGTGAAGTGTCATTGAATGTAGTGTTTTTGTGAACTCAGATTCTGTGGCGATTCCAAGTCTAAGCTAAAGGCTGCCGGCGACAAGATCCTATGGCTACATTCCGCTGGGCGGAGCGGCAGATGTTGAAGTCAGTGTGAGGATGGCTCGTATGGGTGTCAGCGTACATCCTGTTTTGGATGAGTTCTATGACGAATATCTCGGAATTGCGTCTGTTTCGTCTATGTGGACTGAGCGCATGCTCTCCAAGCTCAAGCGCTAAATTGGAGGCCTCAGCTGCATCAACGCAGGGCGTGTGAGCTTCATGATGTACAAGTACAATACTCTCGGTAAGCCACCTTGTGATGGTGTTGAGTGGAAGGGCATCATGAAGGAGCTCCGGCAAGAAACCAGAGATCGCCACTCAGCGAAAGATGCAGGCGCGGTGCCTGATCACCACGGCTTCATTGCTGCCTTTGAGAAGCAGTACGCGCAGGTAGAAAGAGTCGTGTGCTACTTGCATTGTAAAGTAAATGGCATGATAATATCATATTTTTTGTCTCAGTCATGTTGTCCTGTGTTTTTTGTAGATGCGTGAGCGCCGTGCATTCAGCGAGGCTCAGAGGATGCGAAGGGAGAAGCAGCAGCACGAAGCAATTGTTGCTTCCGCTATACGGGAGGCATTGAAGGCTCGGCGTGCGCGCATCTCCGCCATGCTGGAGCAGCATACAGTTGCTCAGGTGCGCTGGATTCTTGCGCAAATGGATGCTCTCAGCGGCCGTAACAAGCGGGACAAGGAGAGCTTGAAGCGCTATCTAGTCAACACCACAGAGCTCGATGAGGAGCGCATCGGACAAGTTGCGTCATTGGCTTTGGCACATGAGAGCGCAGAGGACGTTAGGCGCTTCCATGGTAGCACGGGGAACCGTGCCACTGAGTTGGAGTGGCCGCAGCAGCCTCAACTTGAAACTTGGCCACTAGAGAAGCGCATCAAACGGGTCACATCGTTCGTGTGCACAAAATTGAGAAAGCCCCACCTCTCCAAGCTCGCAGCCAAGTGGTGCCCAAATGAAGTTGCTTTGCAAGTGCCTAGTAATAATGTGGCGACGCTCAAGAGTGCTCTAGTTGAGCGGATTGGTGAGTGCCAAGCCAGCAGCAATGCCACGTATTTTATCAACATTGCTGAGAGTGACATTTACACGGTGGTTGTGGGACAAAACATGTAAATTGTTGCCGGATCCACTAGAGTAGGCAGTTGTCCGAAGCCTTCCATCACTTATATCATTAGATGTAGACGAATATATCAATAGAGTAGAATGTGACAATTATAGTTGTATGTGCCTTATCATCTAACATTCATGCCCGCCCTTCACTTGTCCTATCATTTTACATGCAAGCCAATCCAGCATTCACATCATACGCAGATAAAACAAGAGTCAGAACACATGTGCATGGTTCTTCTGTTTCATGCGTGCAATTGTGTTTTATATGTATAGATGCAGCCCAACTCAATAGCCATATAGCACATGCCATCGATCCAGCGCGGCGCGCGCAGTACAGAAGTACCCGTACATTACGCCGAATATCAGTCGCTCGCGACGGCTGAAAAAATTTGAAGCGCTGCCCGCAAACTCACCTGATTTGAACAGCATTCGTCGAAAGCTTTCGAACGAGGTGCGATGTGTCCGGTAAGGCTGGCAGATGAAGAATCTGTTTTTTTACTGGTCCGGCCAAGTCGCGAAATCTGGGGGTCTAGGCTTGACCGGACCGGCTACCCGGTCCTCGGTATACTCCCTCCACACTCTCCTATGGAACCACACCTTCCGCTCCGCCCCCCTCCCACAGGGACGCCCCACCTTCTCGACGCCCTCCACCCCCCCACACCACCCTCCCCCCCTCAGCTCCCCACCCCTCCCCACCCCCTCCCCCCCTCCCCTCCTCTCCTCCCCCCTCCCTTCCAACCTCCACCCGTCGAACGCCCCCCCGACGCCCCTCCCAACACCGCCCCCCCCCCCTCCCCCATTCTACCACACCACACATCCCAACCCCTCCATCTCCTCACCCTCAACACCCGCGGCCTCCACACCTCCATTATGGATGTTGAACACCTCTCCACCTCACACCGTCCGGACATCCTTGTCCTCACCGAAACCAACCACGACACCCACAAATCCCGCTGACGCATAGCCCTCCCCCAATACCACCTCAAAAGCTCCCGACCATGCTACTCACATATGCCCCTACCCAATCAAGCGTTCTCTTCGCGGTCCGCATAGCCTCATTCCAATCTGCCACTGTCCTAACCCCGCCCCCCCACCTCATCCCCCATATCGCCGGACTAAAAATCGTTCCCCACTCACGCACCCCTTACCTCCTTATAGGTACTTACATGTCCCAGCTCTACACCCAACTGACCCGCCTATATGCAGAAGTTGCAGCATGGGGCCTCCGCCTAGCGGACGACCACCCGCAACACCGCACCCTATGGGGAGGGGACTTCCAAACAACCACCACCACAGGTAAAGGTCACCCTGCCCTCACCTCCCTCCTAAAATCCCACCTCCAACCCCTCCACAACCCCATCCCTACCTTCCCCCGCAGCGGAGGCTGCCTTGACCACTGGCTCTCCACGCCCCCTTCACCTCTCTCCCTCCCACCGTCCTCTTGCTCGATATTCCCTCCCTTTCCCACTTCACTGACCACTCTGCAATCCACCTCGTCATTCCCGCCCCTTTCTCCCTCATGGCACATCCCCCCCCTCCCCATACCCACCCCCACACACATCACACGACGCGCAAACTCAACTTTCGACTTCCCCTCACACCCGACCACATAAAAGCGTACCAATCCAGCACCCCCGACCTCATCAACCAAACGGCCGCCCTCCACGCAGAAATTCTCAACACCTCACACACCTCGGCCTCCCCCGACACCCTCGACACCCTTGCCTCACAATTCACTACACTCCTCTCCCAACACATGGACCACGCAGCCACAGTTTGGCCCCTCCTCCCCGCCAAAAAACCCCGCCCACCCCAAGCGTCCCTTGACCCTACTTGGCTCACAAAGAAAACCCGCACTCACATACTCAAACTCCGCAAATGCAGCAAGAACAACGGCCCCCTCCCCTTCGCCCAAGCCCTCTTAAACACAACTGAATATCTCTCCCCTGTCGCCATCAAGCAACAATGCCAAGCACGCATACGCCAGCTCCTTCACGCCACCACCACGGATAAGATAAAGACCATAGAAACTCGAGCCAATACGGCCTACGACACCTGCCCCAAACTCTCCCACCGCCGATTGAAAATTAAAAGCGGCCTCCTACCCCCCGCCGGCGCCGCCTCCACCCTCCACCGCATTACTAGACCCGATACAACTACCGCATCCTCTCCCTCCGCCGTCATTGACGCGGTACACTCTCACTTCGCCACCGAACTCGGCCGCGCCACCCCACACGAACTACCCAACCCCCGGGGGAACTCCCCGACAACCCCGACAACTCTACCATCGAACCCCGCGGTGACCCCTCTCTCACCCTTGCCGACATGATTACCCGCGACACTTTCGATAAAACCCTCAACTCCCTAGGCACCGGCAAAGCCTCCGGCCCCGACGGTATCCCCAATGAAATCATCAAATTCCTACCACCGGCGACCCGCTCCGCCCTCTTCTCTCTCCTCTCCCTCCTTGCCCAATCCTACACCCCTCCTGATTGGTGCCACAACACAACATGCCAGCTACATAAAAAAGGCGACCCCTCCCTCCTCGATAACTACCGCCCTATCGCCCTCATGAATAGCCTCCTTAAACTATGGACAGCACTAATCAAAGATGCAGGCTCGAAATACGCCAAACCCCACGGCATTCTCAGCGACCAACAGGACGGATTCCGACAACACCGCAGCATCCACGACGCCCTCTCCTCTGTCATTATGACGATGGAGGACGCGAAACTCCACAACAAAGACATCTACGTCATGTACGCGGATTTCAAAGGCGCCTTCAACGCCGCGGACCACCGCATCATGTTCAAACACATGCGTCAACTCGGTATGCCCCCCACCTTTGTCGACACATGCGAACACCTCTATGGGGTCTCAACCACAGATAATATTACACCACATGGCCCCACCCCTTCTATCGATATTAATCGCGGAACCCTCTAGGGAGACACCCTCTCCCCCTTTCTATTCACCCTCTTCCTTGAACCCTTCCTTCGCTGGCTCACGGTGGGAAGCCGGGGCTACCGCTCAGGCCCCCCCGCCACTAACGTCGACCCCACAGAACCCACAGCCACATACCTAGGACACGGCTTCGCTGACGACCTCAGCCTCGCCACGGGCTCGACCCCCAACATGACCATCCAGCTCAGGAAACTCTCCCTCTTCAGCGCCTACACGGGCATGACCGTCAACATCCGCAAATGCTGCATCGCCGGGCGCCCGCCGGCGGCGCAGCGGCGGCGGCCCCGGAGGGGGGTGCGCTCGCAGGCCCGTCGGCATCCCCTCACCTCCCCGTGGTGGGGGCTGGAAACCCCGTAGCCGTGCCAGGCATGGCACGGTAGGGGGCTAAGAGGGCCGACAGCTCGATCCGTGGGATCAGCAGCTGTCGGGAAAGCCCTGTACAGAGGGCTTTTGAAAAAATAATTTCTGTGCACTACCGGCGCCAAGATCTCCCGCTCGGGCCGTCCGATATGTTTTTTCACCTACAGATACTCCTAGATACAGGCTTACTTTTAGGAGTGGGGCCTGTACTACGGCAGCGTTTGATGGCGAGGAGGGTACGGCCGGATCAGCGGTGGGAGGCGGGTGTTGGAGCTGGTGATGGCCAGCCGGGAAGCAGCGCCAGGAAAGGGCGCTCGCTAGCTGTCGACCAGCCCTGTGCCGGTCGAACCTTACCGAGGGGTGAGGCAAGACAGGATACAAGACGGTGGCTAGTCGCAGACGGAGGAGCGGCTACATGAGGCGGCGGCTATCCTCAGGATCAGCCGCCGCCGGAAAGCCCTGTACGGAGGGCTTTTTTGGATACTAAAAATACTGTCCGTACCCGGCGTCGAGCTAGTTGGGGAGCAGCACCAGGGTAGGGCGCTCACTAGCGCGTCGCTACGTCGTCCAGCGTCATCTCCCGGGGGGAGGAGTAAGCTGGGACGGCAAGGAGGACAGTCGCGATGGGAGGAGCGACACGATCTGGCAGCGACGACCCTTTGGGTCGGCGCCGCCGGAAAACCCGGCACGGAGGGTTTTGTCTAATTCCGGGCGCCCGCGGCCCGCCGGATCCGGCTACGGTGACATGCCCCCCCCCCTCTTCGACACCCACTAACCCGACAGACCTTAATACTCCTAGGAGTCCTTGAGCGTGGGCCCGGGTGAGCGCGGAGGCCCCCGCTCAAGAACAGGCTGCTCGGTGGACGCGCGATCAGAGGGGGGAGGGTACGGCCATTGGCCGGAAAACCGACAGGTACCCGGGTACCAGACAGAGAAAAAACCGGGGAAATGAGCCGGGAAAATTCAGGCGCGGAGGCAGGAGCGCTAGTTTTTTCTATGTCTGTGAGTCTAGGTCCCCCCCACCTATTCGAGGGGATGGGGGACCTCGACACGGAGGACCGCCGCGTCGGTGGACGCGGCAAGACCTTGGGGCGGGGTTTACGGGATGGAGCGGCGGGATCGACGAGCGACCGCGCGAGGAGGGTTTTTTTGCCAGCCTTTCCCCTCCTACCTTCGGCAAGACCGAAGTCACGCGGGAGCTAGATTAGGCTGGCCCGTCGTCCCTCCCGAACGCCGACCGGCCTAGGCCGGTCGACACCCCGGTTCGGCGGGAGCGGGCCGTGCATCGTGAAGGTCGAGCAGCAGCTTAGTTTTGCATTTCTCGACAAGTGGATTTATTTTTCGATCTGTTTTTTCTTGATTACAAAATTATTAGCTGTTACTGCCATTGGAGAGGTTGGGATCAGTGGTTAACGGTCTACCTCACGCTTCTAAGTCCTGTATGGCATAGCAAAAGGGGGGGCCCAGAGACGGCAGCCGGTTCATACTGGTATTGCTGTAAACAATTTCAATTTCAATTTCATGCATCACCGGCGCCCTTTGGCGCACAGGGAACGCCCTCACCCTCGCCAACACTACCCTCCTCGCATCCCGCGTGCAAACTCAGTTCATCACCCTCAACTCCACCCCGGCCCCCATTCCCTCCATTGGCCCCACGGACACATACCCCAACCGCCATCTCTACCAACTCTTTCGCCCCGATCTCTCGCAGTATACGTTCGAAGAGGAGGTCTACCACCTCCTCACTCGCCTAGGTTCCCGCTCAGAAATCCACTCACCCACACCCGCCACCACCACCCGTAACAGATGGGCCACCAGAGAAGACCTCCTCACAGCTCTCCGTCACACATTCCGCATCCAGACAGAACTATACTCCGACCTTCTCAATAAATCCCTCCACTCTAACACTTACCACTCCCTCTACCCCGAAGACATAGTCTTCTCATCCATCGGCAGCAATGCCCCACACACATGGCAAGGTACCAACATCGCCAACCCAGAATACGACCACGAATGCATGGGCCGCGCCATGGAACACGCAATCACCAGCGCACACCTCACAGCCCCTCACACACCCAGCGCAACCATCCTCATCCTCCCCCGATGGGAACACACACCCTACCGCCACTCCAAATACATCAACTCCCCATACACCCACCACCTTTACACCCTCCCCAACGACGCACACACCTTCTTACCCCCCGACCAACACACTGGCAACCCCATCCCCACCCCATTCGGCACGAGATGGATGGTCGACATATACCTCGTCGCCAACCCCTCGCACTTTCCACCCTCCCGTCACCCACAGCCATGACCGCACTCCACAACACTCTCGAATCCATCTACGACACTCACCTTCCCAACCCCGCCGTCACCACCCCTCCTCCCCACCTCCTCGGCACCTTCTCCCTCCACTCAGCATGCATATTCCACCTCCCCCCAAACCCAACTCACCCCATCACTTACCCCCACCCGGAACGACTGCAACTAACATACCCCCCACCAGAGGTACTCTTGCTTGGAACTGGTAGGACTTTGTATACACAAACGGCTCTAAAAAGGGAGGCTCCTCCCCCCTAGGAGCTGCCGCCACCCACCCCGCCTCGGACACCCGCATCAAAATTCTGGTGACCTCTACCCCTCCCTCCCACACTATCAACCGCGCTGAATTAGCTGGCATAGATATAGGCCTCCAACTCGGCCGCACTCACCTCCTTACAGACAGTGCGTGCTCCCTCCGCCTCATACAAGGATACTTGAACTGCCCATCCGCTTACCGCCACAACATCCACCGCGACACCCTCCAATCCATCACACACACCCTCCAAACCCGCTGCAACGCGGGCATCCGCACACACCTCGGCAAAATTAAAGCACACAACCACTCCCTAGGTAACGACCTCGGAGACACCCTCGCTAACCATGTCGCGGATGGTCACCCGCCCGACATTACATACGCCACAGGTTCGGACGTGTCGTTAGGTCACTGGACATGGCCATACACCCTCATTCCTCAGACCCTAGGGGAACCCATACCCTACAAGTACACCAACCTCAAAGCTGACGCACACACCTACAGCACCAAATACTCACACACACCCCTCTCGCAAACAACCAAACACGGAGCCCTCCTCGCCCGCGCCGCGGAGGACGGCGCCGACTTCTCTTTCCACAAAAAACACACAACACTCACAAATATCCAATTCACCCACAAACATGAATTCATGTGGGGTGTCCACAACACCCGCCTTCTCACACACAACCCCACCCTACGCTGCCCACTCTGTGGCCAATTCACTAGCAACGGCCACATGGCCGGTAACTGCCCCACCATGTCTGGCATGAGACAGGACCGACACAACAGTGCGCTACAACTCCTACTCTCACTATTGGAACGCCACAACGGAGGCCGCTGGGAGACCATCACTGCAGACTTCGGTAACAAACCCATCAAATCATTTGCCTGCCCCACTCCTGCCCACACCCCACTTGACTGTCACCCACCTCACCCCACCCACATGCCCACCCGCCTTGTCGCTGTTGACGAGGGTCTCTCGCCCGACTCCCTAACCTCATGTCCCGCCATCCTCCCACCTGAGATTCTCCCCCCCGTGCTTCGACCCCCCGCACACAAACGGTCGCCGCCGCTTCGCATCCATAAAAAAGATTCAGATAGGGGAATGGAAGTACTGCACGGACAATAACCTCTCCCTAACAGCAGACCTCATACGGGCCAAATACACACCCCTCGCAAACGCCATACGCAGCCACTGGCCAGGCACAGTGGTAGACATCCTCCCCATCGTCATGAGCCGCACGGGCACACCGCACTCATCCACCATCACGAGCCTCACCTCCCTACTTACTGCCCGCACGGATCCTCCTGACAAACTCATCGCCAAGGCACGACTCGACACGACTCGCATCCTTGCACAACTCCACACGCATACTGTTCAATGGCTGCATCATCTCATACTCATATACCGCATCAAATCCCGCACGACATCTCGCCGCGCCTCCCCACACTGCACCTTCGCCCACCCCTGATTGCACACCGCACTCGCCTCGACTTGCACAACTCCCCGGGGGGGAGTAAAACCCCCGAAACATCCCTGGAGAGGTTGGATTTAGGTGGTTAACGGTCTAGCCCTGACTTGTAAGTTCCCTAAATGGCGTAGTTGGGAGGGCCCAGAGACAGCAGCCGGCGCATACGGCTTTTTGGTGTAGAAACCGGCGCATACGGTAGATGTTGTAAACAATTTCAATTTCAATTTCAATTTCGGGCGTGAAATAAGGGGGAAGCTCCCAAAGTACCCTAATGCATGATATAATTTGGCATTCGGCAAATGGCACATCAAAGTACCAACATGGGGCATGAAATGGGCAACGCCGTGAATATATGAAATTTAGTGTGGTGTTTGTTGGGCTTAGGCCCGTCCCATAGGGGAGAGGCATCAAGCTAGATGCCGGCGCGTCAATTAGTCCTACTTGGCGAAATAGCCGTACCGCGCTGGCACGGATCCTCCGATATCGTACGAGTGGATATTATTTCACATAGCAAGTGTCTAGCATTCTAGCGACCAAAAGTGGTATCTAGCATAAATCACGGGAGAAGATTGTTCTTGATCGCTGAAACCACCCTCTTACACGAACCGCGAGCATCTCTCATCTCCCGCACTACATAACCAACTTAGATCTTTTAGGTATGTCTACCCATATCTTTTTCCGAAGATGTGGAAGACGTCTTGTCCGTACTTATTTGCAACAGCCCCGACGACGACGACGACGACGATGCTGCGACTGCGAGATAGCGTTGCCCATTGCGCGTGTTCCCGGCGTGGCGGCGGATTCTTCGGAATCCAACGTGGTGCTTGTTATCACTTTCCCCCATTATCTCGCTAATTCGGTAGCATAGTGGGAGGGCAGTGGCTATAGTGCATGATCGTTGCGCGGGGGCGGCGGTAATGACAACAATTCAGCAAGACGTTGCCACGGCCGGTTTTGTACTCTTGATATCTACCGTTTCCTAGACCCGACGTCAGATAGAACTGACGCGCGTGATATAGCGATAAAAGCGGTAAGTAATTTGCTCACGCCAATTACGCTTGACACATTGCACAAAATTAAAAAGGCGACGTGGCACGCTAAATGAAATTTGACCGGGGTACCAAACGGTACGTACCCGCTATTTACGCCAAGTACAAGCAACGAAAACAGCCCCTATATGGAACGACCCTTTTTGGCTTGTGCGGGTACCATTTGTGGGGAGGCTAGTTGCTAGCCCCACGCGATTGTGGCGGATTTTGAAACCCGAACGATTTCAATGGACATTACGAGGGCATGGATGACGTGGATCGGCGGGTTTGACCAAAAAAATTGCATGTAGGCATAAATCAATTTGAAAAGTTATATTTACGTGGGTGAAGGGCTTCCATTTGCAATTTAGTTGGGGTTTTTGGGTCCCGGTCCCACCCACGTCAAGCATCGTAACGGCACATGGCATCACAACCACATGCTCCCAAAATCAAAAGAATGAAGCCGTGTTAAACCATGAAAACACGGTTAGTGTGGACGGTAACTCACGCAAACGTAGTTACAATCACAGTCACGCAAACATGACAGTCACAAAGACAACCGGCCTACATGCGTGGTGTCGGGATAACAGAAGTGTGTGAGCTATAGCCTAACGAAAGCTTTGTACCGAGTCAAACAGTTTATCGGTATGTCCGATCTAGACATGTACTAATCATATCTAGAGTAGCTTACAGTAGCTATCTGCAACTAATAGTTATACGGTATTTCTAACAAAACTCCCCCTAAAGGCAGCTACGGGATGAAGCGTTGCATTGGGTCTTGTCCTCCAAGGATTGCATTTCGGTGTCTTGACAATGCAGGTCCTGGGAGGGGTTTGGTGAGCATGTCAGCCACCATCTGGTCAGTGGGGAGGTACCTCAACTTGATGGTTCCCTGCTCCACGTGGTTTTTGAGGATGTGCCACTTCAGACTGATGTGCTTGGTCTTCTCGCTGACTAAGGCATTCAGGGAGTATGCAATGGAGCTTTGATTGTCCTCCCAGATTGTGGTGGTTTCGGTGATGTGAGAGTTCAAGATTTCCCCCATGAGTTGTTGGAGGTGGAGTCCCTCCTTGGTGGCACCAACCGCAGAGTTGTACTCGGCTTCACACGTGGATTGAGCCACACAAGTCTGTTGTTTGGACTTGTAACTGATGGGCCCGCGTCCGAGGGTGAAGAGATAGCCAGAGCGAGACTTGCATGTGTTGCTGTCGTTGGCCCAGTCAGCGTCGGCAAAGCCTGTGAGTTGGAGGCTGTGGTCCGTGCCCCCCCCCAACGTCAAGCGCATGTCGATGGTGCCATGAAAGTAGCGGAGGACCTTCTTCAGAGCCTGCAGGTGTGCCTCCGTGGGTGAGGCTTAGGCGGAGCCGAGAAAGCTCAACGCCGTGGAGACTACATCGGGGCGCGTGCAGACGGCTGCGTACTGGAGGCTGCCCATGAGGCTGGGGTAGACGTCCTTGGCCACCCCGGTGAGAGGGGGCGAGGTCATGTGCCCGAGGCCGGCGAGAAAGCCCGGGTCCATGGGAAGTGACGACGGCTTAGAGTCGGACATGCCGTACTTGGCGAGTATGTCGCGCAGGTACTTGGACAGGTCTAGCGAGATGGTGCGCGTGGAGCGGTCGCGGGTAATGTGCATGCCGAGGAGTTGGGAGAGGTCGCCGAGGTCCTTGACCTTGGACCGTGCCCCGAGTTGAGCTTTGAGCGATGCGAACCAAGCGGCATCATTGCATGCCGCTGGAATGTCATCCACGTACATGGCGATCATGGCGAAAACGTGGCCGGTGCGGTAGATGTAGATGCACGGGTCGGAGACGCATTGTTGCCATCCATGGTCGACGAGCCATGCACGAAGTAGCATGTTGAACTCGCGGGGGGACTGTTTGAGGCCGTAGAGGCAGCGCTTGAGATGACACACTTTGGACGTGCCATCGTTGAAGCCGAGGGGCTGGCGGATGTACACGTCTTCCTGGATGGGGGCGTAGAGAAACGCTATGTTGATGTCAAGCTGGCAGAGTTCAAGGTCGCGAGCGGCTGCGATGGCCATGAAGAGACGCAAGCTGGCCATGCGGATGACAGGGGAGAACGTCTCTGTGTAGTCCAGTCGAGCGCGTTGGCTGCACCCCTTGGCGACGAACCGCGCTTTGAAGCGGGAGACGTCGCCGGCGGTATCCGACTTGACTTTGAAGATCCACATGTTGTTAACGACCATTCGGCCTGGGGGGGGGGGGGGGGTCCACAAGTTCCCACGTGCCGTTGGCGATGAGGGAGGAGTACTCATGCTGCACAGCTGCTTGCCACTGGGGGGCTTGGGCGCTGTCCAACGCAGCCCGGTAGGATTTCGGTTCCGCACACTCCCGGGCGGAGAGGAGGGCGACGGCAGTAAGAGACGTGCCTGCATGTGTGTGCGGGGGACCCGTGATAAGGTCGAGAACGTGAGGGTGCTCAAAGACGTCCTCTTGAGCTTTGCCTTGTTCAGGATCACAACACGCCGTCACGATGGTCGGGGGGTAGTCGGACAAGTGGGCAACCATATCGCCGTATCGAATGGGTTGTGAACGGAGCCGAGCATGTCGAGGGGATGCGAGGGGGGGAAGGGGTGTTGGTAGCGGGAGGTCAATGGGGTCTGATAGGGGTGAGGCTGCGGGTACGTCTGCCGAAGAGTCGGTGATGACCGAGTCGACGGAGGGTTGTGTGCTGAAGCCTGGGGTGTCTTCTTGAAAGACAACATGGACGGAAGTGGTGATGCGACGCGTTTCCGGGTTGTAGACACGGTACCCGGGTGCGTCAGGGGGATAGCCCACCATGACGCCGCGAAATGCTTTTTTCACTGAGTTTCCGACGTTGTTTGTCGGGCACCTTGGCGAAAACGGCGCAGCCGAAGACGCGGAACTTGGAGGCGTCGTGCACAGACGACATAATGAGTGTGAGGGGGACGCCACCATTGGGTCCGACTGAGCGACTGTACGTGCGGTTGCAAAGGTACACAATAGTGCTGACAGCGCACGACCACATGGAATTGGGAACGGCCATGCTGTGGAGCATCGCCGACGCATCGTCCCGGATAGTGCGCCAAGGACGTTCGGCTTTGCCGAGCATGTGATGGGCGTATGGGGCAGAGAATTGGACCCCAACGCCGAGCTGTGCGCACATCTGGGGAGTGAGAGCAGCTTCAAACACAGAGTCGGAGTCAAATTTGAGGACTGGTGCGAACGCGCCCGACTGGGAGTGATGGCGGGCATGCAAGTGTTTGATGTCCAAGAGGATTGTTTCCAACTCCGAACATGCGTCGTCTTTAGACTTCAGGAACCGTACCCACATGTAGCTGGAGTGGTGGTCGATGACGAGCAAGCAGTAGCGGAGGCCATGTGGGGAGGGGGCATTGACTGGTCCCCAAAGGTCAGCGGACAGGGTGAGCAGGGGGCGGGATGGTTTCGCGCAAGCGGCGGTGTTGCGCGGTGCAGCTGTGGCTTTGTGTAATAAGCAAGAGTCACAAGAAACTTTGTTTATAGAGCTCGCTAACACATGGCTAGTCGGGACACCGTGAGTATGCTGGGCATGTAGGCTTTGCATAGTCAAGTGTCCAAACCGACGGTGCCACAGTACGGTGTCACACTGGGCAGTAAGGGTAACCCGAGGTGAGGGTCAGGTGCCGACGTTTCGGATGGGCTCGAAGGGAGCTCCGGCTGGTGGTAAAGGAGGTAGAGACCGTTTCCGGACGGTTCTAGCACACCCATGCATGTGGGTACCAAAAGCAGACCAGTGTCAGAGTTAGAGAGGTACATGAATTCACAGCCGTTGTGTGTCTGCATCCAGCTGACACTAAGGAGTCTGCCGATACGATGAGCGGAGCGAGAGGACAGGTCGGGGGTTTATAGTGCATACACAATGCGGTGAATAAGCTGGCCAGAGGCAAGTCTGACAGAAATCCGCACTGAGCCACTGCCCTTAACGTCAACGCCGACGCCTCCCACGCGAGAGGGAGCGGAGGGGGGTGTGAACTTTACGAAGTCATCTCGGAACGCGGTGAGGTTAATCGATCAGGCGGAATCAATGACCCAGAACTGTGAGAGGTCACGACCTGGGTTGAGGGAAGAGGAGAATGCCACAGAGCTGAAAGGGACACTCACCTCGTCGTCATCGCAGTCATCCGCGCAGTCCTCGAGGGTGGGTAAGCTGTCGGCGTCATCGGCGGGGGCGTCGTTGGCTGGGACGTCACTTAGCAGAGCACCGTGAGCAAAGGTAGTGCCACCGGGGGCGTCGTACTTATGGACGAGCATCTTACGCTTGGCGAGGTTCCACTTAAGGACATCGTCATCCGGGGCAGTGCATGCGGACATGAGGTGGTTTAGGCTGCCACATACGCCACACTTGGTGGGTAGGCCGCGACTACCACAATGATTACGGTGTGGTTGGCCTCGACCGCTGTGCGAACCGCAGCCCGCAGCGATGAACGCGGAGATGGGAGGGGGTGATGCGACCGGAGCGGGTGTGTCTGGGGCATGGTCGTCGTCCATGTTGTGCGTGAGGTGGAGGATGATGGCCATCACCTCATCAGCCAATAGTAGGTAGTCTGTGTCAAAGGCGTTGATGACGCACTGTTTAGCTTGACCGGTTGGGCCGCTGCTCGAAATACCGCGTAGCATGAGGAGACCGAGGTTGTAGGGGTGGATGGCAGCGGCGCCATCAACCATTTGGCATGTCTCGTTGTAGTCATGAAAGGTCTAGCGCATGTAGTGGACATAGTCAATGAGTGACTGTCCAAGGCGTTGTCTGACCATCATGTTATCCAAGAGGGACAGGGAGCGAGCAAAGGACCGATTGTCGAGGCGCTCACACAAAATGTCCCACGCGGCAGCGGCGAAGTCAGGGCGGGCTGGAGAAACGTATTTCATCGCCTGGTCAGCGCACTGATTCGCGCTGGCTGCATGGAGGAGCAGCATGTAGGCGTAGTGTTGCGCCTGTTCGTCCAACCAGACGCCGGAGTCGCGGATGGCCAGCTGCGGAATGAGATATGCGGCCTTGATGGAGAGGAAATGAAGGAAGGTCCTCTTCCACTGCTTAAAGTCCGTGGTCGGGCCCATGATGGGGACCGACATCTTCATGGAGCGGTTGAGGGCGTCCTTGTCGAAGCCCGTGGCTTCGTGTGCCGCTCGGCCGATGACAACCGGGTCAATGGTGAGGCGACGACCGCCACAAGTGGTGTGGCCGCCACGCGGGCTGGGGGAGAATGCCGTCCATGGGAGGGAGGAGGTTGACCACCGGGCAAGGGAGAGTGGCCGGCCATGGTATGCGGCGGGCCGTACGGGTGCGGGTGGCCACGGGAGGGGGGGACGAGGTAGGGGCGTGCCTCAGGAAGAGTGGTCCGGGGCTTTGAAGGGCATATCCGGCGGGGGGGTATGGTGGGGGTGGTGGGAGGTGTTCCACCGGTAGCTCGTGATGCGAGGGCTCGCGGTGCGCATCGGGACGCGAGGGCTCGCGGGGCGCATCATGACGGCGTTGTGCGACGGTCGGGTCGCCAACATGAGCTGGAGCGATGGCCGTTTGTGCGTCCGGATGGGCATAGCTAAGCATGGGGAGGGTGTGCACGTCGTGGCCGTCTCGAGAGGGTTCGAGCTGCGCATCGCGACAGCGCTGAGCGACATGGCTGTCGGTATTAGCAGTAGCTCCAACAACAACAACACCAGCGTCGGCCGACTGCGCGTCCATGCGGGCGTTAAGGAGCGCCATTTGCTCCAGGACGAGCGCGAGAGTATCAGGGGTGCGAACGAGAGTGCTCTGCTGAGAGCCGAGGTCAGGGGAAGCATAAGGCGAAATAGGCGGAGAGTCGGCAGAGCGAGTTTTCGGCGCCATTTCGATAGAGGGCGAAAAATAAAGAGCAGAATAAAAAACAGGCAGCGGTAAAAACCGCTAGTCGGACTTGTGCCTAACAATGGTTTCAGAGAGACGGCCTGATGCCCGCCGACCCCTCGGCCTGATGCCCCGGGGTGTCTCAAAGCACCTTTTCTGTATCCTCCACCCAATGTGGGGCACAAGTCGAGGTTAAGGCCATGACATGTGGAGCGTTGCGCTGGCGGCTGAGTCGCTAAGATGATATTAAAATAAAGAGGTAAGCTAGGGTTGTCGTGCAACCTGTGGATGCGTATTCACCCGATAGTGCGCTCCCCCCCCCTTCTCGAGCTTGGACATGTGTGCACCATGTCCACACACGACGAGTGCGTCGGTTTGGGTGGCTTTCTGTCGCCTTCGAGTAGCTGACGTAAGAGGGGTGGAGGTGGGTTTTAAATCGCATTGAAATTGAAATTGAAATTGTTTATAACATGTGCCGGCAAACTGGACCGACTGCCGTCTCTCGGGCCACTCTACTTCGCCTTTCAAGACTTATTAGCAAGTTGGGCCCGGGTCTCTTCGACCAGGTACACCTATCGACACACCTAGCTTCATTGTGTGTCGACGTTCCTCGGGAGTTAAAAAACTGTAAGCAACCGCAGTAATTGCCACAGTCCCCCCGCCTAAGAAGCAACAGCGCAATAATTTTGTAATCAAGAAAAAACAGATCTAAAAATAAATCCACTTGTCGAGAAATGCAAAACTAAACTGCTGCTCGACCTTCACGATGCTCGGCCCGCTCCCACCGAACCGGGGTGCCGACCGGCCGAGGCCGGTCGGCGTTCGGGAGGGACGACGGGCCAGCCTAATCTAGCTCCCGCGTGACTTCGGTCGTGCCGAAGATAGGAGGGGAAAGGCTGGCAAAAAAACCCTCCTCGTGTGGTCGCTCGTCGATCCCTCCGCCCCATCCCGTAAGCCCCGCCAAGGTCGCCGCCGCATCCGCCGACGCGACGGTCCTCCTTGTCGAGGTCCCCCGTCACCTCGAGGGCGGGTGGGGGGGACCGAGACACATAGACATACAAAAAAATGGGCGCTCCTGCCTCCGCACCTGAATTTTCCCCACTCATTTCCCCGCCTTTTTCTCTGTCTGGTACCCGGGTACCTGTCAGGTAGTCCTTTTTCCGTACCCTCCCCCCTCTGATCGCGCGTCCACCTAGTAGACTTTGTTGAAGTTGGGGCCTCCGCGCTCACCCGGCCCCCCCCGCAAGGGTCTCGTCTATCCGGTAGTGGGTGTCGAGGAGGGGGGGGGGGGCTCAGGTCACCATAGCCGGATCCGTCGGGCCGCGGGTGCACGGAAATTAGTCAAAAAACACTCCGTACGGGGTTTTCCGGCGGCGCCGACCCGGAGGGTCGTCGTCGCTAGATCTTGTCGCTCCTTCCGTCGCGAATGGCCTCCTTGCCGCCCAAGCCTACTCCTCACCCCCCCGCCCGGGAGATGTATTCTGTCGGCGTGGCGGCTCGCTAGTGAGCGCCCTACCATGGTACTGCTCCCCAACTAGCTCGACGCCGGGTACGGACATAAGTTTAATTTCCAAAAAGCCCTCCGTACATGGCTTTCCGGCGGCGGCTGATTCTAAGGATCGCGGCCGCCTCACATAGCCGCTCCTCCGCCTGCGACCGGCCACCGGCTTGTGCCATGTCTTGCCTCACCCCTTGGGAAGTGTCGTCTAGCGCAGGGCTGGTCGGCGGCTAGCGAGCGCCCTTTCCTGGCGCTGCTTCCCGGCTGGCCACCACAAGCTCCAACACCCGCCTCCCACCGCAGATCCGGCCGTACCCTCCTCGCAATCAAACGCTCCTGAAGTACAGGTCCCACCCCTTCGAGATAGGATTGTTCCCAATAGTGTTTGTATGCGAAAAAACATATCGGACGGCCCCGAGCGGGAGATCTTGGTGCCGGTATTGCACAAGAATTATTGTTTCAAAAGCCCTATGTACATGGCTTTCCCGACAGCTGTTGATCCCGCGGATCGAGCTGTCGGCCCCCTTAGCCCCCTACCGTGCTAGGCATGGCACGGCTACGAGGTTTCCATCGCCCACCACGGGGAGGTGAGGGGTTGCCGGCGGGCCTGCGAGCGCACCCCCCTCCGGGACCGCCGCAGCTGCGCCGCCGGCGGGCGCCTTTAAATCGCAGTTTACTACGGTTTTATCTAAACTTACCTTCTGCGGGAGAGCTGTCGATCGCAGCTCGCCGAACCAAGTTGTCGCGCGTGAGTGACGTGAGGCGGGGGCCCATAACCTGTTAAACCATGCAAACACGGTTAGTGTGGAAGGTAACTCACGCAAACGTAGTTACAGTCACAGTCACGCAAACATGACAGTCACAGAGACAACGAGCATGAATGCGTGGTGTCGGGATAACAAAAATGGGAGAGAGAGATGTAGCCTAACGACAGCTCCGTACCGAGTCAAACAGTTTATCGGTATGTCCGATCTAGACATGTACTAATCATATCTAGAGTAGCTTACAGTAGCTATCTGCAACTAATAGTTATAAGGAATTACTTACAACAAGTCGGGATCACAAATTGCATGTTGTGTCGCTGATTTTGGGAGTAGTTAACGGCCAGAGTCTGAAAAAAACAATTCCGGGGCTTCCGAGCCAAGGTATGCCCCAAAATCGTGGCCGGCCCGCAAACCCTAATGCGTCGCATCGGGGCCCCATTTGTGTCCCGTGCCCCCCCCCCTTAACTGCATAGTCAGCACAAGCTTCAGTCTGCCCTTTCAACCACCTAAAGTACAATTAAACCCTAAAAAACCTATATGTCAAACAACCGCCCTCCGCAAAAATTGCTTTTCAATTGGTAATATATTATATTTACATATAGAAAATGTGTATACATATCAAATTTTTTTGCGTCCCCGGGATACATATATCATCTTCGGTGCTTGTACAATAACATGTACCCGTACTCAGATTGCTAAAATATTCTTATGTTGGTAAATATTGGGGTTTAAAGGTTAGTTAACGTACCATGTTTAGTCCGCCAAAGGCAACGCGCGGAGACAAAGCGTCACAAGCGCAATAAATTGTCCGTGGCGGACGCCTACATGCTTTACCTCTAAAGCAACTCCTATAGTTGGTAGCAGCCACCTTCTCCCTTTGCACTCGCTCAATCGGCTCGCGCAACATTCATCGTAGCTCTCGCAGCTACGCAAGATGACAGCTTACACTCGGCCGCGTCTAATACAACCGAGACTCTTTACCTTACTCTAACACGATGGCTACATATTGACAAGTCGTAGACGATATTCGAGACGCGCCGGAATTTGTTATATCTTTAGAATTCAAACAACAAGAGTAACGCTTACTCGCTAACGCAGCACCATCAGAAAAGCGTCATAATGGCCGGTTGCAGCAAGCCCTCACCGATCTAACGGCCACGCTTAGCTCGACCCTCATCACTTAACTAGGAACATCAAAGCAAGTCAACACACACTCAGTGACTCCGCCAATCCCGTCCGCGTAGACGACACGCCCCGTCCCGTCCACGTAGACGACACAAGGGTGGAATTACGGAGCACGACGCCCGTAGCGCACAGATGTCGACGCAGCGACCCTCCATAACTCCTACCGTCCGACTCATGGCCCCTGCCCCAGCGACGACGGTAACTCTAGGAGCTCTGCTAGATGAGGACTACCAAATCGACAAGGAACTATGGGGAGCCTACATTACCCCATGCCTCAAGCTACCCCCCCCCCCCGATATCTCGACGGCCCACAAACCTGGAAGCTTATATGTGACACCTACCACCACCTCTCCGCCCCCCGGCACAACGCCACGCGCGGAGAATACCGCGCCACGGCATGTGACGGTGCCTACGCCGCATGCGCTAGCACGTCGAGCATATCGGCTATGGAAGACATTCAGATTTACCCTCTCCCTCCCACCGTCCTCTTGCTCGATATTCCCTCCCTTTCCCACTTCACTGACCACTCTGCAATCCACCTCGTCATTCCCGCCCCTTTCTCCCTCATGGCACATCCCCCCCCTCCCCATACCCACCCCCACACACATCACACGACGCGCAAACTCAACTTTCGACTTCCCCTCACACCCGACCACATAAAAGCGTACCAATCCAGCACCCCCGACCTCATCAACCAAACGGCCGCCCTCCACGCAGAAATTCTCAACACCTCACACACCTCGGCCTCCCCCGACACCCTCGACACCCTTGCCTCACAATTCACTACACTCCTCT
Source organism: Tetraselmis chui (assembly GCA_026401115.1). NCBI lineage: Eukaryota > Viridiplantae > Chlorophyta > Chlorodendrophyceae > Chlorodendrales > Chlorodendraceae > Tetraselmis > Tetraselmis chui. The sequence continues at coordinate 636,863 of JAPMLY010000006.1, forward strand.
CCCAACACATGGACCACGCAGCCACAGTTTGGCCCCTCCTCCCCGCCAAAAAACCCCGCCCACCCCAAGCGTCCCTTGACCCTACTTGGCTCACAAAGAAAACCCGCACTCACATACTCAAACTCCGCAAATGCAGCAAGAACAACGGCCCCCTCCCCTTCGCCCAAGCCCTCTTAAACACAACTGAATATCTCTCCCCTGTCGCCATCAAGCAACAATGCCAAGCACGCATACGCCAGCTCCTTCACGCCACCACCACGGATAAGATAAAGACCATAGAAACTCGAGCCAATACGGCCTACGACACCTGCCCCAAACTCTCCCACCGCCGATTGAAAATTAAAAGCGGCCTCCTACCCCCCGCCGGCGCCGCCTCCACCCTCCACCGCATTACTAGACCCGATACAACTACCGCATCCTCTCCCTCCGCCGTCATTGACGCGGTACACTCTCACTTCGCCACCGAACTCGGCCGCGCCACCCCACACGAACTACCCAACCCCCGGGGGAACTCCCCGACAACCCCGACAACTCTACCATCGAACCCCGCGGTGACCCCTCTCTCACCCTTGCCGACATGATTACCCGCGACACTTTCGATAAAACCCTCAACTCCCTAGGCACCGGCAAAGCCTCCGGCCCCGACGGTATCCCCAATGAAATCATCAAATTCCTACCACCGGCGACCCGCTCCGCCCTCTTCTCTCTCCTCTCCCTCCTTGCCCAATCCTACACCCCTCCTGATTGGTGCCACAACACAACATGCCAGCTACATAAAAAAGGCGACCCCTCCCTCCTCGATAACTACCGCCCTATCGCCCTCATGAATAGCCTCCTTAAACTATGGACAGCACTAATCAAAGATGCAGGCTCGAAATACGCCAAACCCCACGGCATTCTCAGCGACCAACAGGACGGATTCCGACAACACCGCAGCATCCACGACGCCCTCTCCTCTGTCATTATGACGATGGAGGACGCGAAACTCCACAACAAAGACATCTACGTCATGTACGCGGATTTCAAAGGCGCCTTCAACGCCGCGGACCACCGCATCATGTTCAAACACATGCGTCAACTCGGTATGCCCCCCACCTTTGTCGACACATGCGAACACCTCTATGGGGTCTCAACCACAGATAATATTACACCACATGGCCCCACCCCTTCTATCGATATTAATCGCGGAACCCTCTAGGGAGACACCCTCTCCCCCTTTCTATTCACCCTCTTCCTTGAACCCTTCCTTCGCTGGCTCACGGTGGGAAGCCGGGGCTACCGCTCAGGCCCCCCCGCCACTAACGTCGACCCCACAGAACCCACAGCCACATACCTAGGACACGGCTTCGCTGACGACCTCAGCCTCGCCACGGGCTCGACCCCCAACAG
>JAPMLY010000007.1:0-105000 GCA_026401115.1 Tetraselmis chui
GTCCACGTCCGCGGCCTCGTCCTCGGCCACCCTTGTTACGTTTCCAGACGTTAGAGGCTTCCTCAAAAGGGTCTTCAAGGTTGCGCTTGCGAGAGGATTGGGTAGATGGTCCAGCAGCAGACCTTGCATGGCCTAATTCCGGCGAGTCTGTCACGACGTCATTCAGAAAGTTTTGTAGCTCCGCGAGCGTAATCTGGTAACCTAGTTGCGCTCGGTGTGATCTAGCCAGTCTCTGGAGGTCCACGTTTGCAAGACCAGTAATGAAGCGAACACACTGCACCTCCGCTGTCAGGTCTTGACGAGAACGGCGTAAGTAGTCGTTGTACTTCTTAGTAAAAAGCGCGTAACTCATCGTGTTGCTCTGTGTAAAACTTAGCAAAGCTTTAATTGCGTCATCCTGAATGTTCGGAAGAAACGTAGACTTGCGTATCTCCGTAACAAGCTCGTTGTACGTAGATGGAATTGGAGGACGATTTTTCCGGTTCAACCACCATCCACCAAGGAGTCCAGAAAACTGTGAAGTAACCCAGAACACTGCATCGTACGAGTCAGCTGCAATCCCAAGCATTACAAAACGCTGAGGCTGAGCTTCGAGCCAATCCTCCAGTACAGGTGGGTCTTGACCATTCTGGTACGGTGAAGTAATGGCAGCCTTACGCTGAGTCTCCGTAAGAGTCACTGATAGTCCTGCCAAGTTGTGTGTAGGCATCGGCATTCCCACTCGTAAATCTGTAGGTCCCACTCCAGTCAGTCGGTTGATGTGTCCAACAATCAGCAGCCAGACAGAACCAGAGTCGACCGTTGTAAACCGAGGGTACATGTGGAGCTGTCTCGGGATAGACGTGTCTTCATGCATGACTGGAACATGTTGTGTCATTGCTCGATAGAAAGATTCCCACAGAGTCACGTAACCAAAGTGAAGTAAATCACTCTTGTGCTTCTCAGCACGAAGTAACCCAGTCTGTGCAGGCGTAAGTGTCAGACCGTCAGTGTTGATGATCTTTGCTTTAGTACTCGGAAGTCTGCCAGTAAAACCCCAGTTCGACTCGCTAATGGACAACGAGTGACTTCTACGACAGTCTGCGACGTCACTTTTGAGCTGGCTCGACACGAGTTTCACCGGACTTTTTATGTCTTACGTGATTTACGCACAGCTGATTTAATCCTGGGTTTACCATGGCTTGATGACGAACAGGCCTCTTTACAATTTGGTACAACCAGAATTTTTACACTAATGGACGGCACAGCTGTGGAGACTACACTCGAGGAACGACGCCCTGAGTGTCTACTCCTGTCGTCTACGAAAGTTCAGAAGCTCATGCGCAAGACGCGCCGCAGCAGAGGACGTCATGCTGATTTTTACGTCATTGAACTTACGTCAGTCGCTGAACAAACGACAGACTTTCACACTGGAGAGGAACTAACAGCAGAACAACGTGATAACTTCCGGTCTTTACTCTTTGATGACTTCCCGGAGTTACTGCGACCTGTCGACTCTCCACCTGTAAGCCGACAGTGGGATCATCCCATTGAAACAATTGGCCCGATGCGACGTCAACGTCTGAACAGATTGTCACCCGCAGAGCGCGCTGAGCTTAATCGACAGCTTAAAGACGCAGTGGAAGCTGGGTTGATACGCCCCAGCTACAGTGAATTCGGCTCGCCAATTCTTTTTGTGCGAAAAGCTGATGGCTCGCTACGTCTTTGCATTGACTACCGCGGTCTTAACGAGGTTACGCGTAAAGATGCTTACCCGCTACCGCGTGTGGACGACACACTGGACGAACTTAAGGACGCGAACTTTTACACACACCTCGACCTCGCTTCTGGATTCTGGCAAGTTCGAGTGCGTGATCAGGACGTTCACAAGACGGCTTTTCAGACCCCTGATGGCTTAATGGAATGGGTCGCCATGCCGTTTGGCCTGTGTAATGCACCAGCTACATTTCAGAGGATGATGAACGACATACTTCGCGACTTTTTACATAAGTTCGTGACAGTCTACCTGGATGACGTCTGTATCTACAGTCGAACTCTGGAAGAGCACCTGGAGCACCTGCGTCTAGTGCTACAGCGATTCAAGGAGGAAGGGCTGAAATTGCGCCTTAAGAAATGCTTCTTCGGATTGCAAGAAATGGAGTATCTGGGCTACACTGTGTCAGCCGGAAAAATTTCGGTTTCCACAAAGAAAGTCGAGGCCGTTGCAGACTGGCCAGTGCCCAAGACGCAGAAGGAGGTTCGCAGTTTCGTACAGTTCTGCAACTTCTATGCGAGATTCATACACCATTTTAGCGACCTTACGGCTCCATTGACGGACTTACTGCGGAAGTCCCAGCCACAGAAGGTTACGCTGACGCCTGCCTGTTTGGAAGCCTTCGAGACTCTCAAGTTACGGCTCATTTCCGCGCCATGCCTGATCCTTCCGGAGGTCGGCTCGGACGCGACGTTCACCGTAGCTACAGATGCTTCAACAGTGGGGATTGCAGCAGTCCTGTTGCAAGACCAAGGAGGCGGTCTTCAACCAGTCTCTTACTGGGCGCGTAAGCTGAATCCAGCTGAGCGTGGTAACACTTACTCTGCGTACGACTTAGAAGCTTTGGCCGTATGCGAAGCTGTCAAGCATTGGAGGTGCTATCTTGAAGGCTGTTCTAAGTTCCTTGTCGTAACAGACCACGACACACTGCGGCACCTGCTCAGGCAACCGAACAACAGGCTGAACAAGCGGCAAGCAAGATACCTGCGGGATTTGCAACCGTTTGTGGGCTCGATGACACTTGCATATCGCAAGGGAGCTCTGAACGAAGCTGACCCGTTAAGCCGGCGACCAGACTTCGTACCTCAGGCCACAGTACCCTTATTTTGGGATGGCGAGGTTCCGTCAGATCGAGAATTACGACGGAAGTCCCAGCTGCTGTTTGAAGACGCACAGTTAAATTCACTGACTGTTGACGCGTTGCAGCTGAGCCCTGAGTTCGCTGATCTCATTCGCGAGGGGTTCTCACGAGATTCGTTTTATGGGGACGATGGTGAGTGGACAAGAGACAGCCGGATAGAAGCCAGAGACGGGTACTTTTGGCGTCTCAATCGCCTCTGTATTCCACAGAACTCTGAGCTCCGACTGAAATTGATCGCAGAGCTGCACGAAAGTTCGTCAGCCGGTCACAGAGGAGTTGCTAGCACTCTTGCTAAAGCACTCGACAGATTCTGGTGGAAACGAATCCGCCAAGATGTGAAAGATTTTTGTGAACGCTGCGTCGTGTGCCGACGAGCGAAGATTCGACCTCAGATGGCCGCGACTCTTTACCCGTTACCTGTTCCACCCAGACCGTGGCACACAGTTGGTCTTGACTACCTGACACACTTGCCTGAGAGCAACGGCTTTAACAGTGCTGATTGTAGTAGACCATCTAACTCGAATGGCCCATTTTCTGCCATGCACAGAGTCGATTACTGCCGAAGAAACTGCAACTTTGTTTTTACAGGGAGTCTACCGTTTACATGGACTGCCCCGAGTGCTGATCAGTGACCGCGACCCGAAATTTGTCAGCGCCTTCTGGCAGACATTGTGGAGACGCCTTGGAACGCGACTAAACATGTCTACCAGCCGACACCCAGAAACAGACGGACTGACAGAGCGCGTGAACAGCACGTTTCAGCAGCTTCTTCGTTGCTTCTGTTGCTATGATGGCTCCAACTGGTCGACACTTTTACCACAAGTGGAGTTTGCGTACAACGCTTCGCGTGCACTTGGAATTGAGCACACGCCGTTCGAGGCTAACTTTGGTTTTTCTCCTGAGGAGCCTCCTGACCTGCTCTTCAGCATGCGACCATCGATTCCTTTTTCGCAAGACGCAACAGAACGGTTGAGATTGTTACAGGAAGTACACAGCTTGGTACGCTCAGTGTTACAACTACACAAGAACGAGATGCAAGCGCGCACAGAACCGTCTACAGCGCCACACTTCGCTAAGGGAGACAAGGTGTCAGTCGTCACAGCAAATCTTTTTCTGCGAGGACAGCCGAACAGGAAACTCAGAGACAGACAGCTTGGCCCTTTTTCAGTGGAGGAGCAGATTGGGAAACACAGTTACAGATTAAAACTTCCAGCGACAGTACGCTTACATCCTGTGTTCCACGTTAACAACTTAAGACCCTGCTCTACCGCTCTGCTACGGCCAGCTGTCCCGGTGACTGTCCCTGAAGGAGACGACGAGGAGTTTGACATCTCACACATCTCTGCTGTGTGCATCAAGTCGCTACCTGGGCGACGAGGCAAATATTTGCTCTTCATGACGCATTTCAGTGATGACGACATTCCACCTGTCTGGCACCGATTGAACGAGGTGCATCGAACAGTTGCGTTACAAGAATTCTTGGAGACGCCCCAATGGCGCAAGTTCGCCAAGACTCAGGCGTACATTGATTTTATGCACGCTCACCCAGCGCGCATTCCTGAGTCCCAGTAATTGCTTCAGTAAAGGAGCCAAGAACCACGGAGGTCTGCCTCGCGGCGACCTCATTGATCTGTCAAGAGGGGGAGGGTACGAGTGTGACGAGTACAGTCCTGCAACAGTACATTGCAGGACATTGTACAGGTACTCGTTACGAATTCCAATTCGTGCTTTTCCACAGGACGGACGTATACTCGTGGGTACGTCGCTACTGCAATATTGTAATGGTGCTGATGCTACAGTACGACCAGTACCTCCCGGTACGTACAGATATGCATAATTAATCTAACTAGCCAGATGACGCGCCAGAACGAGCTCTCCAATGCAGAAGGAGCCGCGTCGTGAAACCCAATGCTAGGCAGGCCGCGTCTCGAGGCAGATGACGACGGTTGAACAGCACTAACGCCTGACACGTAAGCATAGCTTGCAGGCGTGATTAGTCTGGGCTGAAACCTATTTAAGCCCAGTGCAGTAGAGGGAGGTGACAGAACCTTTTAACAATTCCTTTGTTCATTTACAACATCTACTGCCCAAGTACAGCAGTGAAACATCTTTCATCAATTACCTCTCGACAACATCAATTGCAATCTTACGACACAGAGCTAGACAGACTAGAACAGATTTGTGCTAGCGTTTAGCTTTCAGAGGCTAACCGCCACAAAGTGATTGAAACAAGCAAAATTAATTACCTTAGTTATTTTTAAAGGCAACCCGCAGTCATACATTCAAAAACCAACAGTAATTACCTTTTTAGCCAAGGACGCCATGCAACGCATTACCGTCCGACGACATGGACCGCTATATGCGCCTCCCGAAATAGCAGACATCACATCCTTGAGCTATGTGTCCGACTCCATAATCCCGAATGGCCGACATCGCTTGACCACCGAAATTGTTATCAACTCGTCAAGGTACTGTTTCCTTTTCGCAGAAATCTACGAATAGAGTCAACAACGAATGAAAGGTCAATAACATGCTATCATTAAGTCAATGACATGCTACAACACATACACAATGGGACATGACTTACCTCTGCCTTGATCACGATGGGGACAGAGACATCCCCAACTTGAATGTTTTCACCATTAGCCAAGTCATGTTTGTACTCACCTTTATGCCGACATATGAGGTGCTTGATAAGATTTGAGGTCCCTCCGCTGTACTTGAGCTTGAATTCCTTTGGACACAACTTACATACGACATACTTGACACCATTGAGGAACTTCTTTGGCTTCTGGAAATGATTCCAGCATTGAGCATTGTAGATCTTCTTCTTCGGCGGCGCCAAGTCGTCATCCACGATGACCTCTTCATCGCCTTCGTTATCTTCTTCAATGCCTTCTTCCAACCTCGTTTGATGTTACAGCAGCTTTAGCTTGCAGCCGGTTCTTCCTCTTCTTGCTTATCCGATTCGCCTCTCGTTTTCGTGCCTTCTGCAGATACACAATGCACCCATCAAAAGTTAGTAATGGAAACATGAAATTGTAGCGAAAGAACAGAAAAGAACAGAAAGAACAGAAAAGCATCACAGAACAGCGATAACATAGTGTCGACAAGCTCAACTACAACGCTATTACTATGGCTTCGATAGAGCACATAAACATAGACGTAAATGTTCGGGCGGAGGCGGGGAGGGGGCGCCATGCGGCGCTACCAAACAGCACAGTGCAACAATATGCTTAACGACAAAGTAACCTTTTATGTGGGAAAGCAAAGAACAGAAAAGCATCACAGAACATCGATAACATAGTGTCGACAAGCTCAACTGCAACGCTATTACTATGGCTTCGGTAGAGCACATAAACATAGACGTAAATGTGCGGGCGGAGGCGGGGAGTGGGCGCCATGCGGCGCTACCGAAGAGCACAGTGCAACAATATGCTTAACGACAAAGTAATCTTTTTGTGGGAAAGCAAAGAACAGAAAAGCATCATAGAACAACGATAACAAAGTGTCGACACGCTCAACTGCAACGCAATTACTATGGCTTCGACAGAGCACATAAACAAAGACGTAAATGTGCAGGCGGAGGCGGGGAGGGGGCGCCATGCGGCGCTACCGAACAGCACAGTGCAACAATATGCTTAACGACAAAGTAACCTTTTACGTGGGAAAGCAAAGAACAGAAAAGCATCACAGAACAGCAATAACAAAGTGTCGACAAGCTCAACTGCAACGCTATTACTATGGCTTCCATAGAGCACATAAACAAAGACGTAAAAGTGCGGGCGGAGGCGGGGAGTGGGCGCCATGCGGCGCTACCAAACAGCACAGTGCAACAATATGCTTAACGACAAAGTAACCTTTTATGTGGGAAAGCAAAGAACAGAAAATCATCACAGAACAGCGATAACAAAGTGTCGACAAGCTCAACTGCAACGCTATTAACATGGCTTCGATAGAGCAAATAAACAGACATAAATGTGCGGGCGGAGGCGGGGAGGGGGCGCCATGCGGCGCTACCGAACATCACAACGCAGCTAACTTGGGGGTGAGGGCAGAGCGGAGGGGGGGGGGAATTCTTGCTTACCTCTTCAACTTTCTCTTGCTCGTTGTGAAAATCTTCTAGCAGGGTGGACCAATTGGCTTGACGCCTTACGTTGAGCTCGGTTTCTGAAGTGGCGGCTTCCTCCGGCAGTCCTTCCCACATAGCTTTATACGTCAACATTCCACACCTTTTTCCTTGGCTAACATTTTTTTTAACTACATACTGCCCTTTATTACTATACGGATCTGCACATGTTTTTGACTGAGGTGTCCTAAACACCCTATCTGAATTCCCAACAAGCTCCTCTTCTGTACGTTGGATAGCCGTCGATGACAAGCTCCTCCCTGATCTAGACGGTCTACTACTTCCCGCTTGCCCCGCCATTGTTGCTAACTATGAAAGGATTGGATGTGGACGGGCAGATTATGGTGGATTGCAAGCGCGTACGCACCGTTTAAATAGCCCTTGGGTGGGCTACAATCGATTCAAAGCTGCGGAATGACAACAATCATGGCTATTGAACCAATCCTAGACATACACCTCAGCAAATTTGCATTGCCAAATACCTCCCAAAAAACCAGCGTGTCACTTCGGGCAACCACAGAATCGTGATATACTCGGAATCGTGAGTACTGATTGGGTATCACGATTCCACATCGTTTTGCGAGGATGAGGTACTCGCGATTACCGCGGATCCATTAAAGTACGATGAATACCGGATCCAACGATTACTTACAATAACTGGTACCGGAACCAACGATTACTTACAATAACTGGTACCGGAACCAACGATTACTTACAATAACTGGTACCGGAACCAACGATTTCCTACTGAACCTAGGGTTCGGATCCCGCGATTACCTGTGATTCTAGGGTTCGGACCCCGCGATTACCTACTGAACCTAGGGTTCGAATCCCGCGATTACCGGTGATTCTAGGGTCCGGATCTAGCGACTACCTGTGATTCTAGGGTCCGGATCCCGCGATTACCTGTGATTCTAGGGTCCGGACCCACGAGACCAAGTCCGAACCCGAGTAGTCTCGTGGATTCGCGGCTCCGTAGGATCCGGATCCAGTCCCCGATCACAAAAAAGTATTAATTATCAATATCAATTTTCCAAGTTCGCCCAAGTGGGCGAGGGGGGGGGGGGGGGGGGGGGGGGGGGGGGGGGGGGGGGGAGGGGGCACCTGCTCATTCTCCTTCGGATGGTACAAAAGGACGTGTTTCTTCATGCTGGAATTGCCGTTCTTGCCTCGGTATTCCACAATGTGCCTAGCCTCCAAGCCTTCTTTCGTTCGAGGGATGACCGGCGCCCAAAACGCAACGTCGTCATCGACGAGCTGCGTTTCCTCGTCCAAGGCGGGGGGGAACCGGTGGTACAGTGTATCGATTTCCGCAGCATGGCATAAGAAGCAATCAATAGTGAGGCTGCTGCTATCATCGGGCGTCGACTTGGCCGGCACAAAAAACCCCCACTCCGTCTTCCGCTTCCTAGTGGGCAGCCAAGTAGCCTCGAAGTTTCGCCCTGCCTTGTCAACGCGATGGGCGAACGCAAGGTCGATATTGGCGGCGGCGTCCGTGTTATTCTGGCTGTGTGACAGTTCAAGTTGGGTGGGCATACGATGCGCCGCTGCTGCGAGGGGGGCGGGCGGCTATGCTGCCCGGGGTTGCAGCGGCGCCGTCATCTTGCTCTTCCTCATTACCGCCACAACCGTCGGCGTCGATCAACAACTTCGCCGTCCTCTCCTTCGTGGGTAGATTTGCGTTGCAAGGGCATGTTGGCATCGATGAAGACACGTGGAAACTAGGGGGTAGTGGAAAGTGGAAAGACAATGTGTGTGCTGTGTGTTGTGGGTGGCTGCTAGGAGGCTAAAATTACGCGGGCGTTGTATGGCGCATGTGGTAAGGAGTACGCAAATATCTATCATATCGATAGCGGAGCACATAGAGCTATCGCTACGATGAAATTTGAGGTGTTTAGAGGTAGTTCAGTAGGGGTCAATTCAGTCGATTTTTTCTGAAAGTTCAGTCAGAAATGAATGTAGATAGTGCAGTTCAGTTTTAGCTTGAACTACTAAACTCGACTGAACTGAACTGAGTTCAACACAACCATGGTATATTCGCGAATATATAATACCTCGTCCTATTACTTGCATGGACCTCTAGTGCCTCGGGAGAATTGGTGGTACGGTACGTGTACAACCAAAACGTGTGATGTGAAGCAATATTTTTCATTGGTATTTATCTCTTAAATGTTTCTAAGGAAACCGTATAATCGCTATATTTGCAGTTGCTCGCACCCTAAGCGCACCACCTCTCTGTCGGGCCATCTGCCCGACTCAGAAGGACCAAAGTCAGATCAAACTCTACCTCAAGCCCGACGCTTCTCGAAACAAGTTGCCAAGAGGATTTTGAAATTTTTGGTAGTCGGAGGCGAAGGTTGGTGTGGTGAGTTGAGTTGGACAGTAGGGTTAAGGATGGAGGCGGCGATGGAGCTCGTCCAAGGAGCGCTCGACGTGCTCAGCACAACAGTCTCGCTCATGGCGGTTTGAGGCCACACATAGAGGGATTCCACAGTCACGGCAGAAAAATGAGGTAATGCTTTCTTTATTTTCAGCTTGACAAAGCTTGCAGCGGGCTTGTTTCATCTTCATATGCGTGCCGACGTGCTCACGAGGGTAATGTCCGCGGCGGTGTTGATATTCTGATTGCGTGTTTCCCATGTCGGCCAGCGCGCGCTTCGCAGGCACAGCTCGGCGAGGCGTCACAACCCGCACCCGCCTGTCAATATCATGAGGCAGTCGGTTCTTCAGCAAAGCAGCAGCCAAATTATCGGAGAAGTCCACGACGCTGCCTTTGCTGAGGTGGTGGTTGGACGGGAGGTGGAAGCGGCATAACTTCCACCAGTCGACCGGGTGAATGCCCATAAAAGATGTCCATAGACGGAAACATCAATCATGTGTTTACCATAGCTCCTCTAGCGCGAGGTCGTGCTGGCGCGACTGATTGTGGTTGTCGACACGTGGGCTTTGTGAAAAATACTCGGAAGCAAGAGTTGGTCGGGGAATAGCTCTAACGCAAACGTTGCATTACTCATCGGCCCATCGTTGCATGTAGGGGTCGTCTCCGTCGAAAGTGTTGGCTGCTCCAACGGTGGCGATGAAGTGGATAGCCTTCATGTGGCGGTTAGCCTCTGAAAGCCAAACGCTAGCACAAATCTGTTCTAATCTGTCTAGCTCTGTCGTTGCAAGATGGCAAAGTGATGTTGTCGAGAGGCAATGGTCAAAGATGTTTCAATGTTGTACTTAGGCAATAGATGTTGTAAGTGAACAAAGGAATTGTTAAATGGTTCTGTCACCTCCCTCTACTGCGTTGGACTTAAATAGGTTTCTGTCTAGCTAGCTTGCGCCTCGTAGCTTTGCTTACGTGTCAGGCGTTAGGGCTGTCTAACCGTCGTCATCTGTCCTGAGACGCGGCTCGTCTAGCATGGAGAATCACGACGCTGCCCATTCTGCATAGGAGAGCTCGCTTAGGCGCGTCTTCTAGCTTGTTAGATTAATTGTGCGTATCTGTACGTACCGGGAGGTACTGGTCGTACAATAGCATCAGTGCCCTTTATTAATATTGCAGTAGCGACGTACCTACGTTTGTACGTCCGTCCTGTGGAAAAGCACGAATTAGCGTTTGTAACGAGTACATGTACAATGTCCGGTAATGTACTGTTGCAGGACTGTACTCGTCACACTCGTACCCTCCCCCTCTTGACAGATCTTGAGGCCGCCGCGAGGCAGACCTCCGCGGTCTAAGCTCCTTTACTAAAGCAGTTACTGGGACTCAGGAATGCGCGCTTGGTGAGCGTGCATGAAGTCGATGTATGCCTGAGTCTTGGCGAACTTGCGCCATTGGGGCGTCTCCAAGAATTCTTGTAACGCAATCGTCCGGTGTACCTCGTTTAACCGGTGCCAGACAGGTGGAATGTCGTCATCACTGAAGTGCGTCATGAAGAGCAGATATTTGCCTCGTCGCCCTGGTAGCGACTTGATGCACACTACAACAGAGATGTGCGAGACATCAAACTCCTCGTCGTCTCCTTCAGGTACAGTCACCGGGACAGCTGGTCGTAGCGGAGCGGTAGATTAGGGTCTCAAGTTGTTAACGTGGAACACAGGATGTAAGCGTATTGTCGCTTGAAGTTTCAACCTGTAACTGTGTTTTCCAATCTGCTCCTCCACTGAAAAAGGTCCAAGCTGTCTGTCTCTGAGTTTCCGGTTCGGTTGTCCTCTCAGAAAAAAGTTTGTCGTGACGACTGACACCTTGTCTCCCTTAGCGAATTGTGGCGATGTAGACGGTTCTGTGCGTGATTGCATCTCGTCCTTGTGTAGCTGTAACAATGAGCGTACCAGGGTGTGCACGTCATGTAACAATCTCAACCGTTCTGTTGCGTCTTGCGAAATTGGAATCGATGGTCGCATGCTGAGCAACAAGTCAGGAGGCTCCTCAGGACAGAACCCAAAGTTAGCCTCGAACGGTGTGTGCTCAATTCCGAGTGCACGCGAAGCGTTGTAAGCGAATTCCACTTGCGGTAGTAGTGTCGTCCAATCAGAGCCATCATAGCAACAAAAGCAACGAAGAAGCTGCTGAAACGTGTTGTTCACGCGTTTTGACAACCCGTCCGTTTCTGGATGTCGGCTGGAAGACATGCTCAGACGCGTTCCAAGGCGTCTCCAAAGTGTCTGCCAGAAGGCACTGACGAACTTCGGGTCACGGTCGCTAATCAGCACACGGGGCAGTCCATGTAAACGGTAGACTCCCTGTAAAAACAAAGTTGCAGTTTCTTCGGCAGTAATCGACTCTGTGCATGGCAGAAAATGGGCCATTCGTGTTAGATGGTCTACTACAATCAGCACAATGTTAAAGCCATTGCTATAGGCAAGTGTGTAAGGTAGTCAAGACCAACTGTGTGCCACGGTCCGGGTGGACCATGCAATGGGAAAAGAGTCGTAGGCATCTGCGGTCGAATCTTTGCTCGTCGACACACGACGCAACGTTCACAGAAATCTTTCACGTCTTGGCGAATTCGTTTCCACCAGAATCTGTCGAGTGCCTTAGCAAGAGTCCTAGCAACTCCTCTGTGACCAGCTGACGAACTTTCGTGCAGCTCAGTGATCACTCTCAGTCGGAGCTCAGAGTTCTGTGGTATACATAGGCGATTGAGGTGCCAAAAGTATCCATCTTTGGCTTCTATCCGGCTGTCTTTCGTCCACTCACCATCGTCCCCATAAAACGAATCTTGTGAGAACCCCTCGCGAATGAGATCAGCGAACTCAGGGCTCAGCTGCAGCGCGTCAACAATCAGTAAATTTAAATGTGCGTCTTCAAACAACAGGTGGGACTTCCGTCGTAATTCTCGATCTGACGGAACCTCGCCATCCCAAAATAAGGGTACTGTGGCCTGAGGTACGAAGTCTGGACGCCGGCTTAACGGGTCAGCTTCGTTCAGAGCTCCCTTGCGATATGCAAGTGTCATCGAGCCCACAAACGCTTGCAAATCCCGCAGGTATCTTGCTTGCCGCTTGTTCAGCCTGTTGTTCGGTTGCCTGAGCAGATGCCGCAGTGTGTCGTGGTTTGTTACAACAAGGAACTTAGAGCATCCTTCAAGATAGCACCTCCAATGCTTGACAGCTTCGCATACGGCCAAAGCTTCTAAGTCGTACGCAGAGTAAGTGTTACCACGCTCAACTGGATTCAGCTTACGCGACTAGTAAGAAACTGATTGAAGACCTCCTCCTTGGTCTTGCAACAGGACTGCTGCAATCCCCACTGTTGAAGCATCTGTAGCCACGGTGAACGTCGCGTCCGAGCTGACCTCCGGAAGGATCAGGCATGGCGCGGAAATGAGCCGTAACTTGAGAGTCTCAAAGGCTGCCAAACAGGCAGGCGTCAGCGTAACCTTTTGTGGCTGGGACTTCCGCAGTAAGTCCGTCAATGGAGCCGTAAGGTCGATAAAATGGTGTATGAATCTGGCGTAGAAGTTGCAGAACTGTACGAAACTGCGAACCTCCTTCTGCGTCTTGGGCACTGGCCAGTCTGCAACGGCCTCGACTTTCTTTGTGGAAACCGAAATTTTACCGGCTGACACAGTGTAGCCCAGATACTCCATTTCTTGCAATCCGAAGAAGCATTTCTTAAGGCGCAATTTCAGCCCCTCCTCCTTGAATTGCTGTAGCACTAGACGTGGGTGCTCCAAGTGCTCCTCCAGTGTTCGACTGTAAATGCAGACGTCATCAAGGTAGACTGTCACGAACTTATGTAAAAAGTCGCGAAGAATGTCGTTCATCATCCGTTGAAATGTAGCCGGTGCATTGCACAGGCCAAACGGCATGGCGACCCATTCCATTAAACCATCAGGGGTCTGAAAAGCCGTCTTGTGAACGTCCTGGTCACGCACTCGAACTTGCCAGAATCCAGAGGCGAGGTCGAGGTGTGTGTAAAAATTCGCGTCCTTAAGTTCGTCCAGTGTATCATCCACTCTCGGAAGTGGGTAAGCATCTTTATGCGTAACCTCATTAAGGCCACGGTAGTCAATGCACAGACGTAGCGAGCCATCAGCTTTCCGCACAAAAAGAATTGGCGAGCCGAACTCACTGTAGCTTGGATGGACTAGACCATCCTCCACTGCGTCTTTGAGCTGTCGATTTAGCTCTGCGCGCTCTGCAGGTAACAATCTGTTCAGCCGTTGGCGTCGCATCGGGCCAGTTGTGTCAATGGGATGATCCCAATGTCGGCTTACAGGTGGAGAGTCAACAGGTTGCAGTAACTCCGGGAAGTCATCAAAGAGTAACGACCGGAAGTTGTCTCGTTGTTCTGCAGTTAGTTCGTCTCCAGTGTGAAAGTCTCGCGGTTGTTCAGCGGCTGACGTAAGTTCAATTACGTAAAATTCAGCATGACGTCCTCTGCTTCGGCGCGTCTTGCGCAGGAGTTTCTGAACTTTAGTAGACGACATCAGTAGACACTCATGGCGTCGTTCCTCGAGCGTAGTCTCCACAACTGTGCCATCCATCAGTGTAAAAACCCTGGTTGTACCAAACAGTAAAGAGGCATGTTCGTCATCAAGCCATGGTAAACCCATGATTAAATCAGCTGTACGTAAATCACGTAAGACGTAAAAAGTCCGGTGAAATTCGTGTCGAGCCAGCTCAAAAGTAACGTCACAGACTGTCGTAGAAGTTACTCGTTGTCCGTTGGCGAGTCGAACGGGTGTCTTAGTTACAGACTTCCGAGTCTGTAAAGCAAAGCGTCGTACAAAGTCCTCTGACACAAAATCAAGCGTCGCAGCGCAGTCCACTAATCCAGAAATTTGGTGTCCGCCATCAGGAATTTTCACAATCAGATCGGTTCGAATTAACGGGCGAGCTTCCGTGAGGTCAGTCAATAGAGCTGTAGCTGGCGAAGAAAATTGTTGCAACGTAGCGATGGACGGTTTCGCGTCATTTGTAGGTACAGGTACCGAGTTGGGTTGTTCAGATGCTTTAGATGTTGTCGAGTCGTAAAACGCACAATCTGCGTCGACTAACCAGAGCTATACAAGCCAAGGAGCTGGAGCAACCACCTGCTGTTGCGCTGGGTTCTCCAGTGACTGTCGAGTAAAAAGCTGTGTCCTCGCAGGGAATTCTTGGTAGAGTTTCCAGTTCTTTGTCACGTGAGTAAATTTTGCCCATTTCGGTAGTACAAAAACAGCCATCGTAGATCTCGGAGATGTTCGACGACAATCTTCAAAATGATGCGCAATCTGCTCAGCTAACTCCTAGGGTGGGTTGATGAACACCCGTTCTCCTGATAAGTCCCTCTCAAGAATCGAGTCACTCGGCGAACAGTGAGGTAAGTCACCGTGCGAGTTTAGACCTTCATCATCAGCACATCCCTCCAAAGTGAAGGTGAACCGTGTATGCACATGGTCAAAGACTGAGTCAACCAGTTTCTAATCAATTGTACGTCTAGTTATAGGTTTACGACTATGTCTCTGCTTAGTCTGACGACAACGACCTGCTACTAACGTTGCGGGAGTCGCGACTGTAGTCGATGGAGATGCCGAAGGTGTTTCGACGACCTCTGCCGCTAACATTGTCTCGAACAGTATACGAACAGTATATGTAGCCGGCTGCTCCAGTTCGTTGGTAGAACAACCTTGCCACCATCATTGCTTCTTAGATTATGTTGGTGCCTTGCCCTTCCACTCCGGGCATTGGAACATACGGTGTCCCTTCTTGTGGCACTTGAAGCAGAGTCCCTCCTTCATATGACGCTTACGCTCATCAGTTGTCATCGCTTTTGCGAGTGTGTTAAAATCATCACGACCGGATGTTTGGCCACGTCCACCATTGTTGCCTCACCACGTCCACGTCCGCGGCCACGACCACGGCCACCTCTTTTACGCTTCCTGATGTTAGAGGCTTCGTCGAGAGAGTCTTCAAGGTTGCGCTTCTTAGTAGGTTGGGCAGCTGGACCAGCAGTAGACTTCGTATTGCCGAGTTCCGGCGAATCTGTTACGACGTCATTCAGGAAATTTTGCAGCTCCACCAGAGTAATTTGGTACCCCTTCTGAGCTCTGTGTGACTTAGCCTGGTTCGTGAGCGTAGTGTTCGCTAGGCCATTAATGAAGCGCACACACTGAACATCAAATGTCAGGTGCTGACGAGAACGACGTAAGAAGTCGTTGTACTGCTTATAGTAGTTCGCGTAACTCATCGTGTTGCTCTGCGAAAAGCTGAGCAAAGCGTTAATCGCGTCGTCCTGAATGTTCGGAAAAAACGTTGTCTTGCGTAACTCCGTAACAAGCTCGTTGTACGTAGATGGGATAGCAGCCTGAGTTTTCCGGTTCAGCCACCACCCATTCAAATGTCCTGAAAACTGCGAAGTAACCCATATCACTGAGTCGTACAAATCAAGCGTAATCCCAAGCATGAGAAAACGCTGAGGCTGAGCTTCAAGCCAATCCTCCAGTTCATTAGCTACCTAGCCATTCTGTAACGGCGAATTAATTCCAGCCTTACGCTTGGTCTCCGTGAGGGTAACATGTAGTCCAGCTAGGTTGTGGGTAGGCATCGGCATCCCCACACGTAAATCTGTAGGCCCTTCACCAGTCAACCGATTAATATGTCCACGAATTAACAGCCAGACATGACTAGAGTCGACCGTTGTAAACCGGGAGTGCATGTGGAACTGTCTCGGGATAGATGTGTCGTCTTGCATGACTGGAACGTGTTGGTAGACCGCTCGGAAAAAAGGATTCCCATTAAGCCACGTAACCGAAGTGAAGTAACTCACCCTTGTGCTTCTCAGCACGAAGTAACCCTGTCTCAGAGGGCGTAAGATTCAGACCGTCAATGTTGATTGTTTCCGGGACGACGTAAGTGCCATCCGGATGAACTGTCGACTGTGCTAAAACAGCCTGTTCAACCTGAGCAGGTGTGCGTAAGTTGTTCGTAGCAAACATGACAGGAATGGTAGCTGAGTACACGTAGACAAGCTATCGTCCTTGAGGTAACGTAACAACGACATGAGCGTCACTCAACAGCGTCAAATCATCCGGTGTCAGAATGAGACCGGTTTCCTCGTGTAACTCTCGAACAACAACATCGACATGCTCTTCGTTAGGTAAGATCGAGCTAGCTGGAAACCAAATTTTACCATAACGAGGCTCACGCTGTAATACCAGCTTCAAGTCCAACTGTTTAGTTCCTCCAACGTGAATTACCAACACCACGTAATGTCCGGGTCCTAGAGAAGTCATCTCGAATCAATCAAGCAACGTCGAGCGAGTTAGTGAGCAACGAAAACGTGCGTCGACCCAAGAAGCTCCGAAACCAGTGTGGCGGTTAGCCTCTGAAAGCCAAACGCTAGCACAAATCTGTTCTAATCTGTCTAGTTCTGTCGTTGCAAGATGGCAAAGTGATGTTGTCGAGAGGCAATGGTCAAAGATGTTTCAATGCTGTACTTAAGCAGTATATGTTGTAGGTGAACAAAGGAATTGTTAAATGGTTATGTCACCTCCCTCTACTGCGTTGGAATTAAATAGGTTTCTGTCTAGCTAGCTTACGCCTCGTAGCTTTGCTTACGTGTCAGGCGTTAGGGCTGTCTAACCGTCGTCATCTGTCCTGAGACGCGGCTCGTCTAGCATGGAAAATCACGACGCTGCCCATTCTGCATAGGAGAACTCGCTTAGGCGCGTCGTCTAGCTAGTTAGATTAATTGTGCGTATCTGTACGTACCGGGAGGTACTGGTCGTACAATAGCATCAGTGCCCTTTATTAATATTGCAGTAGCGACGTACCTACGTTTGTACGTCCGTCCTGTGGAAAAGCACGAATTAGCGTTTGTAACGAGTACATGTACAATGTCCTGCAATGTACTGTTGCAAGACTGTACTCGTCACATTCCGCTTGTTGTACTTGTAGCCCATAGTGACGAGGTCGACCCCTTCCAATGTGGTGGTAAGTACAAATTTGCTCCCAACACTCTTGTCTTTCAAGTGTTCTTCTAAATATTGCTTGGGGAAGCGGGCGTGTCTGGTCTTCACTACACCTATAAAATGGTGCCCCCTCTTGGATGCTTGTATCGCAGTCAGAGGCGGGGGAAGAAGTGCACATAGGGTTTAGTTCCTTACTCATAAGCATTAATGTCATTCACATTGCACATTAATTCGCTTATCACTTTCACTGACGCAAACCAATTGTCGCCCAGTAGAGTAGTCCCAGATTGGATGGCGGTTGACTCCATCGCCCGCACGACTTTAGCGCATGTTGTTCCCAACTCCCGACTATATGTCTTTTGTCTTATAGCTGTCCTCCCCTCTTGCACTTCAACCCACATCATTACTTATGTGTATGCATCGCACATCGTCTTGAACTCCGTTCCCAAGGGCTCGGGCTTCCGCAATATGAAAGAAATATTTGGTAAGCCTCCTCGCTTGTCCTTGCGCGGCTGGAGGCTTGACATCGACTAATATAGTGTCAGAGTCATCTTTGCTTGAAGTTTAGCTGCCCTATTGTCGTTGAAGTTTGACACCATTTGACGAAACATAGCCTAGGAGTCAACTTGACAAGCGGACATGTTCGCTCTGGCGGATGAGCGTAAAGCGGTAGCTCTTTATGAAGCGTTCGAAAACAAGTGCCTCCCTCACTCATGCCGCCTCACATGTCCATAGCCCCTTCCTTGTTTGGTTGAACTGTCGAGCTGCGTAGATAGTTCCAATAAAAACAACCCATTCGTGTCGGGTGACAAGCTTCCAACCTGCCTTTTTTCTAAAAAGCCCTCCTCGTTTAGGCGGCGTAGATCGTCCTCGATTTTTCCGGGGTAGAGGTGTAGCCACAGACTAAGCAAGTCCACGTCGCCATCATTAGACGTCGGGATTCCGCCTTTAAGGCCGACTCCCTTTTCACGAAAGTATGCTAACCGCTCTTTCCGAGTGTGTGTTGTCACTGCGGGAACGTCTCTCCAAACAAAATTCTCCTCTCCGGCGGCCGTCTTCTCTACAATCGCTCCGACCTGTCGGCGGAGGGTAGCTTCCGCCTTAGAAAGTAAGTGCTCGTCGGGCCCATCTCCATCTCCATCTCCCACCTCCTCGTCGCTATTTAGCACTACATGGGGTTGGTCTTGAGGGTCTTCCTCCTCCACTTCGTCAGGGTCCGTAGTATGGGTCGTTGTTGTTTAAGTGTACGTCACAGGTCGAGACGCGGACGCGTTTGAAGAAGGAGATGCCTCGGTGGGTGGTGTCGGCTGATTTTCATGATTTACATTTTCAGCCATTTCACTCTTAGTACCCCCCGTCGGTGCGGCGCGCATCGCGGAGTCGGTAGGCACCCTTTCCACAGGAAATTCGGTCACGGTGTTGGGAGGGTGAAGAGGACCTAATCTTCGATTGATGTGGTCGTCGCCATGCGTGGGAGGCGGTGAGCTAGCAAGTTCTTGCCCGGCAATGGGCAACTCTCCCCGGAGTTGAGTGGACCACTCGGTAGTTTCCGCACCATCATCCCATCGCACGGTCCACAACTTGGGCCTTACCGACGCAGTACCCAAGCCATACTTCCGGGCGCACGCTGATGGCGCCTCGAGCCGGGCTTTATATTCTCTATGGGGCCTCTACGAGCCGAGACCCTTTGGCCTATCCGGACGTGCCGAGCGGAGCTGCCGCGGGGGGTAGATGGGGGCAGAATCGTCGCCATGTTGAAAAGCCGCGGCCGATACCTTGTATGTTTTGAAAAATAAGTTGACTGGGGCATTATGCACCTTTTGGACCCATTTTATTTGTAAAGATTGGTTAAATCAGCAGTCTGTTAGGAGGTTCCAAAAAATGAGCATTTTCGTGGTACGTGTACCACAAACGTGGTACGTGTACCACCAATTCTTCCGAGGCACTAGCTTGTATCGCTTCGTGAATTATTCATTACTAATTATTCCGACGTGTTAGTACGTTTCGGTACTGTATAGCGATACGTACTTATTAGCGATATTACTTATCGCTATTCCGCTAGTCGCCAGCCTAAGCCCGAGGAACAGGAAGGCATGCCACTTTTTGAGCTATCAACAGAGCATAATCAGTGTCACAGTTCGAGAACAGCACGAGCCTGAGTCTTCGTTGATCAACGGAGGCTACCAAGTGCCGCTACCCATACTCCACTTCTGCGGCAGGGGACACCTGGTGTGATTAGTCCTTTAGGACAGGGTCATTCCTCCCCCTTCGAACATCTTGCCCGTGGTCAACATCTTACCCCGACAATGTTGAGGGCCTTACCACGCTTTTCCGCTCCCTTCATCCGTGCTTTCTTCCTTTCCCCAAGTGGCCAGATAGCTCGACGTAGTGGACGTACCATCAAAGCGCAGAGCGTGCGACGGCGTCAGGTCCTCGCTGCTACACCTGGAGACAAGTACCCTCATCAAAGCAATTCTTATGAGGTCCGCTATCAGCAAGCTCACTATTGATATGTATGTTGCAGTGAAACAATGGGAGTCAAGGCGCATTTTCTGCGAAAGTTCGATGCAATCTTAAGATCGAAGTGTTGTATGTGCTTTCGTGTTATGTGTGTTAACTTCGCAGGCGGTACTGGAGGAGCTTCGAACCGCACGGCACAATCGCGACTTGAGGTTTGTCGATAGTTTTTATTCGATCTTCTCTCTTGATGAATTGCCTAGGCGCTGCCGCTTCTTCTGTATAATTGACGTCCACTTTGTCATTATCTGTCAGCACTCCAGGCTTTGTCTTACTCTGTACTCATCCTTGCCGCAGCTCGTGTCGCACGCGCATTTCTTCTGAAGCTTTTTCCCGGCTCCCCACAAACCTTGCGGATAGTCAGAACAAGTCTGGCCACTGTGCACTGATTTATTCTGCAAATTGGGGGATGCGCAGGAACTACGTGCTGGAGAACGAAACGTCTCTCGGAATTGATTTCTTTCTGTGGCTGTCTGAAATAGAATACGATGCAAATGACAGTGGGCGCGAGGTTGGTTTTAAAACAACGACACATGCCCTTCCTGTTCTTGTGGTTCACATCTAAACAGTGTGTTGACGCACCTTCCACAACAACTTGCATAACAATGCCCTCGCGTCCACATTGCCGGTGCAGGAGCTTGATTCACTAATCGGCGAGGTCATTTGCATTCGCGAGGGGCTAGGTAATGGAGGCCATTGTCTACGTTGTGTGAGTGGACGAAGGCGTGAATGTGAGTGTGTGTGTGTGTGTGTGTGTGTGTGTGTGTGTGTGTGTGTGAGAGAGAGAGAGAGAGAGAGAGAGAGAGAGAGAGAGAGAGAGAGAGAGAGAGAGAGAGAGAGAGAGGGGGGGGGGGGTTGGGGGGGGGCGGTGTGAAACATCATTCATTTCAAGCCTACTGCTGCTGGTTTTTTACAGATGTGTTGACACCTTCATCCAAGGGCGGGCCTGAGTCGCAGGAAATGTCTACTGGCGGACGAGAGGTAAACCGTTACGGCATGTGAGGAACAATCAACCCAATTTACCCCCCCCCCCCCCCCCCCCCCACACAAGCTCTAGGGTATTGTATACTGATACTTGTCACGTGTTGGGCACCTACACAGGGGCTTCTGCCGTCAGAAGGTAGTACGGGTATGGCCAGGGTGGATGACTTCCGCCGTGAAGTCGATTCGTGCAAGCAAGCTGCTGTGGTTGGCCTGATTGGCCGGCAAGACTTGCCCACTCTTGAAGACGTCCAACGAATGGAGCATGCAGCTGCTTCAGCCAACGTTGCGGTACAGTCCTTTCCTGTATTAACACCGAGATTATTTTTTGGTTTTTTTGCAATTCTTTCCTCAGTTTTCTCTGTTGCCATAGAACCGCATTGTGGACGTCCTTCTCGACATCCCAGAGGGCCCCAGTCGCAAGGCCGCTCTCGTTGATGCGCTCACACCACCAGCAAGCGGAGACGAGATAGTTGGGGATGATCAGGAAGAGTTGCTGTACACCTCGCCGTTTACATTACTAGTGGTGTGACCACAGCCCTCCCAACCCAACTCGCTGATGGATACGACTGGGAAATTGAATTGAGGAGATTCTTAACAGAGAGCGTCATTCGCGGCACCTTAAGTCCCGCCCATTGTTGTTTTGCAGACGCTGGACACGGAGTTGGCGCAGGATAACGGAACGGCTACAACGGAATTCGACGAAAATACAGCACGTGCACAGGCTTACAGGGTTCATGGGCTACTTAGGCTGCGCGAAGACATTCAGGCTTACCTGGATCAGCCTGATGTCAAGTTCCATTAATGCACCGAACCAGGCACAGGCTTGTTACTTTCAGGTATCTTATACCAATCGGCTCCATCGCTGCGGCAAGCGCACACACAAGTGATCCCTTTGTGGCATGCTTGCCGCCATTCCCTGCGTATCTGTCCGAATCCGCGACGTGGCTCCTTCCCTCAAAGTTCATCATGCACGGCTGAGACCTCTGCCGGCGGCGGGCTTACTTTCAGTCCCACCTGAGCATAAGAAGGTCAGTCAAAGCTAATCAAATAGCAAATAAAAATCCACACCAGAGACATCGGCGGTAGGTGTAAGGTACAGAGTACAGACGGGACACATGCGACGATGAGTGCGAGATATTATTTCTAGGTGATATAGTGTATCATTTTGATGAACATGGAACTGCCGAAGAGGTAGCAGGAAACAGAAAGGGGCCACCTGTAAAGAGATATGGTTGACCCATCTGCAAACACAATCAAGGATAGTCAATATCTGTTGCAGGTGCTGTGGCAGAATGTTAAATTGTTCATAAACTAAAAGAACGGGATCATCTGGTCATGTGTACCTGACTGGGTGGATGCGAATCGCTTTCGCCAAGATTCCCAGGCTGCCTTGCGAATCAGTTAGCTCATTCACTTGGATCCCTCCTTGAAGCTTGTTGCCGGTCAGAACAAGCTCCTCAACTCCAGCCGCATCCTAGACAGGGAGTGGGCAATACATGGGAAGTTAATGTCTTCACACCAACTCCCTGTGGAATCACACATCCGAATATGAGGATTGTCATATATTTACACGAATGCGTGCTGCATGGGGTCACGCCTAACCTGCAACTCGCCGCGATACCATTCCCATTTCCAGCCCCCAATGGTGTATGAGATCGCGTAAGCCGTCACTCGCTGGTCGCTTCGACTGTCGAGGCGGCCTCCGGTGAAAATGTGGGTCACGTTGGAGGCTCTCGCAAGAGAAATCTACGACCACAGCGATAGAATAGAGCGGTTTGCGAGCTGTGCATTATGAATGAAATGCGAATCAGAGGAATGAAGACATGTGTTTGACACAATGTCCTTCAAATATAAGCAAGAAACCAGCGACGATGACGTGTTATCCGCAAGTTGGCAATCCGATCCTCAACTGGGTTCAGCAACAATTACGGATGTGCTGCTTGCCAGAGACCTGCAGCCACTGATTGGTATCGAGTGTCGACGCACACCATGACGTAGGTCCGTAAAGCGCAGCCGACTCAGCTGAGCAGTCAGCGTGAGTGCTGGAAGCCGAAAACTTTGCGTCCTGAAGCTCCTGAGAACCACCTCTGCAACCAACGCGAGACAGACAGTGAGAGGATCGGTTTGTGAGGGTAAGTAGCCTGACGAACGTGTTCATTGCTGAAACGGGCATGGTTTCGATGCCCAACCGTGTAGCTCCCACGGGTGACTCCGCCAAGGTTACCACAGCGATGTGAATGCCATCTTTGCTGTCTGATGTGTGCTGTGCGCTGTAGGCTACGATCACAAGCTCCCGAGATATCTGCAACACGGTGGGATAATGGAACCTGCTGCGAAAGGTTGGATACAGAATATGTCAAGCCGCTCAAAATAAAAGCAACCCCACAAACAACAAACCACAAATTCGATGTACGCACGAGTACGCACCAATTGCCTGGTGTCATGTCGTCCTTCAACCTCGCGATCACCTCCCACGTCGATCCGCCATCCACTGAACGAAGCAATCACACCAGTCAACAACAAAATTGGGTGTGCGTTCGAAGCGAGCGGAGGGGTTCATCTTCGCAGCAGCGGGGCGACCCCCTCACCAGATGTCGCCAATGACAGGTGGCTGCGAGTCCTGGAATGCTCCCCTTTCAACCGAGGGTGGAAGTTGAGCGCCGAGAGCAGTGTGCCTCCCCAGTCAGGCATGTCGATCAAGCTCAGCTGCGCGTGCGCATCAAAATTGGGCACTGTCAGATGCCAGCGCAATGCAGTCAATCATCACACGAAAATAGTCGCGACAAAACTAGGGCTCAGCATGCCTTAGAGTTCGGATTGGGTACACGGAGGGGCTGGGGAACGGTCCACGAAGCGCCTTCGTCCCGCGATCGTGAAGCCCAGACTACGTCTGTTGTACTCCTTAACAGCATTAGCCTACACATGCAGGTGAGACATATTTATGCAGGCGTCCAAGGGAGAGATGGACGGTAGACAAGATGGGGGAAAGACGCAGGTAGGGACGGATACGCACAGCTCTCCGTTGCCAGCGTCAGCCAGCGTCCCTTCTATCAGCCACGTGCGACCCATTGGGTCCGCTATCCTCCCCGCAGGAACCCATGTAAGGCCCAAATCGTCACTGATCAGCACACCGCTCGTCTCATGGCCACCACCGGTCAGCGTGGGACAGTCCTGCGTCTCCTCTGCCCCCCGGGCCCGCTCTCGCCAGAAAGGAAGGAGCAACCGTGTGGAGTCTCCAGACCTTCGGAGCACGTGAGCACGGTTGGCAATCACCTTTGGGATACCACCATCAGCTGCCTGGAGCCAGTGTGCAGCCGGATAGCAGGCAAAGCAAACATGAGCAGAATGCAGATCCATTAAAAAACAATATAGCGAGGCCTGCAAGGGACATGCTTACCAACGGCCGACAGTGGGGTTACCTGCGGATACACCATTTGCGATTCGCCCCAGGTTTTGCCGGCATCGAATGAAGAGACCACCTTGTGGGTTAGCCAAGGGGTGGGGAGCAGTAAAAAAGGATGTCCTCAGATTTTCATGATGACATGTGCGACGAGAGCATAGGCCAATGGGCGGTGAAATGATTACCTTAATGTCGCCTCCTGGATTCCAACGTGGCTCGCCCACCACAACGCCCGCCTTTACCTAATTTTCACCATGCAGCAGTCGCATAGCCACAATGAATCACGGACAATTCGCGCGCGCGTGCGTTTATGCCTGTGTCTGAATGCTGGCTTGAATGGCCGTGGATTTGTGGTTGTGGCTGCGTTTGAGCAGGTTGATGTTCGTGGTCATCAGTGTCAATGTGCGCGTGCGTTTCTGGCTGTATGTGTGTGTGTGTGTGTGTGTGTGTGTGTGTGTGTGTGTGTGTGTGTGTGCGAGTGCGCGCGTGTATATGAGCAGGCGTGTCCAGTCGCATCGCCGCAATGGAACACATAGAATATACGTGCGTGCGTGTGTGTGTGTGTGTGTGTGTGTGTGTGTGTGTGTGTGTGTGTGTGTGTGTGTGTGTGTGTGTGTGTGTGTGTGTGTGTGTGCGAGGGAGAGAGAGAGAGAGACAGACAGAGAGAGAGAGAGAGTTACAGAGGGTCCCCGGTATGTACACTGCACGCCCCCGTGCAGTTGGCATACAAATGTGTTAGACGGGCGCAAACTGGGTAAAGACACAGCGGCGTGCTACCTTGGGTGGCCGTAAGCAGGCGGTGCTCTCACTGTAGAAGAGCAGTAGTTTGCTTTCCTCATGCACGTAATGGAGTACTGGCGACCACAGTATCCCTGCACATTACATGTTAACTAAATGAAGCCTCCAAATCCTTATTAATGATGTTGAGCCGACGCTTTCCTACTTTCACAACTTGCAGGCGGCACCCCTTGCCACGGAAGCGCCCTCCCGGTGCCGACAAGCCCATCAAATGCAACAAGCAATATATAAAATGTGTTCACGGGACGGAGAAGACGCATTCGGACAGTCGACCCTCCCTCGCATATCAATCCGTGTCAACTCGCCATATTGTTAGTCAGTGCAACACTTCAATAGATGGTAGGAACGTCCGGTTTGGCGGCTACTGATCATTTTATCGGCAGGGTGGCCAGTTGCTGCACCTGGCAAGTCAGGAAGTAGTTTCGCTGGCTTTGACCAGGTGCTTCCCATATCGTTGCTGTATGACGTCATCATAACCTGCACGGACACTTTGCGAAATTAAACGATATAAACAAAAAATATTTAGTGTCAAGTAGTAGCGAGTCGCTTATGAGTCATTCAACATTCGAAATATTATCGTAACCGGACTCAGACCGACGTGTTCCTGCTAACAACACCTGGCTGGACGACCCTTCCATAGCGCGAGCAGCTTGCCAAGCAGCCACGAGCGTATTGGAGTCCGGCAGCCACTCGACCATGGCCATGTGATTGTAGCCGAACACTCCAGGAACGGCATGGAAAACAGTATGAAACGTTGTGTTGCGCACCTGCACGCGGAAATGAAATTGCCCTCCGTTACAAAACAACAACACATTATCGTATGACAGCCGACAATAAATATAAAATAGGGCTTATAGGTAAGGTAAAGTGGGCAGCCATAGCGGTTGTCAAGATAAAATGACGGCAGTTTCGCAGCAAAACAATATTATGATTAACACATTCGCCGTCTGTGCCGAACAAGAACAAAATCAATATGGGCACTCGTGTCTTGGGCAGTGCCAAAGGAATACCATAATAACCTGCTGCCCGTCGAAAGTCGAAACGGTGTACACTGGATTTAAAACAACACTTGGGAGTGTGCGTAGAATATATGTAGATCCGCAGGAGGAAATAAAAGTCAAGAGAGGCGCACCTGCAGGTGGGAGCCCCCACTGGAGGGAATAAAGGGGTCACTTTCGGAACCTTGTGCCCTAAGCCCGTTCCAATTGTCTTGCCCGGGATTCGCAGTCAACTTGGCTAAACTATGCGTGGCGCTATGCAGTATGACGATGATAGCCGAGAGAAACGGTAGGCTGAAACGTGGCCCCCGCTTCCTGCTGCCAAACTGGGGGAGAAAAAGTGCAGCTGACATTTCTCGTGAAATCCCTTCGTCATGACTGCCGTGGCACTGAGATATCATTGCTTAAATAACGTTGTGCCTGCTGCTTTCGGCGCCGGATGCGAATAAGCGACCCAATTAGTGGCACGGGCGGACGAGTCTATCTGATATACAGACTAGCCAGCGAGCTGTCTTCTTCGAGGTTGCTTCGAGTGAGGTTGCTTCTGATGTAGCGCACGTTCCTTCTGATGTGTGAGAGGGTACTATACTCTTTTTCTCTTTTTTTAATTTGCGCTCCCTGAATATGGGACTGGCAGGTAAGCCCGCATCAACACCCTCTAAAGGCGGCGTTATTTTGCAAGCAAGAATGGGCGAAGCTGATGAACTTCAAAACAAACCTCAATATCTCATCATTGATCGTGCTAGCCGCCTGGGCGGTAGGCACGCTCGTGTGAGTCGTGCATTACGTACCATTATACGATAACCGTATATAGTACCGTAATGTGCTAATTCCAGTGTTTTTTTTTTTTGTTTTTTTTTAATCTTACAAGAAAAAGCAGTGGAGGCCACCAAGCAAAAAAAAAAAAAAAAAAAAAGAGAAAAAAACCTAAGCCCGGGGAACAGGAAGGCGTAGTTTGTCGTAGTTTGGTACATATGTAGTTTGGTATTGACGTAGTTTGGTATGTGGCCACACATGTTAAGTATGCCTTTTCGGTGAGCCGGTCAAGAGCACGCCTAAGGCTGGCCACTAGTGCCTCGGGGATATGTGTATGATCTGATATATCATACATCGGCCTGTATGATTACGCGTTTTCATAATCAGTACTTTTTCTGTTAAATACCGCTATGTACAGTCAGTGAATATCTAAAGTAGCGGCAGACACGCCTAAGCTCAGTATCGTCTGCACCACCGACTTCGGCTACAGATCGAGCGACCATCCCTATCATAAGGTATGGTGCACCACACCCGCTGAATATTGGGGGAGGGAAGGGTTCAAGATACTAGAGGTGCGGCCGTGGGGCGTATTTATTCCGTACGGACCCGCCTTATGTCACCAAAAGCTAGGAGGTCGAGTAGCATTTGGTGTTCGTAGCCAATCGCTGTCGTGCCGTGCGCGGGGCGCTAATTGCAAAGTCCCACACTCAACGCACAGAAAGGAAGTACTCTGCAAGATACCCTCGTCGAGGTTGCACTTGAGGTAGCATATTCGTTTGTTGTGACCGTTTTCGGAGCGTTCAGTGTTGTTTAGGGTGTGGACGCGTTCTTCTTGGGATCTTTCGGTTCGGCCGAATAACGGTCCGGATAGTAATCACCTGTCCCGACGTTGGGTTGACACAACGTGATCATGTAACACGTTGGAGACCAACGACTGGTATGCAATCTGAAAAGGCTCCTAAATAGTTCGGGTCGAATAGGGCTGGGTTGTTTGAATGTGAAACTTGATAAGCTCCAACAGTAGGTGACGCATATGTTGTAGTCGTCGAGCACGAACATCTATTAAGCTACCTCCATCGCATCAGTAGTCACTAACGCTACCTATCCACGGATTTTCTTCGAAACAGACACACAACACTGTTGAGATATAGCATAGGTATCGATATAGCATGGCACCTCAAAGTTAGAGATAGGGGTTGACGTAGTGCACGCCAAGGCCGCCAGGCCTCCTGAGCTTTTATAGTGGACGTAACACAACATAACTCTTATGCGCCGTTTGCACTTGCCTGTTGTCACTAATTTTACTGTTGTCACTTATCATGTTGTCACTTGTCCGCCTGTTGACACTAGTTTTAAAGTGATCCATTGCAGTGCTAAGGTAAACCATGGTCTCTGCTTCTGGTGTAGATTTCTGATGGGAGGAAGGCCTTGGGAAAGAGGTTGTGCGTACTTCACGATTTCGGTGAAGTAGCTATGTGCAGCAAGAAGGTAAGTGCCTATTCAACATTCAATAGAAACTAAATGACATTGACTTTTCTCAACTTCTTTTCCTTAAACACGCCCGAACCAAGCATTCCGCAACATAGTCATGCGTGCATCTTTGACTTCATTCGCCATTCGGTGCACACGCCATGTTGAGCTACATGTTTTTATCCATGCATGGCTTATCAATTTGCATTTCTATGAATACCAATAAGCATCATTCAATCTATCCCCGAGGGCTAGTATTAGGTGATGAAGAATTGTTAAGCACGCAAGCCGGCGTGTATGTTCTCGTGGGAAAGCATGATACACAGCTTCAAGATGTCTACTCGTCCGTTTGTCACATGTAGGCTCTCCCCCCCCCCCCCCCCCCCCCCCCTTCACCATTACATATAGAGCACCACGCATTCCAATTAGGCATACATTATCGCCACAGTAATTATTCTCAACACCTCCCACATCGCTAATATGTTTGGGTTGCATACTGCAACGGTGACTTTAAGCACAGGTGGGAGCATCGCTACGTCAAGGAGATAGCCGTCTCGGGGATCCGGTACGGTGTTCACCTTGGAGCGTGGTCGCCCTCGTCATCGGAAGACTCGCCATAACGAGGCTCCATAACGAGGTCGTCGTTGGTGTGGTCGGGTATGCTTTCTGCGTTTGTAGGCCGTGACATTAAGTTCGAACTATAGCTAGCGAAAGCACCCCACCATGTAAGGTATTGGTACCGTTCTTGTCGTCACGCACCACCTTTTAGATGTAAAAGGGAGTATGTGCGGGTAGAGAAAGATGCCTTTCGCGTCACGGTCGTTTTCGTGGTTGTTGTGATGTATGCCGACAAGCTATAAGACCAAATCAGCCGTTCGAACAGGTTCCGCCCCTTCCTGGGTCGTGAGCCGACGGAGTTAAGCTAAGGACACTTTGGGGTATACGCCCCTGAAGTTTGACAAAGTACTAACTTTTCCTCGCGTGGGGCTGACCAGTTTTTTACGAGACTCTGGTGTATGATTAGTCATACAAATGTAGTACTTATCATACACATATCCCCGAGGCACTAGAGGAATAGCGGAATAGCGATAGCGGTACGTATCACTATACAGTACCGAAACGTACTGACACGTCGGAATTATTAGTAATAAATGAATCGCGAAGCGATACGAGCTATAGGTCCAGGCAAAAAATAATAGGTATATTCGCGTTTACCCGAGGGCACGTTTTGCCAAAGATGTCAGCTTGCTTACAATTTGGCCAAAAGACCACCACAGGCTTGGCCTGGGGGAAGATTAGCGCTAATTATGGGTAGGGTGGGTGGGTTGCGCGAGCCAGATGGGCGAGCGCAAAGCAGAGAGTGCCAATGCTCGGGGGTTGCACCGGCTTAAGGGGCTGCCGCTAGCTAGTGCTGCTAGGGGCAGGGCATGGGGCGTTTCCTCAGTCCTCGAGGGTTACCTCGAGGACTTGGTGAGACGCGCCGCTTTTACAGTAACGCTTTACCGTTAAGGTTTGCGTTCTGTCACATATGTAAGAAAGTTTTGCAAACCTCTAGATTTCAAACAATCTGACTATTTACCCGAGGGCCTGTTTTGCCAGTATGTAATGAACCGGAGGTTTTCGCAGCCTAGTCATGATGAAGCGGGTTGGCGGGGACAAACGAGCCGAAGTACTGCCACGCCGCCGGAGATGGGCTCATGGTAGGGTCGATGATGTATTTCCCCTCTGTGACAGACATGTTCTTGACCCAACCACCCATGTATTTGACGACGTGGAGTGGGGTCCCGATGCAACTAGCTGCGGAGGCGGCACCTTTGCGTAGGCTGTGCGATGTCCA
This sequence comes from Tetraselmis chui, assembly GCA_026401115.1. Lineage (NCBI taxonomy): Eukaryota > Viridiplantae > Chlorophyta > Chlorodendrophyceae > Chlorodendrales > Chlorodendraceae > Tetraselmis > Tetraselmis chui. The sequence continues at coordinate 30,169 of JAPMLY010000007.1, forward strand.
TTTGAATCCACTTGGAGGTGTGGCGCCGACGGCGTTGCATGCGTCGAGGAGCCAGGCGGAGAGTGTCGCAGCTGCTTGCCAGTCGCCGGAGTTTTCGTAAGGTACGAAGCTCCATAGTGCGGCGGGGGGGGGGGGGGGGGGGGGGGGGCTGTTGTAGAATTTCTTGCAGTAGGCGGTCCGTTGTGTGCAATAATATTCTAGTAGGTCGGCCAACACTGGATTGGCAGTCGTCGGGATAGCGAGGATAGGCTTGCCGGCTGCGCTGCGCCTCTGATCGCCCTTAGCTTTGCGGATGAAAAGCCAAATTTTCTGGGATGGGCGGTCGACGACGAGGTCTTGTGTCAAACACCTTACACTTGATTCGGCTCTGCAGAAAAACGCATAGTTTGTGCAGAATGCCAGTAGCGCGCGAAATTGCGCGATGAGGTGCCGGGAAGTAGGTGTCTACCGGAGGTGTTTTCGGAGGTCGGCGGCGGCTGTGAGTAGCGAGAGCGCTAGAGGGGCTGGTAACGGGAGGCGCGAGTTGGCTGTATCTCGAGTCCGCGTCGAGCGTCGGCCAAAAGTTCCCCGACCGCGATTGGGTGCAACAGGTGGTCGCGGAAAAACTTGTTGATGGCCGAGTAGTACTGTTGTAGCGATGCGGCGGCGACGGTACCTTGCAGTCCTAACCAGGCTGTGTAGCGCACGACCGACTGGGTAGTAGCCTGTAGTGGATGGATGTCTTCTTCGTGGCAAAACGCCGCAAATTGACGCATGCCGCTGTCGTAGTTGGCGTACGTAGTCGGGGCTAGGGAGCTGCTCAGCAGGTGCAGCGCGGTGGTACCGATGTGGTCGGTACCCAACAGGTTGCGAAGGCGGTCGGTCATGGTAGTCGTCCACTGGGCGTGGGTGTCCGGTTCTCGTAACGTGTAGCGGACAGGCCGCGAGGGCCAGTGCGACCGAGTGGCCATGGCGCGTAGCTCCGTGAGGTTTGCGGTGGCCGTGCGTAGTGTGCGTCCTATTGCGCCTCGGCGGGTGTGTAGCCAGGCCGGCGTGGCAGTCGAAAGGCCACGATGCTCCATTATGGCCGTCCGACCCCCTCGCGCGAGCCTAGCCGACCGGGGGAGAATATGTCGCGTGAGGGGGGGTAGTGGATGGTCTCTGTGGCCAAGTCGTGGAAGTCTTGGAACCACGGTTTGTGGGGCCAGTACGGTGCGATGACTGTAGCAGCGGCCCCTGATTGGCGTAGTTTCGCACAGAGGGCGGGCAGAGCTGACCACGGCGGGTTGCAGTAGTTTTGTTCGCATTGCCACGCGGCGTCCGGGAGGTGTAGACAGTCGACGTCCTCGCATTGTGGGTCGCGCCATCGGGCGTTGAAACGTGGGAGCTGCGCGTTTTCCATCGACGCGAACCGGTCGATCGAGTGTGGGACCCACGCTGTCGGTAGGTAGGCGAATATCCGGGGGTTCAGCTGCCTGTCGTCGCGGTCGAGCTCCCGGCTTAGGCTGTCGGCCCAGATGTTCGCTGCCGAGCGGATGTAGCGGGGTCGGACGCTGATGTCGTTGACGTCCAGTAGGTGCGAGAGTCGGCGTAATTCGGTCATAATGACCGGAGAGCGCGTAGTGAGTTTGGAGAGCGTGGCCACGACGGCTGTGTTGTCCTCGTGGAGTAAGACGTGTCGTCCTCGGAGTTGCGGTAAAAAGGACTCGATTGCGAGGCGAACGGCGCGGAGCTCCTTCCATGTGATGTGCTGCTGGCGGTCGTCGTCGTACCAAAACCCGCGGGCTTGGTAGGCAGGGTTGTCGTTCAGGACGGCTCCCCACCCGTAACCACTTGAGTCGGCGTGGAGGTACGCGGTCTCGATGGGTTTGTAGATTGAGCGGCCGTTGTGTTGGTCGGGCACTGTGCGCCACCACTCGAGGTCGCGGCGTAACTGGTGTGTCATCCGGAAACGTCCGCCCCATCCTTTTCGCGTAGCCAGGACGCAGTGTAGTTCGCGTAGAAAGAAGCGGGCTGGTGCGATGGCGAGGTAGAGGAACTGGGCCTTGCCAGCGAACGTTGCGAGTTGTCTGGCGGGTAGCCACCGAGCTGTGGTAGATGCGCGGCCTAGTAACGCTGAAGCTTGCTTCGCGAGGGCCTATAGCTTGTCGGTAGGGGCTCGAAATTCGCCTCATCAGGAGGTCGACGGTCATGCCCAGATGTGTGCCCACTTGGGTGGGCGGCCACAAGCCTTTGTCGGGGTTGCGTTGGAGGCCTAGCCGGTGGAGGAGGGTCTCGACGCAATCGCTTAGCAGTAGAGCCGCGTCGTACGAGCTGGCCATGAACAAGAAGTCGTCCATGTAGGATAGCAGTCATACTCCGCGCCATCGGACGTTGCGAAGGAAACGTCGTGACGGTTTGTATGGCGTCTCGGAGGAGGCGGTCATCGGGGTAGGCGCTCGTCGCAGGTAGTTCGTGAACGCTTGAGTTAGCTTGCAAAAATAGTAAGCCGACCCCGACCAGCTCATCGGGAGGCATGCGAGGCGCCACAGCTCGCCGCGGTAGTTAACCGTGAAGAAAATTCGGTCCGCTTCTCGGATGCCTAGCGTGTAGTAGCCGTCGGCTAGGTCGAGGGAGACGAAGTAGTCGCCCGGGCGGGACAGGTGGCGCAAGTGCTTGAGGGTCTCGCACGACATCTTGAACTCCGCGCAATAGTTGTTTAGCTCTCGGAGGTCGATGATAAGGCGCCATTTGTTGACACCGGGTTTTGGGACGAGGAACATGCGGGAGACGTAGCGGGTGTTGGAGGCGCGCTCCCTGGCTCCGCAGGCTTCGAAGCGTGGGAGCTCTGTAGCTAGGAAGTCGAGTTGCGGCTGTGTGGCGTCCTTCATGGAGACTCCGTGGTTGAAAGGTCGAGGACGTAGGCCGCTTTTGAACTTGACCCGCGCGCCATGGCGGATCCAGTTCACGACTTGACCGCTCGCGCCGATATGCTCCCACTCCCGCCATCTTAGCCGCACGCGGTGACGCATGTAGTTGGATGACGGGGAGCAGGAATCGGCGCGGCGGGCCACACCATCATTTCTTCGTGGTGGGTTTTGCTCCGTCTGTAGTCTTAGTTCCGGCAGCCGCTCCCGCTGCTGCTGCTGCTGCGGCCTTGCGCTTGTCGGCGGCTGCATTCTTGGCCTTGGCGTCTTGTCCGGGTGGCTTGTCCGGCGTGACTCTAGCGAACGCTGCTCCAGCAGCTGCTTTGCTGGCGGCATGTAGGCTGACTTCGAGGGTCCGATCAACGAACGCTTGGCGTAGCTCGTCCAGTGCGCTCGAGACCGCGGTAGGGCGTGGGCGGCAGAAACGTTCGTGCGCGAGCTCGGCGAACACTCGGTCCGTATCCGAGCTCGTTAGTCCGCCCTTGGTGAGGCGGAGGAAGCCCAGTCGAGTACGGGCGGCCTCCTCCGTCGATGTGTGGGTGCGATGACCCGCTCGGATGAGGGCAACGGCCGCCGCCTGCTCCGCTGGTAGAGGAGGTCCGGTTGACAGCGTGTCCAAAGCCTCGCTGATTGCCGCGTTGGCGCAGCTGTCGAAGAAGGCATAGCACCCGATTTGGAGGTACTCGTCGTACCCCGCTTGAGATTTCTGGTCGTTGAGGAAGCGGGCCGTGTCGTCCGTTAGCGTCCACATACGAGGTTCGTCGATGTCGCGAGGGGGTCGCTCCAAACCGGCCGGAATGATTTTACCGTAGGAGGCAAAATCGACGAACTCGGGCTCGTGGAGCTCGGGGTCGTCGTTCAGCAGGTCGATAGGCTGCTCAGGGGCTGCCTTACCACCCTCAGTCGCAATGGCCGCGTCAGGGGGAATGGACTGCTGTTGATTCGGAAGCTCGGCCGGGCCTGTCAAACGTTCGAGCTGGGCTAGTAAGGCGGTGTTAGACGCCTGAATTTGCTCAGCTAATCGGAGTTCGAGGGCCGAAACCGCGCTTTGAATCTGTTCGATTACAGAGGGGAGGGGGTCGACTCCGGGGGCGGAGGACGACGGCTCAGGTTGCATGATGTTAGACGGCGACTTAGAACGGGGGGAAGTGTCTCGTGACGCTCGAGTGCGCATGAGGCGATGTAAAACTGACACCCTGCTCGACTACGAGAGTCGAGACTGCAATTGCGCGAGCCCGATGGGCGAGCGCAAAGAAGAGAGTGCAAGTGCTCGGGGGTTGCACCGGCTTAAGGGGCTGCCGCTAGCTAGTGCAGCTGGGGGCAAGGCATGGGGCGTTGCGCTAGGCGTTTCCTCAGTCCTCGAGGGTTACCTCGAGGACTGGGTGAGACGCGCCGCTTTTACAGTAACGCTTTACCGTTCAGGTTTGCGTTCTGTCACACATGTAAGTAAGTTTTGCAAACCTCTAGATTTCAAACAATCGGACTTAATATACCTCCTATTCGGAATAGGAGGTATAGCGTTTTTTAAATAATATACACGACATACAGGCGAAGCAAAATAACGAAATACAACCGGAAAGCTATGGGTTTGAGCGACCGCTCTATAGGTTTGGGCTGGCTCACCGACTGCATGTACCCGTACAGCAACGAGGGATGCCAGCAACGGGACAACGCAAAATAAGTGGCGTGCCATCGTCTAGAAGAAGGAATCCTAGGACTATCGCAGGCACCCCACATGTTCACCACGTAGTCGCTATCGCTATCATGGAATCCTGCGCGGCTTGTGTTGGAGTGAGCGGCGGACGCTTTCGCTCGGCGCGCGATCTATCCGGACACGCGCATTTTCGAAAATCTATCTCTTGTTGACTTGCCCTCTCGGTCAAACAAGAGGTAGATTGACGCCGAATTTATCGAAAATCTAGAAGCATACCTTGAGATACCTTTATAAAACAAGTTGCACCATCTGTGTGGCAGCAAGATTCTCATCTACTCAACTTTTTCGGTAGCGACTTGCGGGGTAGCTCCTCCACGTAGTTTTGGTAGTAGCGATCGTCGCTAGATGGTCCACACAAGTACTTTACTGTAGTTGGTCCCTATTCGCTATTCGTTTAGTAACGCGAAATAGCACCCATACATCCTAGGTCGACTCGTGCTGACTGAACTGGCTTGAAATCGAGAAACGTACTATGACGTACTGTACCGTACAGCAATATGGTCACGTGTGCGCTATTTGGCTATTCCACTAGTGGCCGGCCTAAGGCTGGCCATTAGAGGAATAGCGGAATAGCGATAACGGTACGTATCACTATACAGTACCGAAACGTACTGACACGTCGGAATTATTAGTAATAAATGAATCGCGAAGCGATACGAGCTATAGGTCCAGGCAAATAATAATAGGAGGTTTACCCGAGGGCACGTTTTGCCAAAGATGTCAGATTTCTTACAATTTGGCCAAAAGACCACCACAAGCCTGGCCTGGGGGAAGATTAGCGCTAATTATGGGTTGGGTGGGTGGGTTGCGCGAGCCAGATGGGCGAGCGCAAAGCAGAGAGTGCCAGTGCTCGGGGGTTGCACTTGTTTAAGGGGCTGCCGCTAGCTAGTGTTGCTGGGGGCAGGGCATGGGGCGTTGCGCTAGGCGTTTCCTCAGTCCTCGAGGGTTACCTCGAGGACTTGGTGAGACGCGCCGCTTTTACAGTAACGCTTTACCGTTAAGGTTTGCGTTCTGTCACATATGTAAGTAAGTTTTGCAAACCTCTAGATTTCAAACAATCTAACTATTTACCCGAGGGCACGTTTTGCCAGTATGTAATAAACCGGAGGTTTGCGCAGCCTAGTCATGATGAAGCGGGTTGGCGGGGACGAGCCAGCCGAAGTACTTCCACGCCGCTGGAGATGGGGTCATGGTAGGGTCGATGTATTTCCCTTCTGTGACAGACCTGTTTTTGGCCCAACCACCTATGTATTTGACGACGTGGAGTGGGGTCCCGATGCAACTAGCGGCGGAGGCGGCACCTTTGCGTAGGCTGTGCGATGTCCATTTGAATCCACTTGGAGGTGTGGCGCCGACGGCGTTGCATGCGTCGAGGAGCCAGGCGGAGAGTGTTGCAGCTGCTTGCCAGTCGCCGGAGTTTTCGTAAGGTACGAAACTCCAGAGTGCGGCGGGGGGGGAGTTGTTATAGAATTTCTTGTTGTAGGCGGTCCGCTGCGTGCAATAATATTCTAGTAGTTCGGCCAGCACCGGATTGGCAGTCGTCGGGATAGCAAGGGTAGGCTTGTCGGCTGCGCTGCGCCTCTGATCGCCCTTAGCTTTGCGGATGAAAAGCCAAATTTTCTGGGATGGGCGGTCGACGACGAGGTCTTGTGTCAAACACCTTACACTTGATTCGGCTCAGCAGAAAAACGCATAGTTTGTGCAGAATGCCAGTAGCGCGCGAAATTGCGCGATGAGGTGCCGGGAAGTAGGTGTCCACCGGAGGTGTTTACGGAGGTCGGCGGCGGCTGTGAGTAGCGAGAGCGCTAGAGGGGCTGGTAACGGGAGGCGCGAGTCCGCTGCCTGTAGACGCTGTTGGTGCATCTCGAGTCCGCGTCGAGCGTCGGCCAAGAGTTCCCCGACCGCGATCGGTTGCTGCTAGTGGTCGCGGAAAAACTTGTTAATGGCCGAGTAGTACTGTTGTAGCGATGCAGCGGCGACGGTACCTTGCAGTCCCAACCAAGCTATGTAGCGAACGACCGACTGTGTAGTAGCATGTAGCGGATGGATGTCCTCCTCGTGGCAAAAAGCGGCAAATTGATGCATGCCGCTGTCGTAGTTGGCGTACGTAGTCGGGGCTAGGGAGCTGCTCCGCAGGTGTAGTGCGGTGGTCCCGATGTGGTCGGTACCCAACAGGTCGCGAAGTCGGTTGGTCATGGTAGCCGTCCACGGGGCGTGTGCGTCCGGTTCTCGTAAGGTGTAGCGGACAGGCCGCGAGGGCCAGTGCGAACAAGTGGCCATAGCGCGTAGCTCTGTGAGGCTTGCGCTAGCCGTTCGTAGTGTGCGTCCTATTGCGGCTATGCGGGTGTGTAGCCGGGCCGGCGTGGCAGTCGAAAGGCCACGATGCTCCATCCGGGCCGTCCGACCCCCTCGCGTGAGCCTAGCCGACCGGGGAAGAATAGGTCGCGTGAGGGGGGGTAGTGGATGGTCTCTGTGGCCAAGTCGTGGAAGTTCTGGAACCACGGTTTGTGGGGCTAGTACGGTGCGATGACGGTAGCAGCGGCCCCTGATTGGCGTAGTTTCGCACATAGGGCGGGCAGAGCTGACCACGGCGGGTTGCAGTAGTTTGTCTCGCATTGCCACGCGGCGTCCGGGAGGTGTAGACAGTCGACGTCCTCGCATTGTGGGTCGCGCCATCGGGCGTTGAAGCGCGGGAGCTGCGCGTTTTCCATCGACGCAAAACGGTCGATCGAGTGTGGCCCCCACGCTGTCTGTAGGTAGGCGAATATTCTGGGGTTCAGCTGCCTGTCGTCGCGGTCGAGCTCCCGGCTTAGGCTGTCGGCCCAGATATCCGCTGCCGAGCGGATGTAGCGGGGTCGGATGCTGATGTCGTTGACGTCCAGGAGGTGCCAGAGTCGGCGTAATTCGGTCATCATGACCGGAGAGCGCGTAGTGAGTTTGGAGAGCGCAGCCAGGACGGCTGTGTTGTCCTCGTGAAGTAAAACATGTCGACCTCGGAGTTGTGGTAGAAAGGACTCGATCGCGAGGCGAACGGCGCGGAGTTCCTTCCATGTGATGTGCTGCTGGCGGTCGTCGTCGTACCAAAACCCCCGGGCTTGGTAGGCAGGGTTATCGTTCATGACGGCTCCCCACCCGTAACCACTTGAGTCGGCGTGTAGGTACGCAGTCTCGATTGGTTTGTAGATGGAGCGGCCGTTGTGTTGGTCGGGCACCGTGCGCCACCACTCGAGGTCGCGGCGTAGCTTGTGTGTTAGCCGGACACGTCCGCCCCATCCCGTTCGCGTAGCCAGCACGCAGTGTAGTTCGCGTAGAAAGAAGCGGGCTGGTGCGATGGCGATGTAGAGGAACTGCGCCTTGCTAGCAAACGCCGCGAGTTGTCTGGCGGGTAGCCACCGAGCGGAGGTAGCTGCGCGGCCGAGTAACGCTGAAGCATGTTTTGCGAGGGCTTGTAGTTTGTCGGTCGGGGCTCGAAATTCGCCTTTCAGGAGGTCGACTGCCATGCCCAGGTGGGTGCCCACTTGGGTGGGCTGCCACAAGCCTTTGTCAGGGTTGCGCTGGAGGCCTAACCGGTGGAGGAGGATCTCGATGCGGTCGCGTAGCAGTAGAGCTGCGTCGTACGAGCTGGCCATGAATTGGAAGTCGTCCATGTAGGGTAGCAGTCATACTCCGCGCCATCGGACGTTGCGAAGGAAACGTCGCGACGGTTTGTATGGCGTCTCGGAGTTGGCGGTCATCGGGGTAGGCGCCCGTCGCAAGTAGTTTGTGAACACTTGGGTCAGTTTGCAAAAATAGTAAGCCGACCCCGACTAACCCATCGGGAGGCATGCTAGGCGCCACAGCTCGCCGCGGTAGTTGACCGTGAAAAAGTCGCGGTCCTCTTCTCGGATGCCGAGCGTGTAGTAGCCGTCCGCGAGGTCGAGGGAGACGAGGTAGTCGCCCGGGCGGGACAGGTGGCGTAAGTGTTTGAGGGTCTCGCACGACATCTTGAACTCCGCGCAATAGATGTTGAGTTCGCGGAGGTCGATGATAAGCCGCCATTTGTTGACTCCGGGTTTTGGGACGAGGAACATGCGTGAGACGTAGCGAGGGTTGTTGGCGCGCTCCCAAGCCCCGCAGGCTTCGAAGCGTGGGAGCTCCGTAGCTAGGAAGTCGAATTGAGGTTGGGTGGCGTCCTTCATGGAGACACCGTGGTTGAAAGGTCAGGGACGTAGGCCGCTTTTGAACTTGACCCGCACGCCATGGCGGATCCAGTTCACGACTTGACCGCTCGCGCCGATATGCTCCCACTCCCGCCATCTTAGCCGCACGCGGTGACGCATGTAGTTGGATGTCGGGGAGCAGGACTCGGCGCGGCGGGTCACACCATCATTTCTTCGTGGTGGGTTTTGCTCCGTCTGTAGTCTTAGTTCCGGCAGCCGCTGCCGCTGCTGCTGCTGCTGCGGCCTTGCGCTTGTCGGCGGCTGCCTTCTTGGCCTTGGCGTCTTGTCCGGGTGGCTTGTCCGGCGTGACTCTCGCGAACGCTGCTCCAGCATCTGCTTTGCTGGCGGCATGTAGGCTGACTTCGAGGGTCCGATCAACGAACGCTTGGCGTAGCTCGTCCAGTGCGCTCGAGACCGCGGTAGGGCGTGGGCGGCAGAAACGTTCGTGCGCGAGCTCGGCGAACACTCGGTCCGTATCCGAGCTCGTTAGTCCGCCCTTGGTGAGGCGGAGGAAGCCCAGTCGAGTACGGGCGGCCTCCTCCGTCGATGTGTGGGTGCGATGACCCGCTCGGATGAGGGCAACGGCCGCCGCCTGCTCCGCTGGTAGAGGAGGTCCGGTTGACAGCGTGTCCAAAGCCTCGCGGATTGCCGCGTTGGCGCAGCTGTCGAAGAAGGCATAGCACCCGATTTGGAGGTACTCGTCGTACCCCGCTTGAGATTTCCGGTCGTTGAGGAAGCGGGCCGTGTCGTCCGTTAGTGTCCACAGACGAGGTTCGTCGATGTCGCGAGGGGGTCGCTCCAAACCGGCCGGAATGATTTTACCGTAGGAGGCAAAATCGACGAACTCGGGCTCGTGGAGCTCGGGGTCGTCGTTCAGCAGGTCGATAGGCTGCTCAGGGGCTGCCTTACCACCCTCAGTCGCAATGGCCGCGTCAGGGGGAATGGACTGCTGTTGATTCGGAAGCTCGGCCGGGCCTCTCAAACGTTCGAGCTGGGCTAGTAAGGCGGTGTTAGACGCCTGAATCTGCTCAGCTAATCGGAGTTCGAGGGCCGAAACCGCGCTTTGAATATGCTCGGAAGTACGCTGATCGATTACATAGGGGAGGGGGTCGACTCCGGGGGCGGAGGACGACGGCTCAGGTTGCATGATGTTAGACGGCGACTTAGAACGGGGGGAAGTGTCTCGTGACGCTCGAGTGCGCATGAGGCGATGTAAAACTGACACCCTGCTCGACTACGAGAGTCGAGACTGCAATTGCGCGAGCCAGATGGGCGAGCGCAAAGAAGAGAGTGCAAGTGCTCGGGGGTTGCACCGGCTTAAGGGGCTGCCGCTAGCTAGTGCTGTTGGGGGCAAGGCATGGGGCGTTGCGCTAGGCGTTTCCTCAGTCCTCGAGAGTTACCTCGAGGACTGGGTGAGACGCGCCGCTTTTACAGTAACGCTTTACCGTTCAGGTTTGCGTTCTGTCACATATGTAAGTAAGTTTTGCAAACCTCTAGATTTCAAACAATCTGACTATATATTCGCGGATATACCTCCTATTCGGAATAGGAGGTATAGCGTTTTTCAAATAATATACACGACATACAGGCGAAGCAAAATAACGAAATACAACCGGAAAGCAATGGGTTTGAGCGACCGCTCTATAGGTTTGGGCTGGCTCACCGACTGCATGTACCCGTACAGCAACGAGGGATGCCAGCAACGGGACAACGCAAAATCAGTGGCGTGCCATCGTCTAGAAGAAGGAATCCTAGGACTATCGCAGGCACCCCACATGTTCACCACGTAGTCGCTATCGCTATCATGGAATCCTGCGCGGCTTGTGTTGGAGTGAGCGGCGGACGCTTTCGCTCGGCGCGCGATCTATCCGGACACGCGCATTTTCGAAAATCTATCTCTTGTTGACTTGCCCTCTCGGTCAAACAAGAGGTAGATTGACGCCGAATTTATCGAAAATCTAGAAGCATACCTTGAGATACCTTTATAAAACAAGTTGCACCATCTGTGTGGCAGCAAGATTCTCGTCTACTCAACTTTTTCGATAGCGACTTGCGGGGTAGCTCCTCCACGTAGTTGGTAGTAGCGATCGTCGCTAGATGGTCCACACAAGTACTTTACTGTAGTTGGTCCCTATTCGCTATTTGTTTAGTAACGCGAAATAGCACCCATACATCCTAGGCCGACTCGTGCTGACTGGACTGGCTTGAAATCGAGAAACGTACTATGACGTATTGTACCGTACAGCAACATGGTCACGTGTGCGCTATTTGGCTATTCCACTAGTGGCCGGCCTAATTCGCAGAAGGTCGCGGGTTCGATACCCGGTGAGTCCGATCATGGCATGTAGGCGTGTCACGGCCCGAGATGAACCCCCACCTTCCACATTGGTTTCGGAGCCGGGCTGCGGTCCGGGGGAGGCCGTGGTAGTGTCGCAGTTTAGTATATATGTGGTATGTGGCCACATATGTCAAGTATGCTTTTTCGGTGAGCCGGTCATGCGCACACCTAATACGTAGAAGGTCGCGGGTTCGATACCCGGTGTGTCCGATCATGTCATGGTATGTAGGCGTGTCACGGCCCGAGATGAACCCCCATCTTCCACATGTTGGAGTTTCGCCAACTAAACTTCCCTCCAATAACATGCAAACAAACATGAATTCATTCCTGGCAGTGGCCAAGAAAGGTTTGCACTAGCCGTCCGGGCGTCGGCCCATTCTAGTAATGCGAGAAGGAGCAAGGCCCATCTCACGGAGCATATTTTTTCGGGAGTGTGATATATGAACTACAAAGAAAGCAACATTATATGAGGGAGGGCTTGGCGCCATAATAGGAAAAACCTCCCATGTCATGTAAAATGAATGGCGCCATGAAGGGAAAGGGGGGACATCGCCTAAATTGAGGCATTTATATTTTCGGGGGAGGTAGCGAACTAACGTACAAAACCATTAAACTTTGGGGCTAGTGTCCCAAAGTTACGACGGTGGCACTCCCAACGTAGGCACCACGTTCCCTTCGTCATGTCCTCACACATGGCCGCATTATGCACTAATATGGTCTTGCGCGCTCCGCACGCCAATAATCTTAACAATATGATAAGAAATCTTTTTTTGATCCTTTAGCTATCCCCGAGTTTCCGAGCTGTACTTACTTGGGGGTAGAGTAAGGGGTTAGGGCTACATGCAAGTGCCGGGTAGTTAGGGTTTCGCTCCCTTCTTGTCTTACATGTTCAAAGTTTAAGGCTTGCTCTTAAATGAGCTTTAAATGTTCCGGTCGTTTCTATATTGCGATCGACAATACTATACGAACTACATGACGCACAGACCGCGGGACGTTGTGGTATTACTCGACTACAAGCAGCAATAACTCGGACGTTTTAATCGCCTAACATGAAGCGGATAGTTCAACACAATGTACGTAGCAGTTGTGTTATCTGTCCACGTAACAAGGCAACACGACACAAGTCCTATGGTCGGCTTCAACCGCACGAGGTACCTAACAGGCATTTCAAACACGTATCGTTTCAAATGATAAGGGGCCTACCCGAGTGCGATGGGTATATGATGCTTTGGTGGTATTAGTATGTATCCTTACGAAACGGACGATTGTGGAGCCGATTACAAAAAAATTTACTACGGAGCAATTAGCAAAGGTTATGCCCCGCGTTGTATTCAGGCATTTTGGGCTACCACGGAAATTAATATATGATCGAGATCCCCCGTTTCTAAGCGACTTATGGCAAACCCTATTTAGGTTTGATGGCACCAACCTTAAGATTTCGACGAGCTACCATCCCCATACATATGGCAAGATTGAACGAGCTAATTAGGTGTGGGAGCAAGTCATACGTTGTTACGTGCATCTTTTCCACGACGAATGGGTTCAACACCTAACCAACGTGGAGTTTGCGATCAACGCAGCGGTTTCTACGTCGACGATTATGTCTCCATTCAAGGCGACACTAGGATTTGAGTCGACATCTCCAACAACGGCTACATTTGAAGATAAAGAACACACACACATACTTCACCGAAGCAAGTAAAGATTGTGGTCAAAATGCAGGGATTTTCCCACGAATGCGTCAAAGCATCCCATGCGCATATGCAAAAATCTTCAAATTAACACTGGTTACCTATACATTTTACAGTTGGCGACAAAGTTAAGCTCAAGGCGGCGAATCTACGATTCATACAGCAACCGTGTTTTGAACTACGTGACCGCTACATTGGACCATTTCTCATTACAGAAATGGTTTCCCCGGTTTCGTTTCGGCCTAAGCTGCCCATGGAGTACCGTCTCAGTAGATAATTCTTTCATAGATAGCCATGTGTCCTTGTGCGATAATATTATATAAGACGGTAAAAATAGTCTTAGATAATATGTATCGCTAGTAATAGTTTGGTTTAGTTAACAGACAGCACAAGCTACCGGTTCTAAGGTTGTTTCTGGAACACGTGAGATGTGGATATCTAAGGACGAAGACTTATTGGCCGTGGATGATACTTAGACAGGTATATACCATAATCACGTCACACAATTTGTTAGAAACCATGTTCCTAAGACAATCTTATTAATTCTTTGTACGATGTACAATTAGATGCAGGGACTAGGTTCTACTATTGTCCTAAGGTTGCCAACTTAGCCTAACCAAAGTAGCACCTCGCACGTGGTTTCGGAGCTCTAGAACAGCTAGACGAGACGAAGATGTCTAACCGAGCATGTGAGGGACTACCCGAGGAAGTCGATGGTCGACTAGAGGAGTCGCCTTATGGATTAAGACCGCCAACGTCGACGGATGGTGGAAGACATGATTTTTATCCGGAGCAAGACGACGTGACGCTCCGAGCGATAGAAAGCACGTTCGGTGGCATTGTCGACAAAATGACGATTGAGAGCGGTTGGTATCACCAAGTCCTGACACAGACATGCGCTACATGGAATGCATGTTGGCTAGCCGTAAAGGACGTGCAGTCATTAGCATGACATGCCCAATACCTGTTTTCTAGCGATTCCGTCGGCGCGCTTCTTCATCAAAGAGATTTACTCTGCCGTCGGAGAAAAGTGGGGTGGCCTTGTCTAGCGAACACCATGGTTACGTTGAGACCTGAAATGGTGGACATAGGTCCCGAGTCAGTCCAACGGCAAGCCTATCCACAAGCCGATCGAGACCGCGTACATACATGCGGACAACGCGGGCTACGGATGGAGAGCGATCTACTCAACGAACGACTTTAGGCACGAGGATTTTGAAGCGCAGAGGACGAACTACAACGCATTACCTGGAAAGAGCTAAAGGTCGTCCGTCACGCCGTACAAAGCTTCTTGCCGGAGCAAGCCGGCAGGGAAGTCCTCATGCACGAGGACGACCATACAATTTGTCACATTTTGAAATGCATAACCTCACGCTCCCATGTGGTGAGGGAGGAGCTACGGCATCTTTGCTGCCAACTCGACACCGACGACATCAATCTACGCGCGCGCTGCATTCCGATTGATAGCCAAAGTCAGAGCCGACAAGCTCAGCCAACACCCCATAGCAAACGTGAAAAATGTACATGTTCTTCAACCGTGGTGGAGCAAGCATCAATTGCCTGACCGAGGACCTCGTCGCTTCCAAGAAAGACAGGATTCACATGTTCCATCGTGTAAGAAAGGGACAACGCGAAGTGCCACCAAAGCGAAAGCAATTGTGCCACGTACCGACTAACGTACAAGGTGCACATATGTATTAGTCCGCGTCCGCAACACCGGCGGCTATCATATGATAATATGATCGTACACGTCCTCGTACATACGCGTTCGCTGGGGGAGTCTTGGTCCTATGCTCATCCGTAGCATCCGTCCCATTCGCGCGCGACCGCGCACGTAAGATGTATCCGCGATGACGATTGCCACACAACGCCCAACATCCGGGCCGCGCATAACGATACATATATACGCGTTAGTATATCGTAGTAGGATATACTATTGGCGCGTGCGCGGGATGCCTAGAAGCGATGGTTACAACATGATGAGGGAATTACGAGAAGTGAGCGGCAACACGCATGTTGCCGCATGTATATCTACATAGACAACACGTCTATATGCATCATGATGTATGCATACGGGCATTGATATCCTATGACAGTCCCCCTAGATTATTGACCGTACACATATGCACGCTAGAGGTCTATCAATGTGTTTGTTGGTAGCGTGATCTCAGGCGAGTGGCAGACTTTTGATGATGTGAGGGTCTGCGGCGTGTTGAAGACCGTTGTGGTTTTTGTGAGCTTCGTGGAGCTGGTCCCCATTGTTGACGGGGTCAACGCCGTGTGCGTGACCGATGTTGTGTTGTTGAGTGACATATATGTGGCCGCTAGTGATGGCGTCACCGCCGTATGGGTGACCACTTTTGTATTGGTGAGCGACGGCTATGCTGTCGTTGATGTTCTAGTAGTGGGGGTCATCGTCGTGTTCGTGATCGTTGGCCTTGTGGCGAACGACAGTTGTGTTGCCGTCGATGCTGAGTAGGTAAACGCCGCGTGCGTGACCGCTCGCGTGATGACGAGTGAATTGTGGCCGCTTCTATTGTGGGGGTTATCGTCTTGTGCGTGACTGTTGGACTGTTGGAGAGCGACGTCCGTGTGGCCGTTGTTAAACGGCGTCCGACTTGTGACCGCTTTGATGAAGTCGGGAATGCTTCCCCCACATAGCTGGCCTCACCCTTGTCCCACACTCAGGCACCTTCTACCTCCTCCTAGCAGCATACATGCCCCAGGTTTACACCCCCGAGCTGACCCGCTTATACGTTGAAGTCGCAGCGTTGGGACTCCGCCTTGCTGACGACCACCCAAACCACCGGATCCTTTTGGGAGGGGACTTCCAGTCGACCACCACAAAAGGTACCGGTAATCCCGCCTTCACCTCACTACTCGAATCCCACCTCCACCCCCTCCACCCCCCCATCCCTACCTTCCCCCGCAGCGGTGGATGCCTCGACCAATGGCTCACCAAGCCCCCATCTCCTCTCGCCCTTCCACCATCCTCTTGTTCGGTCTTCCCCTCCCCCTCACACTTCACAGACCACTCCGCAGTCCACCTCGTAATCCCTGCCCCTTCTCACTCATAGGCCACCCCCCCCCACCCCATACCCACCCCCACGCTCACTACACCACACGCAAGCTCAACTTTAAACTTCCCCTCACACCCGACCACATACAATCATATCAAACCAGCACACCCGACCTAATCAAACAAACGGCCTCCCTCCACGCCGCCATAATAAGCACCCCGCACACCACGGCCTCCCCCGACACCCTTGACACCCTCGCCTCGCAATTCACGACACTCCTCTCCCAACACATAGACCACCCTGCCACAGTATGGCCCCTCCTCCCCGCCAAAAAACCCCGTCCACCCCAGGCGTCCCTCGACCCCACTAGGCCTACTAAAAAAACACGCAAACACATTCTAAGACTCCGCAACTGTAGCAAGAATAACGGCCCCCTCCCCCTCGCCCAAACCCTCTTAAATATATAATAGAATATCTCACCCCCGACGCCATCAAACAACAGTGCCAAGCACGCATACGCCACCTACTACGAGCCACCACCACGGATAAACTGAGGAAAATTAAAACCCGCGCCGATGCGGACTACGACACATGCCCTAAATCCTCCCACCGCCGCTTGAAAATTAAAAGCGGCCTCTCCCCCAACAGCGCCACCTCGACCCTCCACCGCATTACAAAACCTGATAAAACTACCGCAGCCACCCCTCCCGCCGTCCTAGAAGCGGTACACTCTCACTTCGCCACCGAACTCAGCCGCGCCACCCCACACAAATTGATTACCCCCCCCCCCCCCCCCCCCCCCCATGGGAACTCCCAGACAACCCCGACAACTTTACCATCGAACTCCGTGGGGACCCCTCTCTCACCCTCGCCGACATGATCACCCGCGACGCGTTCGATAAAACCCTTAACTTACTAGGCACATGCAAAGCCCCCGGCCCCGACGGCATCCCCAGCGAAATAATCAAATTCTTGCCACCGGCGACCCGCTCCGCCCTCTTCTCTCTCCTGCTCTCCCTCCTTGCCTACAATTCTTACACCCCTCCTGCATGGTGCCACAACACAACATGCCTGCTACATAAAAGAGGTGTCCCCACCCTCCTCGACAACTACCGCCCTATCGCCCTCACGAATAACCTCCTTAAGCTGTGGACCGCACTAATCAAAGCTGCAGGCTCGACATACGCCGAAACCCACGGCATCCTCAGCGACCAACAAGACGGATTCCAACAACACCGCAGCATCCACGACGCACTTTCATCCATCATCATGACGATGGAGGACGCGAAACTCCACAACAAAGACATCTACGTCATGTACGCGGACTTCAAAGGCGCGTTCAATGCCGCGGACCACCGCATCATGTTCAAACACATCATGCGGCAACTCGGTATGCCCCCCACCTTTGTCGACACGTGCGAGCACCTCTACGGGGTCTCCACCACCGACTACATTACCCCACACGGCCCCACCCCTTCCATCGACATTAATCGAGGAACCCTACAGGGAGACACCCTCTCCCCATTTCTATTCACCCTCTTCCTTGAACCCTTCCTTCGATGGCTCACGGTGGGCAGCCGGGGCTATCGCTCGGGCTCCCCTGCCACTAACGTCGACCCAACGGAACCCACAGCCACATACCCAGGCCACGGCTTCGCCGATGACCTCAGCCTCGCCACAGGCTCGACCCCCAACATGGCCATCCAACTCCAAAAACTTTCCCTCTTCAGCGCCTACACAGGTATGACCGTCAACATCCGAAAATGTTGCATCACCGGCGCCCTTTCGCGCTCAGGCAACGCCCTCTCCCTCGCCAACATAGCCCTCCTCGCATCCTGCCTCCAAACTCAGTTCATCGCCATCAACTCCGCCCCGGCCCCCATCCCCCCCATAGGCCCCTCGGACACATACCGCGTCCTCGGGGTAGAACTCAACACCTCCCTCACCTTCACCAAACACTAGAACGAACTAAAACGTACTACCGCTGCCCTCATCACTGCCCTATCCACCTCCCCACTAACACAATCCCGCAGAATCAGGTAATCCGTGGACTCCTCATCGGCAAACACTTCACCCTCCAGCTCGGCCTCTTCACCGACTCCCAACTCGACACCCTCGAAGGACAAATATGCCGCGCACTCCGCTCCGCCGTCTCCTCGGTACGTAACCTCCCCCGCACCGCCCTCCACCGCCCTACCTCAGACCTAGGATACGGCCTCCCGTCCTTCAAAGCCCACGCAGCCCAACTCACTGTTTGCCACCTACATAAAATCATGAACAACTAAGGATATCGAGGCCACATGGCCCGCGCAAACATCCGTACCATATCCACCACGTACTCCCACTGGCCCACTGAATCCATCATGTCAGCCCGCTACACCCCACCCACCTTCAAATGCTTAGTAAGAGCTCAACGCGACGCCAACACTATGTTTCACAACATCCCTCCTCTCTCCCTCACCAACCCTATTGCTTCCACAATCCGCGCCCACTTCACCATACAAGACAACACCCTCCTCGCATCACTCAGAGGAAGAGTCACACACATCACAGACCCCAACACATACAAACATACATACTGCGATTTCTCCCCCTGCAAAACACACGCTTCCCTCCTCCCCCGTCTCACTCCACTTTGGCAAAACAACATAACCACATGGTCACAAGTCCTCCTCCGCGCCACCCCCTCCTCCTTCATACTCAAATCATGCAAATCCATCACCAAACTCACGGGGACCACCACCCCAATTTCAGTCCCCATTCGCCTCCTCGCAGCAATCCTTACCGAACCCTCCAATACGTTCCACAACCGCCTGCCCATCACAAGCCTCACTCCCAAACAAGCACCCCCCCACCACTATCCACCCCTCTTGGATTCCCCTCCTCTTCCGCACACCTCCCCCGCTCTCCCCCCACCCTCTCTTCCGGCATCTACACCACCCGCCCCCGAACCTTCCCCCCCACCGCACCCACCACACACATAGACACAGAATACCTCGCCCCCTCAGACCACCTCTATCCCCCATGCGACGTCACGCGCATCATTTCCAAACACAAGGACACAGAATACGACCAAACACAGTACATGGTTGAATGGGCCCGGGAGCACCTCACGGAATGGGACATACAACTACAACTCGACGACGGCTTCCACGGCACACCCGGGTACCTGTACACCCGGACATTTACCGTTTGCACGAATTTTCCGTACCCGTACGTTTTTCGCCAATTTTGTTGTCGCCAAGTAGATTGCGTCTCACAGGCTTGCGTGCGTTCGCCTCGTCACATAAACCGTCTTCTCCACCGCGCCAATGGTAGCGGCTCATCTCGCCTGGCCGTGCCCCCCCTTTTGGAAGTGGAAAGCCATGAACCCACGCAACCACTGTACACCAAGTAAGTATGACCCCTGCCGCGTTTCAGTGCATATAGTGCATTAGGTTCTTTATTACGGCTACGGACGGAGGGGTTGCTAGGGCGGCTCGTTACGCGATTCGCTTGTTCTCACCTAGTTCGATAACAGACACCCTGCTCTACGACCTTGGGGGGCACGCATATCACGCCGTCACAACTTCAGCACAAAGGCTCCACACGCACCCAACACATATGTGCATAGGGTGGTTTGGTTATAATGCGTGTAAATTCTTACTTTGACCCGCTATGACTGTCGGCATCGATAAGTTTCGGTAGGTAGGATTCTACGAATCTCAGGGTTTAGTTTTCCTCGTTCGTCACGAAGCATCAGTTTTCGAGGTCGCGCTCCCTCGAGATAATACCCTTACCGGTGCCCGCTTAGCATAGTCTTCCTGGCATAGTAATTTACTCGTGTACCGAGTTGGACACCGTTTTGACTCAGATGTCACCATTAATGCCCAGTTTCCGCTCCGAATATCAAGTTCGCGACTACAAATTACCTTCACCCACATCTTATCACCCGCGCACGCATTGTAGAGGGGCACGCAGCACGCTTCACCATCCCCCCCCCGACGCGTTGTAGAGGTGGGGTTTAACTTTGGGAATAAAATCTTTTCGTTTTTCTGGTCCCCCAACCCCCCCGTGCTGCGACCTCGACTCCGTAGGTGGCAGATACCGTAAGCTAAGAGGCACCGTTTATTTTTTGAGGTCCCGCGTAGGTACCCACTTTTCTAACTCTACCGGTGTGCCGTATTGCAGCTGTGCTCATCAAGAGGCACTGGATCCCCCGTGATGCCCAAAGCCAAACTAACCAAGAACTGGGGCGTTGTGTTCGGAGCCGCGGCACACAAACGACGGAGGAGGACCTGCCGCGGCATAGGTGGAGCAATGCTCTTGGAGAGCGGGACCTGTGCGTCGCGTGCCTAGGAGTAATGGCGCGCACGACGCCCATGGTCGGCGACGGCAATGGCATCTGCCGCCGTTGCCACCGAGGGGTGGCTCTGCCTGCCACTTTCCTTAGGTACGCGCTGCCTTCCCTGCGTTTGGCCGCCGTCTTGGTGTAGATGGTGGCCGATGGTTGTAGTAGGTACAAAGATTTCCGATACTTTTTGTTGTTTTGCTTTTTTAGGAACGATGATTACCTTGCGGCCTTTCGAGTTCAAGCTGCGAAGGAGCTGCTATGTGTGGACCCTCGGGCCTACGCGACTATCATTTGTGAGGGATGGCACGGAGACTTGTGGGAGACGTACGTGAAGACGCTCAACCAAGCTGCGAGGTCCTCCCCAGTCGGAGATGAGCACCCAAGATATGCGCAGAGGACGACAATGTGGAAGGACGTCCAAGACGGCAGCAACTCAACTAGATGTTGGTGCTTCACAACCTTTTCTCCCGTCTATCAGCTTTTTCGTATGACTGAGCTTGTGTTGCATGGAAGTAGTGGTGGCCGTGGCTATCGCTCTATGCGGATAGTTTCGCCGCGTGGGACCATCGCCATGGCTGCCCCTCCTCTTCACGTCAAGTTGCAACGCATTGGTGACAAGACTAAGCATGGGTATTGTCAGCGTTTAACGATTGGATTCACCATTTGGGTGATTCCTACAGAAGGGGGGGAGCCCCACCATGCAGAAACGCTTATGGTGGATGTGTCCATCACACCTGCTGGGGGCGCGTTGCACGTCTGCCCTGTCACATGGCCAATCCTCCCCCCTTATACTGACTATGTTACTTACGTTCGTAAAGAGGTATACATCTTCCCTTTGTTTTTATCCGATTGTCCCATGCTGTCATCTATGCTTGTGTTTAATGAAATGTCTTGTTGACTTGACCATGCGTTGTTCATGATGTTGCTGCTAGGCAGCCCGCACTGTGGTTGGGTTCAGCGACCACTTGAAGCGAGGGAATATTTCTACTGTTGGCCCCGACGGAAAGCAGTTGTGGGAGATGCACCCCAATATTTTGGCGTGGGCGCATGAGAATTATGAGGTTGATGCGAGCGTAGGTCTTACATATCCACCCCTGCGCCCCTTTAGCATCCACCCTTCCCTTTCTAGAAGCGCATGTGGTGCTTGCTACACCCCTCCTCCCTCTGGTCATGCCTCACGTGGCATCGCTGTGCGGGGGCGCGGACCCGGGAGCGGACGGAACCGTCGCCGTGCTCACTTGAAGCGAGCACTTCCACGCGGCGGCGATATCTGAGTCGGTGACCTAGGGTAGGTGTGATGGGAGTGTAACCTAGAAGAAGCTTACCCTCCCGCTGGTTTCCCACTTCACCATCCGCATTGCATGCCGCTCTATGGCATCACTTGCGTTCTTGTGCCACGCCTTGCTAACATGACCCCCCACACGAGTCTCCCGGACCTTGACTCTATGTGCGGGGCCCATCTCACTAGCCATCGCCTTCACAGCAATGCCGGCAGCCACTGTCCCGGCTACATGTTGTTTGTGACGGTTGCTTTTTTTTTGAGCCAGGTACTGGCTAGTCTGGTGCATGCGCTCCATGCTTTGGCATCCATACTTGGACATGCTGCCCCAACGGCGGATCATCTTTGGGATCTCTACCGACATGATGTGCATGTAAGGTGTGACCCGCTCCGCTGCTGCTGCTGTGACAAATGCCTTGATGAACTCCTCACCTAGCACTCTGACCCTGTCCGCATGCGCGCCCATGGACTCCGTGCATGAGTCGTCACATCCCTTCCGGAGCTCTTCACGGTAGGCGAAGAAAAGGGACCATGCCGTGAAGCTGTTGTCGTGGTTGTCCGACCTTTGGTGATGTACGAGGAGTAGGAGGTCTTCAAAGTTGTCGAGGAGGCGAGTGCAGGTCAGTCCCGGCCAACTCTCGCTACCAATGTTTGCCTTTACGCCGGTAGATGTTTGCACCGCAATGTCCGTGCTGATTGCCACTGCCAATGTGTCCCATGCCCATGTTGCCACATCGTTTGCCATTGTCTTGTCACAGTGCACTGATATTGTAGATCGGAACAGGCATGGCACAACGCGGAGGACGACATGGAGGGTGTCGCAAATGACCTGGGACAAGCAAATGTTAGGTAGGAAGGGTCCCCACCCCTCTCGCATGTTGTAGTGTTGTTGTTGCCACTGGAGGCGCTTCTCCTCTATCCGCTCCACTAACAAGTCACCTGTCTTAACTCTCACGCCGCAGGGTGTTGACTCCCAACGTGCTAGTAGACCAAGCCTTTTGTTCGCCTTCTGCCGGACTTCCCCTGCGGCGGTGCAAGTGTACTCGCCAGGTGAACCATCCACATTAGGATCTGGCCGCACGTGTGCCCATGTGAGTAGGTCTGTAGTCTTTCTATCCTTGCACCCCAATGCCTGAAGCTCGGCGGTGCTAAGGTGCAACTGTGTTTGTGTTACTAGGCACCAGGGGCAGCAGCAGTGGGCGGAGCAACTAGCGAGACCGAGGAGCATCGCTATAAACTTCAGGTCCCCCCCAAGAAACAACCGCACATTGACGTGCACTGTTTGTTGCTTGCCTTGGCTGTCTGTCTTGCTAATTGTGACACCGCTTGTCACCAGGCGCTCCATGTCTTTTGAAAGGCTAGGGAGGGCGGAGTGGAGATCCTCTCTCTTGCCGTCATCGCCAAGGTAAAATCCCAGCACCCTTAGGTTTTCCAATGCTTGCGCGCTCTCATTCTCTTTGCCTTTGAAGGCGTCCACCACATCATAGAGCACTTTGATGCATAGTAACGTGCCGTTGACATGTAGAGCTTTCCATATAGTGGTAGCATCTCCCAGAAACTGCATTGGCACTATCTGCCCCTCTGACAAGCTCATCTTGCCCGACTCCCACAGGTACTTAAGCCTAGCCTCAACCACTTTGGAAGGATCAAAGTAGGCGGCCTTGCTCTCATCTTCAATGGCGAAGCCTAGGGAGTGCAGGAACCGGCTGCGTTGGGATAGCACGTGGCGTTTAGAGGGCAGCAGGGGGATGGGTGTCCCTTCCGGTAAGAGCACCCTCGCCCACTCCCCATCTTGTGTCGCCTTCTTGTTACCAAGATAGTTCACTAGTGCTTGGTACCGCCTCTCTGTCATATCTAGTGCACAAAATATAGCCAACCCCATAGAGCGATAATGGGCCTCCATAGCCCACGCTGCTCGCTGCTCTGCTTCCTTTGCGACATCAATTTTAAGTTGCATGCTGATGTCCTTGAATAGGTCGGCGTGACTCTTGAAGAACGAGACTAGGATGCCAACGAAGACCGACGTAGGGCATCCTTCTTGTGGCTCCTCTACCTCTACCAAGTTGCTTGCCTTTGTAATGTCTGAACTCTTGTATTTCATAGCCCACGTGTGCCCGTATAGTTTTGTAAAATGCTCCCTTAAATCCATACGTTGTCTTGTCATCCACCTTGCATGTGAGGTGCTGCCGGGTTGGCTATTTGTCCTTCTTATCCTAGCTGAGCGAGGAATGTACTTGATGTCTTTAGTATTCACCTTTTTCGATGCTTGAGGCTGTAGCTCTTCTACCTTGTTGTTTTGATGCTGCATCTCGGGCTGGGCGGCGGGCTGGGCGGCGTGCTGCGGCTGGGGGCGTATAAGCTGAGGTTGGGCGGTTTGCGTGTGCGCGGGCGGCTGCGGCTCGGACTGGACGGGCTGGTAGTGGGACAGGGCGGGCGGTCGGTGGGCGGGCTGCTCATATATTTCGCCGATGTCGTCGTTGCACTCATCTAGCTCCCAATCCATTGCTCCGTCGTCGACGATAGGGAGTTGAGGGGCTTTGGAACGTCGGCGGGGCTGTCTAGGGAGGGATTCTTTTTCTTCGTCCCCCGACACATCAATATCTCCCGTTAGCCCAGCTGCTGCCTCCGCGTCCGTCGCGATAACGTTCGCAACAACGTCCGCAAAATCGCGCAAAGTGTTGAATGCGGCATCGCTAGCTTTTGCCGCATCAGCTAGAACCTGCTCGTCACCGTCGTCATCGCCGTCCGCTTCCGACCCCGACCCCGACCCCAACTCACGTAGCTTTGTAGCCATTCGCTGGCACTTTCTTTTTTGGGTTCGGCATAGTTTCCGCCAACGGGAATCTTCGGCTTGGAGTTGCATTACAAGGTTTCCACTATGTACTTCGAGGTCACGCAACTTCGCGCGTTGGCGTGCACACTGGTCGCGTGACCTCGCTAGCGCGGATTTTAGAGACGCCACTGTCGCCCTCAACTTCTTTATCTCCCTACTAGTTTCCGCCTCCTCGTGGTCCTCGGGAATTTGTTGCTCTTGCCCGTCGGCGGTTGTATGCTCTTCGTCATATTGATGGGTAGGCTCATCTTGCGTTGCTGCAGCCCCGCCCGCGACGACCGCAACAACATTACCGGCCGCCCCTACCGATGGTGCGGCGGTTCCAACCTGCGGGGGTTTCGCCCGCTTGGCTTTACCACTACGACAAACTATATGCTTCCAGTGCCGCTTGCCCATGGTATTTAAAGCGGCAGCTTGGCGGCGTAGCTCGGCTGGCGGTGGGTGAGCCACATGCCTGTGGCGGCAAGTCGCAACAAGGACTTTGTCGTCAAGCAGTGGTGGTAGTCGCGGGTTTCCCGTACCATCGGTGAATTTACGATGGCGTACATATTTTCGGGTCAATGGAGTAGCTAAGCGAGACAACGCGCGACCCTTTACAATGTACTACGGATAAATTACGTGTATAAATGGCGAGATATGTCAGTAAGTACTACTCAGATTAAATGATATTGCGGAAATTGCGCTATTGTCCGAAAACGTACAGTGTGGGTGTGCCGTGTCCGTCCCATCTCCTCCACCCCCACACCGGTATGCCTCCCCACCCCCTCCCCCGCCGCTTGCTCCATCTGTCATGACCCACTGCACACAGAACCCACCTCCACATGCTGCACATGCCCGCACTTTGCGGTCCATTCCCAATGCCGCCCAGCTAAGGGACCCGACACAAGGCAGTGCGATTGGTGTGCTCGCGGCCAACAACACAACCTCACCCGCATCCGCGAGTTCCAGTGGGCTGCCTGCCTACAACTACACGACGCCATCAGTGAGATACCCTCCGGCCCCACCGCCCTCACCGCATCTAACTCCTTCTTTGTCCCCTCCACCACACCCATTCTGCTAGAACCCGGACCCCCTCCATGGTCAAACCCCCTAATCACATTCAACCACGACCCCATCCACCCCGACCTCGACATGCTCCCTACCGGCAAATTCGCCATCCACACACACCCATCCCTACACGACACCACCGTACTATGCACTCCCGACGGCCGCGCGGTCACTCCCCTTAACGGCCCCCGCGTCCGCCACCTCTTTCAACTCTTTCGCCCCGACCTCTCGCAGCACACGTTCGAAGAGGAGGTCTACCACCTCCTCACTCGCCTAGGCTCCCGCTCAGAAATCCACTCACCCACACCCGCCACCACCACCCGTAATAGATGGGCCACTAGAGAGGACCTCCTCACAGCTCTCAGCCACACATTCCACATACAGACAGAACTCTACTCCGACCCCCTCAATAAATCCCTTCACTCCCACACCTACCACTCCCTTTACCCCGAAGACATGGTCTTCTCATCTAGCGGCAGCAATGCCCCACACACATGGCACGGCACCAACATCGCCAACCCAGAATACGACCACGAATGCATGCGCCAAGCCATGGAACACGCCATCACCAGCGCACACCTCACAGCCTCTCTCACACCAAGCGCAACCATACTCATACTCCTCCGATGGGAACACACACCATACCGCGACTCCAAGTACATCAACTCCCCATACACACACCACCTCTACACCCTTCCCAATGACGCAAACACCTTCCTACCCCCCGACCAACACACAGGCCACCCCACCCCCACCCCATTCGGCACACGCTGGATGGTCGACATATACCTCGTCGCTAACCCCCTCGCACTCTCCACCCTACCCTCACACGCAGCCATGACCGCACTACACAACACTCTCGAGTCTATCTACGACACTCACCTCCCCAACCCCACCATCACCATCCCTCCTCCACATCTCTTCGACACCTACTCACCTCACTCAGCCGGCATCTACCATCTCCCCCCAAACCCCACTCACCCCCTTACCTATCCCCTCCATGAACGCATGCAACTAACATACTCCCCCACCAAAGGAAATCTTGCTTGGAATTGGCACTATCAATCGCGCCGAATTAGGAGGCATTGACATAGGCCTCCAACTTGGCCATACCCACCTCCTCACAGACAGTGCGTGCTCCCTCCGCCTCATACAAGGCCACTTAAACTGCCCATCCGCCTACAGACATAACATCCACCGCGACACACTCCTCTCCATAACACACACCCTCAAAACCCGCTGCGACGCATGCATCTGCACACACCCAGGAAAAATTAAAGCGCACAACAACTCCCTAGGTATGTTAGCACTAGCATCCCGTTGCATAGTACTTATGTACAAGGTAGCTATTTGTCATTCTAGTACTTAGTGTTATGCTATTAGCGGTACTCTGTTCCCTATTAGTGGCGGTCGGCCGGCCTTGCCGGTGCCTTCACCGGCCGCCATCTCTCTCCATACACTTCTCTAGTCACCACAGCCGGCCCCCCTTGTGGGGCCGGCACGACCTCCGTGTAACTATCCGTTCCCAACTCTAACAGGTTATGGGCCCTCCACCAAGTTACACTAGAGAAGAGCGTGTGTAAAGCGCTCGGCGCCACGCTAGTCCTATCTACTCCCACGTAAAAAAGAGTAGAGCGTGTGTAAAGCGCTCGGCGCCACGCTAGTAATTCATCGTCCCACCGACCCCACGCTTCGCCTTCGAGCTGGTTGTCCGCGACTGTCCTACCATCTCCCACGTAAAAAGGAGAAGAGCGTGTGTAAAGCGCCCGGCGCCACGTTCGCCCCACCCAACTTTCAGTCTCACCTAGCCTTTCAGTACTTTAATTAGTACTGTTATTGTTTTTTCCCGAGGCAATGCCGCAACGCTCACCTTACTTAGCGAGGAGCTGAACTTTCCCACGGCGAGAAAGGGGGAGTCAACACGAGCGCCCGTCTATGTTTTTTGCGTGCCTACACGCTCCTAACGGCCTTGTTGGCTGTGCTTCTTCCTCGCCGGTCGCTCTCATGCGTCGGCTAATTCTCCCGTGGACAGTTTTTCCCGCTACATGTCAGAATAGTACATTACACAGTACATTCGGAACTGCTTAATATCGGCAACTCGCCGGTAGCGGCACGTTCTTGTGAGCGCATGTCGCTACACCTACCCGGCCGGAGACACACGCTAAAAGCACTACACCTTCTACCAAGATGACACCTTCCTCAACGCAAGCTAGGACGACGTCAAGACCTCGGCTACCTTGAGGGGGGGTGTTAGCACTAGCATCCCGTTGCATAGTACTTATGTACAAGGTAGCTATTTGTCATTCTAGTACTTAGTGTTATGCTATTAGCGGTACTCTATTCCCTATTAGTGGCGGTCGGCCGGCCTTGCCGGTGCCTTCACCGGCCGCCATCTCTCTCCATACACTTCTCTAGTCACCACAGCCGGCCCCCCTTGTGGGGCCGGCACGACCTCCGTGTAACTATCCGTTCCCAACTCTAACAAGGTAACGACCTAGCAGACACATTAGCCAACCAGGTTGCATAAGGACACTCACCCGACACAACATACACCACATGTTCAGAAGTGTCAATCGACCATTGGACTTGGCCATACACCCTCATTCCATATACCCTAGGGGAACCCGTACCCCACAGATACACCAACCTCAAAGCTGATGCCCACACCTAGAGCACCAAACACACACACATCCCTCTCACATACATCCAAACACGGTGCCTTACTAGCCCCCGCCGCAGAGGCCGGCGCCGACTTCTCTTTCCACAAAAAAACATACATCACTCACCAACATACAATTCACCCACAAACAAGAATTAATGTGGGGGGTTCACAACACCCGCCTGCGCTGCCGCATGTGCGGCCAATTCACTAGCGACGGACACATGGCCGGTAACTGCCCCACCATGTCTGGCCTAAGACATGACCGACACAACAACGCGCTGCAACTCCTCCTCTCCCTCATGGAACGCCACAACGGAGGCCGCTGGGAAACCATCATTGCAAACTTCGGTAAGAAACCCATAAAATCATTTGCCTCCCCCACTCCTGCCCACACTCCACTTGACTGTCACCCACCTCACCCCACCCACATGCCCACCCGCCTTGTCGCTGCTGACGAAGGTCTCTCGCCCGACTCCCTAACCTCGTGTCCCGCCGTCCTCCCACCTGAGATTCTTCCCCCTTCGCTACGACCCCCAGCACACAAACCCGATTTCATCCGCCTCCTCGAACCTCGCTTCATCGGCCACACAAACGGCCGCCGCCGTTACTCGTCTATCAAAAAGATTCAGATAGGGGAGTGGAAGTACTGCAAAGACCACAACCTCTCCCAAACAGCCCACCTAATGCGAGCAAAATACATACCCCTCGCAAATGCCATCCGCAACCACTGGCCATGTACCGAGGTCGACATCCTCCCCATCGTCATGAGCCGCACGGGTACACCGCACTCATCCACCATCGCAAGTATCACCTCCTTACTTACCGCCCGCACTGACCCCCCTGACAAAATCATCTCCAAAGCACAACTCGACACGTCTCGCATCCCTGCACAGCTACACATGCATACTGCCCAATGGCTTCACCATTTCCTCCTCATACACCGCATCAAGTCCCGCACTTCCTCTCGCCGCGCCTCCACACACCGCACCTTCGCACGCCCTTGAACGCACGCTGCCCTCACCCCGCGTTGCACACTCCCCGGGGGGGAGTAAAACCTCCGAACTTCCCTGGAGAGGTTGGATTAGGTGGTTAACGGTCTAACCATGACTTGTAAGTTCCCTGTATGGCATAGTTGGGAGGGCCCAGAGACAGCATCCGGCGCATACGGGTTTTGGGGTAAACCGGCGTATACGGTACATGTTGTAAACAATTTCAGTTTCGGGACTCCTATTCCCCTTGTTGGGTGGCGGCGGCGTTGTGCCGACCACGGTGATGGTAGCTCTTCGTACGACAATGTCAGGGTCGCGGAACTACTCCTTTGTGTGTGAGCGACATGTCGATGGTTGCCAATGTTCCCGTGATGGCCGCTTGCGAGCGACGGTGAACGAGTGTTCTCTTAGCCAATGTTGGGGTTGTCCCATGATGACGGCGGCGGCGGCGGTGAGTTGTCGGCCACGTTGTGCGGCGTACTTGTGCCAATGCTTGCCAGTGGCGCTGTAGACACGTATGCGTAGCGGATACGCGTGAGTGTCCGAAAGGCTAAGAGGGCCCTTAAACTATCATCCGAGCATCCCGTTGGCAACCCGGTGCGTTAGCCAAGTACCAGCAAAAGTCGGTATCCGTAGTTTGAATGTATCGCTTTGCACGGGCCGGGTGTTGAGCGATGTGTGGCAATCGTCATCGCGGGCACATCTCACGTGCGTAGTCACGCGCGAGTGGGACGGATGCTAAGGATGAGCATAGGACCAAGACTCCTCTAGCGAACACGTGTATATACACCAAGCCATGTACGAGCATGCAATCCTATAATTGGCGGGCCTTATTCAACCCATCATATCGTCTACCTATTGCTCGTGCTTGCGAATGCTTGTTTCACTCTCTGCTTGTCTCTTACCTTCACATAGATCAAGGCCGGCACTCAAGTGAACCTTGCCACCATCCGCGTCAAAATGATATGTCATTTATAATGTCTATTTGTAGCTTCGGTCACGAATGTCGTAACCTATTAGGTTAGAACACTGGTGACCGTTTTCAAAAAACTCATACAATAAACTAGCGTAATGGGTCATTATAATTAGTCTCAGATCAAGGGCGTCCATGACACTTAGGGGTGTTGCAGAAAAAAAAACCCATCTCAAAATCCTGTCGTACTAGGCGGCAATGCACTATTCAATGTGGCTCTGATGGTGAGTCACTTGCCGTTCAATTGGCGGTTTTCACTGAAAAAAACAGCCGACATGCGTCGCAAACACGCAACCTATCTTCCGAAAGGCGCGACTATCACCGCACGAGCCACCTATGTCGATGACTATGATAGACCAGCGTGGTATGTAGGTGGAAACTTTCGGGGCTGATGCGGCTACCGCGCGTACTAGGCGCATTACATAAGCGCGAAGGTCGGGAGCGGGACGAGCGAGATGATGTGAGGTGCTACTTTGGTTCGACTAAGCATGCAACCTTAGACGACTAATAGTAGAACCTTATCTCTTGATCTAATTACACTTTTCCAATGAAGTCCGTTACTAGTAAAATAGAGCCTTTCGCGTAGGGCGGTTGTTTATCATGTTGGGTTTCTAGGGTTTAACTGTACTTTAGCTCGTTGAAAAGGTGGACCGAAACTTGTGTTGACGGTGAAGTAAAGGGGGAAGCGGGGCAAAAATAGGGCCGGTCACGGCTGCGAACTGGCGTATTAGGGTTTGCGGGTCAACCCCGATTTCGGGGCATACCATGATTCGGGCGCCCCGGAATTCGGATTTTCCACACTTTGGCTCGTGAAGACTCCCGAAATCGGCGACACAACACGCGGTTTTCATGATCCCAGCATGTTGTCCGCAAACATGGGAGCACGTGGGTGTGATGGCATGTGCCGTTAAGATGCTTCACGTGGGTGGGATAGGGGCCGGAAACCCACAGCTTGGGAGGCTTAAAAATGCCTAACTTTGCCGTACGGTGTCCGATTCGAGCAAACTAAGTCGCAAATGGTAGCCCTTCCCCCTAGTAAATGCAAATTTTCAACTAAAATTTCCGCCTACCGGCCGATTTTCGCGTCAGATCTGCCGTCCGATGCCATCTATGCCCTCGTACAGCCAACTAAAGTATTTAGGGTTTCAAAATATGCCACACTCGCGCGGGGCTAGTAACCCTTGGACAGGTGGTACCCGCACACCCGCTCCGCCAATACGCTTAACAATCAGCGCTCTATACTTCGTCTATTCACGGCGTTACCCATTTCATGCTCCATGATGACATGGTGCCGTGCCATTTGCCGCATGTCAAACCAAGGCCCGTGCTAGGGTACTTTGAAAGCTCCCCGCCATAATTCACGCCCGGCGATGCGAAAGCTTCAAAGGCCAGCGATTCGCGCGGCAGGGTGCTTACACTCCAAGTCAACCGTCCTTCAAGCCCAATAGGCCCCTAGCCCGTGCTCGTTGGCTGTATTTTCGGGCACTTGGCAAGAAAACCTAGTGCACACGATATGCCATTCTCGGTATTGCCGCTTTGTAGTATGTAGGCGGCCGGGCGCCACACACTCGGCGGATACTCATGCAATTGTGTAAACATGCTGATAACCCACTGTCGAGTAGTCTCCCGGCTTGTCGCGACACTGCGTGTACCGAGCCACGCATAGAGGCGTGCATAACATGCACATGCACAAATTTCGGTATGCAAAATTTCGGCCGCAAATCCAACGTGTGTGCCCACAATAATCGGAGCGTGCCGATAGAGGTGCTCACGTCAGTGAACAACGCGCCGTGGTGTGCTGTTCGAAAGTCATTACTCTACCCCCCAATCGAATTGCATGGCCATCGCGGATGTGCGTGGCCGGTAATTAAATGCGTGCCGGTAGTAACGGACTTTATGGGAATAGTGTATACATCGTAGAGAAAATTAGTAGTAAGATTGTCTTAGGAACATGGTTTCTTACAATCTGGGTGTGGCGTAAATCTACTGGTATGTACCGGTATGGGTCTCTTCCTTCGGCAAGTAAGTCCCCGTCTTGAAACAACCTTAGAGCATGTAGCTTGTGCTGTCCGCTAACTATACCAAACTATTACTAGTGATACAGATTATTTGTACCGTTTATCGAACCTTATCGCACAAGCTATTACAAGTATCTAGAAAAAAACTGTCCAAAAGAGATACTGCTAGTAACTTTGCACTTTCCAGGGAAAATACGGTAAGGCTAGGGATCAGCCATCGATGCATCGTCGATTGAATCATCATCACCAGGTGATAGTGCCATCGATGTGATAGGTTGCGACGACATTGACATCGACACGATGGCAGTAGTGCTCGCATCAATGCCATCAATTATCAAACCAATTGTAAAATATTGATTATTTAAGCCCGATGTATCGATACATCGTCCCAAATATCGATACATCGGCTATAATATCGGCTTAAACTGCCATCGATGTCAGCATCTCAAACTATCAACGCCATCAACATCGACAATCCAAGATATCAATACCATCAACATCGACGTTGCAAAATATCATTACCATCAACATCGACAAAATTCACTTGATCCCTTGCCTTAAAATACGGCTATACAATGGTACTGCCGTGATGACAATAAAAGAGTCACTGAATATCGCTAAGACACAGGTACCGTGTAGAGGAAATAATGATGTCAAATACTAGCACTTAGCTAAATGGGCTAGGATATGACACTCTCTCCTCCTTAAGCACCAGCGTCCTCGCTGTGCAATACTCATGGTCTTGGTTTCTTAGGGATTCTTGCATGCCAACGGTTGCGAAATCTGACAAAGTCATGGGTGCTAGAAAATTCTCGATAAACATCCGTTCAAAGAAATTCGGAAAAGATGCTCAAGTGGTTGACTCCTCGCATGGGCTCCCAAGTGTCCTCGCTAGGTACGTTGAACGGTGCTGCCCAACGGACTTTGAACAAAAGTCCCGTGCCGTTGGAGTTAAAAGCCACATCGAGTATTGGTCGACTTCAAATCGCTTCGCATCGTGCACAATCGGAATTGGCTGCGCACTTTAAGGCTAGGGATCACCCATCGATGCATCGTCGATAGTATCATCATCATCTGGTGATAGTGCCATCGATGTGATAGGTTGCAACATCGACATCGACACGATGGCAGTAGTGCTAGTATCAATGCCATCAATTATCAAAGCAATTGGAAAATGTTGATTATTTAAGCCCGATGTATCGATATATCGTCCCAAATATCGATACATCGGCGATAATATCGGCTTAAATTACCATCGATGTCAGCATCCCAAACTATCAACACTATCAACATCGACAACCCAAGATATCAATACCATCAACATCGACGTTTCAAAATATCATTACCATCAACATCGACAAATTTCACTTGATCCCTAGCCTTAGCGCACTGTCGGCCTGTTCTCTTTCTGAATTTCATTTGTCCAGTAGATTGGCGTGTACCACATCGTGAATCCGTACTCCAGGGGGTAGCTTAAGCCGAAATGCAACCGGGTCAACTTCCTCCGTAATGAGAAACGGTCCAATGTAGCGGTCGCGTAGTTTAAAACATGGATGTTGTACAAATCGTAGATTTGTCGCCTTGAGCTTAACTTTGTCGCCAACTGTAAAAGGTATTGGTAACATGTTCCGATTTGCAGCATCTTGCATGTGTGCTTGGGCTGCTTTGACGCATTTGTGGGCAAATCTGTGCATCTCCACCAGAATCTCTACTTGCTCCGGTAAAGTACGGCTAGGCTCGTTATCTTCAAATGTAGCCGTCGTTGGAGATGTCGGCTCGAATCCCATCGTCGCCTTAAATGGAGACATAGTCGTCGACGAAGAAACCGCTGCGTTGATCGCAAACTCCACATTGGTAAGGTGTTGACCCCAATCGTCGTGCAAGAGGTGCACGTAGCATCGTATGACTTGCTCCCATGTCTGATTTACTCGTTCAGTTTGGCCATATGTCTATGGATGATAGCTCGTAGAAATATTGAGCTTGGTGCCAACAACCCTAAATAGGGTTTGCCAGAAGTCGCTCATAAACCGGGGATCTCGATCGGATATTAATTTCCGTGGTAAGCCAAAATGCCGAAAAACAGCGCGGTGCATAACTTTCGCTAATTGCTCCGTTGTAATCGTTTTCGTAATTGGCTCGACAATCGTCCGTTTCGTGCGCATATAGACGAATACCACCACAACATCATACCCATTGCACTCAGGAAGGTCCGTAATCAAGTCAAGCGATACGTGCTCAAAGGGCGTGGTCGGTACCTCGTGCGATTAAAGAAGTCCACAAGGCTTGTGTCGCGTTGCCTTGTTACGTTGGCAGGTAACACAGGTGCGTACATAGTGTTGCATTGTCCGCTTCATGTTAGGCCACCAAAACGTCCGGGTCAATGCTGCCAATAGTCGAATAATTTCAGGATGTCCCGCGGTCAGTGCGTCGTGTGGTTCGTACAGTACTCTCGATCGCAATGTAGAGACGTTCGGCACATACAATCTTGTCCCGTAGGCGTACAAGAGTCCATTAGATTGACGTACGAGCCCGGTAGGCAGAGATTTCCGGGTAAGGAGGTATTTATCCGAGTCGTATGCGTTTTTGATTTCCGCATGAAGTCCAGAGTCATGATGTAACCGGGATTCCAGGGAAAAAATCTGCGCGTGTAACTCGCACTTTGCTTCGTCGTTGGTCCAATCGCGTAACAATTGCAGCTTCTGTAGTGAGCCCTTCATGTCAGGTCGGCGAGACAAAGCGTATGCATGGTTGACTGCTCCATTCTTGTACACGATGCCCATCTGTCGTTGATAAGGCGCTAAAACTTGAAGCCGTCGCACCTGTCGAGTAGACAAATCGCGTTGCCGAAAGAAGTGTCGCAACGTGTCGTGGTCCGTAATTACCGTAAATTCCGCCGCGCCATCTAAGTAGCAACAGAATTTCAGTATAGCGTCGCGAACTGCCATTAGTTCTACTACCACCTGTACCGGTACCTAAAAAAACAAGTTTCGGTGCTTCATAAAATGGAAAGTAACGATGAGTTAGGATATTAGTAGGCTACTTGAAATAGCCTCGCACTCTAGTTTATCATATATAAAAATCATTCACATTTATTGGTTCTAGTGAATGGTTGAGCGCATGTTTCAGTTTTCATATCTTACCCTCGTTGAAGCGCGAGGAGGCTAAATGGATGGTGATGGCGTCATTCGATCAACGTACGTATATCCAATTTTAGGAACTCCAAGATGCTTTGCATAGGGGAAATTTGCACAATACTTGCCTTTAACTCTAAGAAAAGACGTGCGACCTTTTTTTAGCTATATTTGCATGTATTCTTAATTCAATTCAACTTTTGGCCATGTTGAAGCCGATTGGTCAATGCCATTCGAAAGAAGGCGATTGTCAGCAAAGGCACTCGCAACAAAAGATCAAATCGAGGAGATGGCATGCGCGTTGGCACGACCCCACTTCCTCGAGGTCTTTGTTGGTATTCATGCAACCATGTCATTATGTCAAGCATGGGACGGTATGAAGGGGCTAAGCAACCAAAAAGGAATTACCAACAAGAATGCAAAGGGATTATATTGTATAGTTGTCGAAAAGTCTATAATAGGGGATAAAACATTTCGTGTCTTCAATACCATGAATTCGGACCATGGGCGTCATATCGATATTTATCCCTTATCACGTTCCCAATAACGGCCCATTCCCCCGTAACATGCTGATAGGGGATAGGGTTTCCGTCCAACTTCCACCACATGCCCAAGGAAATTGACGCTCGATCGTCCGAAGTAACACTAAGAGACTTTGATATGCAACTGGTGTCGCTCCACCTCTCGTAACACGAGTCGAATATGCTCGAGGTGTTCGTCGGCCGTCCTAATGTAGATCAGCACGTCGTCCAAATATACCACGCAGAATTTGCCAAGATACGGGGCCAAAACTCGATTCATCATCGCTTGGAATCCAGCTGGGGCATTACAAAGTCCAAAGGGTAGAACGCAGTAATCGAACAATCCGTAATGAGTTCGGAATGCTATCTTATGTATGTCGCGCTCCTTAACTCGAACTTGATGATAGCCTTTATACAGGTCCAGCGTGCTGAAATAATAAGCCCCGTATAGAGATTCGAGTAATTCATCAATCCGGGGTAACGGTGTTCGGTCTTTCCTCGTAAGGTCATTGAGTTTCCGACAGTCTACGCACATACGCATGGTACCATCCTTCTTGCGTACAAATAAAATCGGGGCACCGTACGGAGATTTAGACGGACGAATTGAGCCTTTTGCGAGTAAGTCTTGTAATTGAACCTCCCGGAGTTTTGCTGGTGACATACGGTACGTTCGCTCCTTAGGTGGTTCATCGCACTCCAAATTAATTTCAAAGTCGCACTCGCGAGTTGGCGGTAGACCGTCAGGCTCCTTGATGATGTCCGTAAACTCCTTCATGAAATCTCGTAACGAAGTCGTCCACTCAGGTTGTTGATCAGTATTGATGTCGTCGACCGCGTCTTGTACTTCTCGTCGTCCAATCACGAACATGTCTGCTGGTTGTTGCCTAAGCAGCTTTGCCATCGCATCCGCCTCCAAGTGATGTACTGCCACATGTATGCTGTACTCGTCGCCATACACCATAGCTTCGCCAGTTTTACGGTCGCGAATCGTTTTAGTAGACCAATCTATATCCGGGTTGACGGCTTGTAACCAAGGTTGACCGAGGATGATGTCGAATTTATCAAGTTCTGTCATAATTAAACGTATATCCAGTAAACGTGTATCAAGGGGGCCGGCTGTGGTGACTAGAGAAGTGGGAAGAGAGAGATGGCGGCCGGCGAAGGCACCGGCAAGGCCGGCCGACGGCCACAAATAGGGAATAGAGTACCGCTAATAGCATAACACTAAGTACTAGAATGACAAGTAGCTACCTTGTACATAAGCACTATGCAACGGGATGCTAGTGCTAACACCCCCCCTCAAGGTAGCCGAGGTCTTGACGTCGTCCTAGCTTGCGTTGAGGAAGGTGCCATCTTGGTCGAAGGTTTAGTGCTTTAGCGTGTGCCTCAAGCCGGGTAGGTGTAGCGACATGCGCTCACAAGAACGTGCCGCTACCGGCGAGTTGCCGATATGAAGCGGTTCCAAATGTACTGCGTAATGTACTATTCTGACATGTAGCGGGAAGAAATGTCCACGGGAGAATTAGCCGACGCATGAGAGCGACCGGCGAGTAAGAAGCACAACCAACAAGGTTGTTTGTGGCATGTAGGCACGCAAAAACATAGACGGGCGCTCGTGTTGACTCCCTCCTTTCGCCGTGGGAAAGTTAAGCTCCTCGCTAACTAAGGTGAGCGTTGCGGCATTGCCTCGGGAAAAAAAAAACAATAACAGTACTAATTAAAGTACGCACGGGCCGAATTTTCGCGGGTCGGTCTCAAAACCAGATCCGGTCGAAGGCTAGGTGAGACTAAAAGCTAGGTGGGGCGAACGTGGCGCCGGGCGCTTTACACACGCTCTTCTCCTTTTTACGTGGGAAATGGTGGGACAGTCGCGGACAACCAGCTCGAAGGCGAAGCGTGGGGTCGGTGGGACGATGAATTACTAGCGTGGCGCCGAGCGCTTTACACACGCTCTACTCCGAGGGCCCATAACCTGTTAGAGTTGGGAAATGATAGTTACACGGAGGTCGTGCCGGCCCCACAAGGGGGCCGGCTGTGGTGACTAGAGAAGTGGGAAGAGAGAGATGGCGGCCGGCGAAGGCACCGGCAAGGCCGGCCGACGGCCACAAATAGGGAATAGAGTACCGCTAATAGCATAACACTAAGTACTAGAATGACAAGTAGCTACCTTGTACATAAGCACTATGCAACGGGATGCTAGTGCTAACAGAGATCCATGTGCCGGTGTACGGATATTATGTTTTTCCAAAACCCTTCGGATCGCAGCTGTCGGTACCTCGTTCAGCCCCCTACCGTGCCAGGCATGGCACGGCTATGGGGTTACCAGAGCCCACCGCGTGGAGGTAGAGGTAGGTGCCGACGGGCATGCGAGCGCACCCCCCTCCGGGGCCGCCGCCGCTGCGCCGCCGGCGGGCGCCCAGCCCGCGAAGTTGACGTATGGTTCGGTATCGATCCGGGTCGAACGCGAGCGATATACACGTAGCGCTTATTTTGTCCGGAAGACTCCGTTCCTAAAAGGCGTAAATTTGTTTCGCTCACCTTAAATCCAGTTGTCTCCGTAAGAGCTCGCACTGCTGTGCATTCCGGGGTCGCGTCTTCAATCTCATGTTTGCCACCAGGAAACCAGACCATGCAAGTACCAGACCATGCCAGTATCCTCTTTCGCTAGTAACCCTCGTCGGCCATCGGTAACAAGAGTCGTCGAGTGAGTCCAGTGGGTCGTCGGGGGGTTCTGTAGGTTCTGGGGCAGAAATCGAACTCGATCGCTATCGTCGACGAAAACTTGCATCGTCCATCTTGTCGGTCCAACATCTTGCCTTCTTCCTTCTATTCCATCATTCGTAGGGCAGGTAAACACATGTTCTGTCGCCGCCAACTCGTCGACAAGTCGGAAATTTCGCAGCAGCTTGAACCATGGTGTTGCCCTCCATTTTGGAACCACTATTACCGCTCTCAGGTGGGGATGGAGCAGTTTACACCGCATTTACCCTAGGGCACGTTTTGCCAAAGATGTCAGCTTGCTTACAATTTGGCCAAAAGACACCCACAGACAGGGTCTGGGGGTCAATTAGCGCAGGATTATAGGGATGGGTGGGTGGGTTCGCGCGAAGCCTAGATTGGCTGAGCGCGAAAGCAGAGAGTGCCTAGGCTCGTGGCTAGCTACGGCTTATAAGGCACGGGCTAGCTAGAGCTGACCGTTGGGGAAGTCGTTGGTCGTTGGCTGCGTCTAACTGCTTGGGCAAGGTGGTTGCCCTGCAGGTGAGACGCGCCGATATTAACGGTAACAGTAACCGCTAGAGTTACTGTCCCGTACACATGATATTGGATATGCAAACCTCTAGATTCAAATCAATCTGACCATTTACCCTAGGGCACGTTTTGCCAGTAACCTAAAGCCAAAGGCTTGCACAGCCAGAATTAGTGTTGCGGGGGGGACGGAGAGAGCCAGCCGAAGAACCGCCAAGCAGCAGGTGTTGGGGTCATGGTTGGGTCAATATACTTTCCTTCAGTCACAGAGCTGTTTTTGGCCCAGCCACCCATAAATTTGATTACGGGGAGGGGCGCGCCGATGCAGCTGGCAGCGGACGCCGCGCCTTTCCGTAGGCTGTGCGATGTCCATTTAAAGCCGGCGGGCGCGGACGAGTTGACTGTGAGAAGGGCGAGGGAGAGCCAGGTGGAGATGGTGGACGCGGCACCCCAATCGGCGGAGGGCTCTGAAGGTGAGAAACTCCAGAAGGCGAGCGGGGGTGGCTTGTTGTAGAATTTTGTGCAGAAAATAGCGCGTTGTTCCGTGTAGTAGTCTATCAGGTTCGCCAGGACGGGGTTAGCGGCTACAGGGATAGCGATGACCAGTTTATCGCTGGCGTCGCGGCGTTGGTCCCCCTTAGACTTCCGCACGTAGAGGCAGATTTGCTGCGAAGGCTTGTCGACCACGAGGTCGCCGGTCTGGCAGCGGGCGCCGGTTTCGGCGCGGCAGAAAAACGTGTAATTGACGCACACCGCTAAACAGGCCCTGAAGCGTTGCATCTGGGGGAAGGCAGCAGGGGTCCACGCGAAAGTGTCGTGGAGGGTGTTGGCGTAGTGTAGGATGTCCAGGGCGACTTGTGCGGGTAGCGGGAGGCGAGCGGTGGTAGGTACCAGGCGGTGCTGTAGCATTTCGAGGCCACGGCGGGCGTCCGCCAAGAGTTCGCCCACGGCGACAGGTTGGCGCCGGTGGTCACGGAAGAACTTGTTTATGGCGGAGAAGTAGGGTTGCAGCGAGCTTGCAGCGACCGTTCCGAGTAGGGCCAGCCAGGCCGTGTAACGGACCATTGTGGCGGGTGTGGCCTGTAGCGGGGCGATGTTCTCTTCTGCACAAAAAATAAAAAATTGTCTGATTGCGCTCTGGTAGCTCGTGTACGTCGAGGGCGCTAGCGAGTTGCTGAGTAGGGCAACCGCCGTAACCCCGAGTCTGTCCGATCCTAGGAGGTCTTGGAAAGTTTCAGCTAAATCGGTGGACCAGGGCGACTGTGCTGCTTCACGGCGTAAGCCGTAGCGCGGCGGTCCTGTACGCAGAGGGGGGACGTGCTGTACAGGCGCATTTAATCGGTCCGGGCGTATCGCTCGGCCAATCGCACCGCGTCGAGTGTAGAGCCAAGAGGGGGTGTTAGCCGAAAGGCCACGATGCTCCACGCGGGTGGCCCGACCCCTTCGTGCTTGCCTAGCCTGCCTGGAAAGAACAGGTCGCGGGACGCTGGGAAGTGCACGGTCTCGGTGGCCAAGCGTGCGAACGCGTGGTACCACGTTTTGTTTCGCCAGAAGGGGGCGATAACGGTGGCCGCTGCTTGAGCTTGTTCGAGTTTTGCTGCCAGCGCCGGTAGGGCAGACCAAGGGGGGTTGCAGTAGTTGTTTTCGCACTTCCACGCCACGTCGGGGAGGTGTAGGCAGTCGATGTCCTCGCACAGGGGGTCGCGCCAGCGGGCATTGAAGCGTGGTAGCTGCGTGTTGAGCATCGAGGCGAAACGGTCGATAGTGTGCGGCCCCCACCGGCGTTGAAGGTAGGCGAAAACACGAGGGTTGAGCTGCCAGTCTTCGTAGTCCAGCTCCCGGCTTAGCGCGTCGGCCCATATGTTGGCCGCCGAGCGGATGTAGCGCGGCCGGATGTTGATGTCGTTGCTGTCGAGGAGGTACCATAGGCGACGGAGTTCGGCCATCATGGCGGGCGAGCGCGAGGTGAGCTTGGTGAGGGCGGCGACCACCGCCGTGTTGTCCTCGTGTAGGAGGACTTGTCGGCCTCGGAGTTGGGGTAGAAAAGATTCCACCGCGTGTCGCACCGCGCGAAGTTCCTTCCACGTAATGTGTTGTTGGCGGTCGGTAGCGCTCCAAAAGCCCCGGGCTTGATAGTTGGAGTCCTCGTTGAGAACGGCTCCCCAACCGTAGTCGCTCGAGTCGGCGTGGAGGTAGGCGGTCTCGATAGGCTTGTAGATGGACCGCCCGTTGTGTTGAGTGGGGACCGTGCGCCACCACTCGAGGTCTCGGCGTAGTTGGTGGGTGAGGCGGACGCGTCCGCCCCACCCAACCCGTGTGGCTAACACGTTGTGGAGCTCGCGCAAAAAGAAGCGCGCGGGGGCGATGGCGAGGTAGAGGAACTGCGCCTTTCCGGCGAAAGCCGCAAGTTGGCGAGTAGGTAGCCACCGGGCGTTTGACGCAGCTCGGCCGAGGAGGGATGAGGCTTGTTGCGCGAGCTGTTGGAGCTTTGCGGGGGGGGCGCGAAACATGCCGTGATGGAGGTCCACCGTTAAGCCTAAATGGTCGCCCACTTGGGTAGGTGTCCAAACGCCCTTCTTGGGGTTGCGTTCGAGGCCGAGGCTGTCGAGTAGGGCTTGAACGCGTTGTCGCAGTAGGAGGGCGTCCTCGTAGGAGTCGGCGAGGAAAAGGAAGTCGTCCATGTAGGGTAGGAGTCGAATTCCCCGCCACCGCGCGTTTCGGAGGAAGCGCTTGGTAGGGCGGCGACTGTGAGGGGAAGTAGCCGTTGGCACCGGTTGCGGGGGGCGACGAAGGTGGTTCGTGAACACTTGAGTTAGCTTGCAAAAGTAGTAAGCCGACCCCGACCAGCCCATGGGGAGGCATGCTAGGCGCCATAGCGTGCCGCGGTAGTTGACCGTGAAGAAGTCGCGGTCTTCCTCCCGGATGCCAAGGGTGTAGTACCCGTCGGCAAGGTCGAGGGAGACGAAGTAGTCGCCCGGCCGCGAGAGGTGACGTAGGTGCTTGAGCGTCTCGCACGTCATGGTGAAGGTCGAGCAATAACGGTTGAGTTCTCGAAGGTCGATAATCAAACGCCATTGGTTGCACCCGGGTTTTGGAACTAAAAACATCCGGGAAACGTAGCGAGGGTTGTCCGCCCGCTCCCAAGCTCCGCAAGCCTCGAAGCGGGGGAGCTCCGAGTTTAGAAACTCGAGTTGGGCCGGCGTCGCGTCGAGCATAGAGATGCCGTGGTTGAAGGGCTTGGGGCGTAGACCTTGCTTGAACTTTACGCGAACGCCATGGCGGATCCAGTTTAGGACTTGGCCGCTCGCTCCGATGCGCTCCCACTCCCGCCATCTTCGACGCACGCGGTGGCGCATGAAGGAAGACGTCGGGGAGCAGGAATCGGAGCGGCGGGCCACACCGTCATTTCTTGCTCGAGGTTTTAGCCGGGTCGGTCGGCTTGGGGGCGGGGGCGGCGCGTGCTGCGGCTGCTGCTGCTGCAGCGGCCTTGCGTTTGTCGGCGGCGGCTTTGCGGGCTCGCGCATCGGGGCCGGGAGGCTTGTCCGGTGTGACTTTCGCGAAGGCAGCTCCGGCGGCGGCCTTGCTGGCGGCGTGTAGGCTGACTTCCAGCGTGCGGTCGACGAACGCTTGGCGAAGCGCATCCAATGTGCCGGAGACCGCGGCAGGGCGCGGTCGGCAGAAGCGCTCGTGGGCCAGTTCGGCAAAGACGCGGTCCGCATCTGTGCTCGTTTGTCCGCCCTTGGTGAGGCGGAGGAAGCCCAATCTAGTACGGGCGGCCTCCTCCGTCGCCATGTGGGTGCGATGACCCGCTCGGATGAGGGTAATCGCTGCCGCCTGCTCTGCCGGTAGAGGTGTGCCGTGCGACAGCGTGTCCAGAGCCTCGCCAATTGCCGCGTTGGCGCAGCTGTCGAAGAAGGCATAGCACCCGATGTGTAGGTACTCGTCGTAGGCTGCCTGGGTGCGTTTGTCGCTTAGAGAGCGGGCGGTGTCGTCCGTGAGTGTCCACAGACGTGGCTCGTCGACGTCGCGAGGGGGACGTTCGAGGCCGGATGGGATGACTTCGCCGTAGTAGGTGAAGTCGACGAATTCGGCCGCGGAGGGGTCGGGTTCGTCGTCAAGCAGGTCGATAGGTGGCACAGGGGCCTCCTTGCCACCCTCCGTCGCTGTGGTCGCGTCGGTGGGAATGGACTGCTGTTGATCAGTAGTAGCAGGTGTGGTTGTCGGCTGTCGAAGCTGAGCGAGTAAGGCAGCGTTAGCCGCCAAAAACTGCTCAGTAATGCGTTGTTCCGATTCCAAAACTGCCGTACGAATCTGTTCGGCTGTGCGTTGTTCGAGTGTGGTAGCGTGAGGGTCGGCCGCTGCGGCGGATGTAGACTGCTCGGGCTGCATAGTGGGGAACTGCGTAGCTGAACGAGGG
Source organism: Tetraselmis chui (assembly GCA_026401115.1). Classification (NCBI taxonomy): domain Eukaryota; kingdom Viridiplantae; phylum Chlorophyta; class Chlorodendrophyceae; order Chlorodendrales; family Chlorodendraceae; genus Tetraselmis; species Tetraselmis chui. The sequence continues at coordinate 73,465 of JAPMLY010000007.1, forward strand.
GAAGTGTCGCGTGACGCTCGAGTGCGCATGGGACGAAAAGGTAAAACTGACACCCTGCTCGACTACTAGAGTCGAGACTGCATTCGCGCGAAGCCTAGATTGGCTGAGCGCGAAAGCAGAGAGTGCCTAGGCTCGTGGCTAGCTACGGCTTATAAGGCACGGGCTAGCTAGAGCTGACCGTTGGGGAAGTCGTTGGTCGTTGGCTGCGTCTAACTGCTTGGGCAAGGTGGTTGCCCTGCAGGTGAGACGCGCCGATATTAACGGTAACAGTAACCGCTAGAGTCACTGTCCCGTACACATGATATTGGATATGCAAACCTCTAGATTCAAATCAATCTGACCAAATAATGCCCCCAAAAATCTTCTAATTCGATAAATGGCGCATTTAGCCAAAAGGTAACGGGTTTCGTACTTCTTCTGTCTTGGTCTATTCCTGAATCGTTGTAGGAGACGAAACCTCATCCTGCAACTTACCGCGAGCTGCCGACTGAGGTCTCACTTTCCCGGCCGGGGTTTCCTCGTTCTTTCGTTCTTCTTGCTCCTTCTGTGTAGGCAGTCGATAGCGATGTGTCCCTTCTTGTGGCAAATGAAGCACTTGCCCTCCTTCTTAAATCTGTCGACTTCCTCTTGAGGGAGGCGTCGAGTCTCGTACAGCTCCCGCGGCTTCTCATCGGTCGCGCCATGCGAATCTTCCTCCGACTCACTTTCGACCTCCTCCGCTGCCTCCGAAAGTCGCTGTCCTCTTCGATGGCGTTCAGTCGGCATGTCGAGCCTTGGGTCGTCTCAATCTTGGTCTCCGCTGCCTCCGCTCGCAGGGCCGCTTGAATCGCCTCGTGTAGGGTCTTAGGGTTTTTCAGGGCAACCTCCTAATGAATCGAGGGTCTCAGACCGCGCTGGAAATCATGTACGTTATCTTCTTCATGACGTTAAGGAAGCTCCAATAATTGTTCTTGAAAGTAGGTCGCATACTTCAGGACCGTGGTTTTCTGCCGCGCCTTGTCCAAATTCAATCTCGCTTGTTCCGCCGGTGTTCTTCCGCAGAATTCCTGAATTAAGGATTTCTCCATCTCAGAAACTCCGGAAATTCCTCCACCGACTTCATCTCAAATCTACGCAACTTGGGAGAACCACCACTTCGATAGTGGGCCTTCAAGAAAGCCAAATACCTAGTACACTCCTCTATCTTCGTCAAGGTTAACGCTATGATACCGTAGATACCCTCGTGCATGTCGGAACCAGTTTCTCAGCTCATCGATGTTAGTCGTAGCGAAGCTCTTGATCTTGGCTGGTTTGACATCGTTCGGCATCATGCTCGGCATCTTTCGCGTCCTCTTCGATCTCAATTGTTCTCCTCGAAGAAAATTCTCCATGTCTCGGCTTCTGTTTACTCGTCCTTCAAAATGTCTGAAACCGTTGTCGACGTGGTCACGCAGTTGAGATAGCCCAATCGAAAAAGTGTCAACTCGGTTACTTAGACGTTGTAGCATCTCGAGGATGTGTACCGACATAGGCTCCATCGTGGGACTCGATCCTTCTCGCACTGTTTGTCTTCCACCATCTGTCGACGTCGGCTCTGTCGGCCTAGAAGGCGCCCCCTCTGGTCGACCATCGACTTCCTCTCGTAGTCTCTCTCCTGCTCGGTTAGACATCTTCGTCTCGTCTAGTTATTCTGAGGCTCCGAAACCACGTGTGAGGTGCTACTTTGGTTAGGCTAAGTTGGCAACCTTAGATTAATAGTAGAACCTAATCTTTGGATCTAATTATACATCGTAGAGAGAATTAGTAAGATTGTCTTAGGAACATGGTTTCTTACAATCTGGGTGTGGCGTAAATCTGGTATGTACCGGTCGGGGTCTCTTCCTTCGGCCGGTAAGTCCCCGTCTTGAATATCCACCCCTCAAGTGTTCTAGAAACAGCCTTAGAACATGTAACTTGTGCTGTCTCCTAACTAAACCAAACTACTACTAGTGATACAGATTGTCTGAGATTATATGTACCGTTTATCTATACTTATCGCACAAGCTATTACAACTATTTAGAAAAGAACTGTCTAGAAGAGACACCGCTAGTAACTCTATATTGTCCATGGAGAATACGGCGATACAATGGTACTGCCGTGATGACAATAAAAGAGTCACTGAATACCGCTAAGACACATGTACCATTTAGAGGGAAAAATGATGTCAGATACTAGCACTTAGCTAAATGGGCTAGGATCTGACAGATGAAGATAGCGACATTCCACCCGCCCCCGAAGAAGAGCTAGAGATGGCCGGTGAGACTCTCTCGCGTCTTCATACTCAGCTCGACAAAGCCAATGATTATAAAGAACATGGTGAGGCTGGTGGTTTGGGCGTTGATGGTAGTGCAACGGGACATGGTTGTATGAGGACATGCCGCTCGCGAGCCTCGCCCCCGCGGCGGAAATTGCTTACATCCATCGCACTCGGGCGCTTCGCTTTTCGGGATACCTAGAGACGACGATTCATACGCAAGCACATCCTCTGAAAAGGATGAGGAACAACAAGAGTTCATAAAATACACAGTTCGTGGTGGTTATGAGCGTGGGCGCGGGCGCGGGCGTGGGCGCGGCTGGATTCCTCGTACTATGGAGGTTGGAGAAATAGTCTTCTCCGACGACGAGGAAGTAAATCAGCGAGTGATCAGAAGAGGAAGACAAGGAGAAGGGAGCTAGCGCGGGGGGGGTGCTGAATGTAGGAGGGCAGTTACATGTGTTGGGCGCAAGTCGAAAAGTCGACTCCGCATTGCGTAGCGGGTATGCCCGCGGGGCATAATATAACTTGCACAGTTTTACTTAAAAGTGTAAGCTGGATATCTTTTAAAATATGTCTTTTCCATTTTCACTATCGAGAGCAAACGGGGGGAAGTATTGGGGCAATAGTTGCATGCTTGGCCGGGTGTTTGTGGCTAGGAAGCCAAGCAACCGTGGTCGTGAATCGCACACATTGCTGATGATTGTGATATGGGCTGCATCATCTTTGTGAAGCCGAATGAGGGGAAGGAGGGCATGGCGAATAAGGATTTCTGGAAGGAGTAGGGTAAGAACGCTGCCAAGGTCATGTAGTGCACTAGTAGTGGTTCAATAGCGGACGCACGGTGATTGTGGATAGTGGCGTTGCTAGCGTATATCTCGCGCGTGGATTTGCGGAGAATGACATGTGCGTGATTGAGAACGTGACGAGTGGTTGTGCATGATTACAAGTTTCCTCACTAATGGTTGCTCAGTAAAGCGAAGGCGAGAGGGCAGCGTGCAAGTTGCACGTTCATGCTCAAGGTGGGAAATCATGGGTCGAAACTGTTGGCCGTTGTGGATTGCGACAAGCAGCGCATGTGCATGCTAGGGACTGCCGTAACCACAACCATGCGTTAATCACTTACCCGTAACTGTTCAGTTTTGCTTGCGGATAGAACGAGTTGTGTGCACCCAAGGACCTTGAAGATTTGGGACATCCGTACTATTGTTGGATGGATGGAATGGATAAGCGCATGAAGAAGGGATGCGTGTTTCTTTGCAGCCCGGATCAGAACCCGGACTGGTTTGCCCGCCACATCAACGATGTGCAGCCAAGGAACCGACTTTATGAGGCGATGGTGCAAGCATGGGTGAAGCGGAAGGCATGGAAGGCAACATCGGGTGCCATGGGGCAAGTGCAATCGGAGAAGGTGAATGTTTAAGCGTTGGTAGCGGGTGGAGTCGGTCGTTTGCGGCGCTAGACGTGGCAGGCGCAGGGTGATTTTTTCTCCTCACTTGGTAAGATATCAACAATTCTATATGACTCAACAACGATCAAAACATCCTTTATGTTCACAAGAATGGTGTTTGACTATTTTGTTGTAGTTCAGCCCTACTTGGTTTACTTTTAGCGTACTGAAATGTGCGATAAGTATTGAATTATAGCTTTGTACCTTGGTGACCTTTTACTTAAAACCATAATGTGGCCATTGAAATAAACTTTTTTTCATTTAAACTGTTAGTGTCGGAGTGTACATTGTATTAGCTTTGCACTGCAATGAACCTTTAATTTGTAAAATTGAGTCACCGGCCATATGCAGCTCTGAGTGGAAACGTCGACTGAGGTTTGGAGGGCAAAAAAATATCTGAAATGTCGTTCAACACCCTCGTATTGTACACTCTGAAACACCATGTGTACGAACGCTTTTCGTGCCGAACATGTCCCTTTAGCAGATTTGAGCCATAAACAACATGTGTTATGGCGGGAAGTTTTTGGTTATAGGTGCTGACTTGATAGAGTTATCACATGTGCTAGAAGTGGTATAGGTTCGGTCACTGGTGACCTGACGTATATAGAAAATTTACCCGAGGGCACGCTTTGCCAAAGATTTCAGCTTGCTTACAATTTGGCCAAAAGACCACCACAAGCTTGGCATGGGGGAAGATTAGCGCTAATTATGGGTTGGGTGGGTGGGTTGCGCGAGCCAGATGGGCGAGCGCAAAGCAGAGAGTGCCAGTGCTCGGGGGTTGCACCGGCTGAAGGGGTTACCGCTAGCTAGTGCTGCTGAGGGCATGGCATGGGGCGTTGCGCTAGGCGTTTCCTCAGTCCTCGAGGGTTACCTCGAGGACAGGGTGAGACGCGCCGCTTTTACAATAACGCTTTACCGTTCAGTTTTTCGTTCTGTCACATATGTAAGTAAGTTTTGCAAACCTCTAGATTTTAAACAATCTGACTATTTACCCGAGGGCACGTTTTGCCGGTATTGAAAAGACCGGAGGTTTTGCGCAGCGTAGTCTTGATGAAGCGGTTTGGCTAGGACGAGCCAGCCGAAGTACTGCCACGCCGCTGGAGATGGGGTCATGGTGGGGTCTATGTATTTTCCCTCTGTGACAAAACTGTTTTTGGCCCAACCACCCATGTATTTGACGACGTGGAGTGGGGTTCCGATGCAGATAGCGGCGGAGGCGGCACCTTTACGTAGGCTGTGCGATGTCCATTTGAAACCACTCGGAGGTTTGGCGCCGACGGCGTCGCATGCGTCGAGGAGCCAGGCGGAGAGTGTCGCAGCCGCTTGCCAATCGCCGGAGTTTTCGTAAGGTACGAAGCTCCATAGTGCGGCCGGGGGGGGGGGGGGGGGGGGGTTGTTGAAGAAGTTCTTGCAATAGGCGGTCCGTTGTGTGCAATAATATTCCGGTAGGTCTGCTAGAACATGATTGGCAGTAGTCGGGATGGCGAGGATAGGTTTGTCGGCCGCGCTGCGCCTCTGATCGCCTTTAGCTTTTCGGATGAACAGCCAAATTTTCTGATATGGCCGGTCGACTACGAGGTCGCGTGTTAAACACCTTACTCATGATTCGGCTCGGCAGAAAAACGCATAATTTGTGCAGACTGCGAGTAGCGCTCGAAATTGCGCGATGAGGTGGCGTGAAGTAGGTGTCCATTGGAGGTGTGTACGGAGTTTGGTGGCGGCGGTGAGTAGCGAGAGTGCTAGAGGGGCTGGTAACGGGAGGCGCGAGTCCGCTGCTTGTAGACGTTGTTGCTGCATCTCGAGTCCGCGTCGAGCGTCGGCCAAGAGGTCACCGACAGCAATCGGCTGATGTTGGTGGTCGCGGAAAAACTTGTTGATGGCTAAGTAGTACTGTTGTAGCGATGCAGCGGCGACGGTACCTTGTAGGCCCAACCAGGCCGTGTAACGAACGACTGATTGTGTAGTAGCTTGTAGCGGATGGATGTGTTCCTCGTGGCAGAAAGTGGCAAATTGACGCATGCCGCTGTCGTAGTTGGAGTACGTTGTCGGGGCTAGGGAGCTGCTCAATAGGTGTAGCGCAGTGGTATTGATTTGGTCGGTGCCCAACAGGTTGCGAAGTCGACTAGTTATGGAAGCTGTCCACGGTGCGTGTTCGTATGGCTCTCGTAATGTGTAGCGGACAGGCCTTGAGGGCTTGTGCGACTGAGTGACCATAGCGCGTAGTTCCGTGAGGCTTGGGCTGGCCGTCCGTAGTGTGCGTCCTATTGCGCCTCTGCGGGTGTGTAGCCAGGCCGGCGTGGCAGTCGAAAGGCCACGATGGTCCATCCTGGTCGTCCGACCCCCTCGCGTGAGCCTTGCCGACCGGGGAAGAACATGTCTCGCGAGGGGGGGTAGTGGATGGTCTCGGTGGCCAAGCTGTGCAAGTCATGGAACCACGGTTTGTGGGGCCAGTACGGTGCGATGACGGTAGCAATTGCCCCTGATTGGCGTAGTTTCACAAACAGGGCGGGAAGAGCTGACCAAGGAGGGTTGCAGTAGTCTGTCTCGTGTTGCCACGCGGCGTCCGGGAGGTGTAGGCAGTCTACGTCCTCGCATTCGGGGTCGCGCCGTCGGGCGTTGAAACGCGGGAGCTATGCGTTTATTTGCTTGACCGCATTACTTGACCGCTCGCGCCGATATGCTCCCACTCCCGCCATCTTAGCCGCACGCGGTGACGCATGTAGTTGGATGTCGGGGAGCAGGAATCGGCGCGGCGGGCCACACCATCATTTCTTCGTGGTGGGTTTCGCCCCGTCGCTAGGTTTAGTTCCGGCCGGAGCTGCCGCCGCTGCTGCTGCTGCGGCCTTGCGCTTGTCTGCGGCTGCCTTCTTGGCCTTGGCGTCCTGTCCGGGTGGCTTGTCCGGCGTGACTCAAGCGAACGCTGCTCCAGCAGCTGCTTTGTTGGCGGCATGTAGGCTGACTTCGAGGGTCCGATCGACGAACGCTTGGCGTAGCTCGTCCAGTGCGCTCGAGACCGCGGTAGGGCGTGGGCGGCAGAAACGCTCGTGGGCAAGTTCTGCGAACACTCGGTCCGAATCCGAGCTCGTTTGTCCGCCCTTGGTGAGGCGGAGGAAGCCCAGTCGAGTACGGGCGGCCTCCTCCGTCGCTGTGTGGGTGCGATGACCCGCTCGGATGAGGGCAACGGCCGCCGCCTGCTCCGCTGGTAGAGGAGGTCCGGTTGACAGCGTGTCCAAAGCCTCGCTGATTGCCGCGTTGGCGCAGCTGTCGAAGAAGGCATAGCACCCGATGTGGAGGTACTCGTCGTACCCCGCTTGAGACTTTCTGTCGTTGAGGAAGCGGGCCGTGTCGTCCGTTAGCGTCCACAGACGAGGTTCGTCGATGTCGCAAGGGGGTCGCTCCAAACCGGCAGGAATGATTTTACCGTAGGCGGCAAAATCGACGAACTCGGGCTCGTGGAGCTCCGCCGGGTCGTCGTTCAGCATGTCGATGGGCGGCTCATGGGCTGCCTTACCACCCTCAGTCGCGATGGTCGCGTCAGGGGGAATGGACTGCTGTTGATTCGGAAGCAAGGTGGGGCCGGTCAATCGTTCGAGCTGGGCTAGTAAGGCGGTGTTAGATGCCTGAATCTGCTCAGCCAATCGGAGTTCGAGGGCCGATACCGCGGTTTGAATATGTTCGGAAGTACGCTGTTCGATTACTGAGGGGAAAGTGTCGACTCCGGGAGCGGAGGACGACGGCTCAGGTTGCATGATGTTAGACGGCGACTTAGAACGTGGGGAAGTGTCTCGTGACGCTCGAGTGCGCATGAGACGATGTAAACTGACACCCTGCTCGACTACGAGAGTCGAGACTGCAGTTGCGCGAGCCCGATGGGCGAGCGCAAAGCAGTGAGTGCCAGTGCTCGGGGGTTGCACCGGCTTAAGGGGCTGCCGCTAGCTAGTGCTGTTGGGGGCATGGCATGGGGCGTTGCGCTAGGCGTTTCCTCAGTCCTCGAGGGTCACCTCGAGGACTGGGTGAGACGCGCCGCTTTTACAGTAACGCTTTACCGTTCAGGTTTGCGTTCTGTCACATATGTAAGTAAGTTTTGCAAGCCTCGAAATTTAAAACAATCTGCTGACTATATAAGGTGTAGTTTTGTCCTCCTTTTTCTTTTTTTCATTGGCGGTTTCATGAGATTTTTCTCTTAATAAATGCTACTTAAGATGTTTAGCTGTAATTTAATTCGTCCTGGCGTGATATCCTAGCGACTTCTCATCGCCGACTATAAGACTCATCGTCGGATATTTCATTAAACAATTTACCCGAGGGCACGTTTTGCCAAAGATGTCAGCTTGCTTACAATTTGGCCAAAAGACCACCACAGGCTTGGCCTGGGGGAAGATTAGCGCTAATTATGGGTTGGGTGGGTGGGTTGCGCGAGCCAGATGGGCGAGCGCAAAGCAAAGAGTGCCAGTGCTCGGGGGTTGCACCGGCTTAAGGGGCTGCCGCTAGCTAGTGCTGCTGGGAGCAGGGCATGGGGCGTTGCGCTAGGCGAGTGTCCAAGTTGCACGCCGAAAGGCACTGTCGTCTCGCGTAACCTTCAGGTGGAGGGCCCCATAACCTGTTGAACGTGGTATGCACGGTTCGATAAGGAAGATACTGTAACGTGATGGTTACAGGTACGCTACACGACCAGCCTTGGGTGGCGGCTGGTGTCGAGACAAGAGTGTGTTTCAGCTGTCGCTGTCAGCTGTCTGTACGCTAGTTTGTGATATCGCGCTCAGACACTCTAGGTGATGTCCTGTACATAAGGACTTCTATCAGAGCATACATTAGCTCTCTGTAACTAATCTGCATTAGGAATTACTTACAACAGTTTCCTCAGTCCTCGAGGGTCACCTCGGGGACTAGTTGAGACGCGCCGCTTTTACAGTAACGCTTTACCGTTCAGGTTTGCGTTCTGTCACATATGTAAGTAAGTTTTGCAAACCTCTAGATTTAAAACCAATCTAACTATTTACCCGAGGGCACGTTTTGCCAGTATGTAATAAACCGGAGGTTTGCGCAGCGTAGTCTCGATGAAGCGGTTTGGCGGGGACGGGCCAGGCGAAGTACTGCCAGGCCGCTCGAGATGGGGTCATGGTGGGGTCGATGTATTTCCCTTCTGTGACAAAACTGTTTTTGGCCCAACCACCCATGTATTTGACGACGTGGAGTGGGGTCCCGATGCAACTAGCGGCGGAGGCGGCACCTTTGCGTAGGCTGTGCGATGTCCATTTAAAACCGCTCGGAGGTGTGGCGCCGACGGCGTCGCATGCGTTGAGGAGACAAGCGGAGAGTGTTGCAGCCGCTTGCCAATCGTTGGAGTTTTCGTAAGGTACGAAGCTCCATATTGCGGCGGGGGGGGGCTGTTGTAGAATTCCTTGCAGTAGGCGGTCCGCTGCGTGCAATAATATTCCAGTAGGTCGGCTAGCACCGGATTGGCAGTAGTCGGGATAGCGAGGATAGGCTTGTCGGCCGCGCTGCGCCTCTGATCGCCTATAGCCTTGCGGATGAAAAGCCAGATTTTCTGTGAAGGTCGGTCGACGACGAGGTCGTGTGTCAAACACCGTACTCCGGATTCGGCTCGGCAGAAAAACGCATAGTTAGTGCAAACTGCGAGTAGCGCTCGAAATTGCGCGATGAGGTGGCGGGAAGTAGGAGTCCACTAGAGGTGCGTACTGAGCTCAGCGGCTGCGGTGAGTAGCGAGAGGGCCAGAGGAGCTGGTAACGGTAGGCGCGAGTCCGCGGCCTGTAGTCGTTGCTGTTGCATCTCGAGTCCGCGACGCGCGTCGGCCAAGAGTTCGCCGACTACGATCGGCTGCTGTTGGTGGTCGCGGAAAAACTTGTTGATTGCTGAGTAGTACTGTTGTAGCGATGCGGCAGCGACAGTACCTTGCATGCCCAATTAAGCCGTGTAGCGAACGACCGATTGTGTAGTAGCTTGTAGCGGGTGAATATTTTCCTCGTGGCAGAACGCGGCAAATTGACGCAAGCCGCTGTCGTAGTTGGCGTACGTGGTCGGGGCTAGGGAGCTGCTTAGCAGGTGTAGCGCAGTGGTACCGACGAGGTCGGTGCCCAATAGGTTCCGCAGTCCGGTAGTCATGCTAGCAGTTCACGGAGCGTGTGCGTCTGGTGCCTGTAAGGTGTAGCGGGCAGGCCTCGAGGGCTTGCGCGCTTGAGTGACCATTGCGCGGAGGTCCGTGAGGCTGGCGTTGGTTGTCCGTAGCGTGCGTCCTATTGCGCCCCTGCGAGTGTGTAGCCAGGCCGGCGTGGCAGTCGAAAGGCCACGACGCTCCATCCTGGTCGTCCGACCCCCTCGCGCGAGCCGTGCCGACCGGGGAAGAAAAGGTCTCGCGATGGGGGGTAGTGAATAGTTTCGGTGGCCAAGCTGTGGAGGTCTTGAAACCACGGTGTGTGGGGCCAATACGGGGCGATGACGGTAGCCGCTGCTCCTGATTGGCGTAGTTTTGCGCATAGGTCGGGAAGAGCTGACCATGGGGGGTTGCAGTAGTTCTTCTCGCGTTGCCATGCGGTGTCCGGAAGGTGTAGACAGTCGACGTCCTCGCATTTGGGGTCGCGCCATCGGGCGTTGAAACGCGGGAGCTGAGCGTTTTCCATTGACGCGAAACGGTCGATGGAGTGTGGTCCTCACGTGGACTGAAGGTAGTCGAATATCCGAGGGTTTAGCTGCCAGTCGTCGCGGTCGAGCTCCCGGCTCAAGCTGTCGGCCCAGATGTTCGCTGCCGATCGGATGTAGCGGGGCCGGATGCGGATGTCGTTGACGTCGAGCAAGTGCCAGAGCCGGCGTAATTCGGTCATCATGACCGGAGAGCGCGTAGTCAACTTGGAGAGCGTAGCCACGACGGCTGTGTTGTCCTCGTGGAGTAGGACGTGTCGGCCTCGGAGTTGTGGCAAAAAGGACTCGATCGCGAGACGAACGGCGCGGAGCTCCTTCCATGTGATGTGTTGGTGGCGGTCGTCGTCGTACCAGAAACCGCGGGCTTGGTAGGCAGGGTTGTCGTTGAGGACGGCGCCCCACCCGTAACCGCTGGAGTCCGCGTGTAGGTACGCGGTCTCGATTGGTTTGTAGATAGAGCGGCCGTTGTGCTGATCGGGCACCGTGCGCCACCATTCGAGGTCGCGTCGCAATTGGTGCGTCATCCGGACACGGCCGCTCCATCCGTTTCGCGTTGCCAAGACGCAGTGTAGTTCGCGTAGGAAGAAACGGGCTGGGGCGATGGCGAGGTAGAGGAATAGCGCTTTTCCCGCGAGAGCTGCAAGTTGTCTGGCGGGCAGCCACCGAGCTGTGGTAGCCGCGCGGCCGAGTAACGCAGAGGCATGTCTCGTCAGAGCCTGTAGCTTGTCGGTCGGGGCTCGAAACTCGCCGCGCTTGAGGTCGACCGTCATGCCTAGGTGTGTGCCGACTTGGGTGGGATGCCACAAGCCTTTGTCGGGGTTGCGCTTGAGGCCGAGTCGGTCGAGCAGGGTCTCCACGCGGTCGCGTAGCAGTAGCGCTGCGTCGTGCGAGCTGGCCATGAACATGAAGTCGTCCATTTAGGGTAGCCGTCGTACTCCTCGCCATCGGACGTTGCGAAGGAAACGTCGAGACGGCTTGTACGGCGTCGTGGAGTTGGCGGTCATCGGGGTAGGCGCCCGTCGCAGAAAATTCGTGAACACTTGGGTCAGTTTGCACAAATAGTAAGCTGACCCCGACCAGCCCATCGGAAGGCATGCGAGGCGCCACAGCTCGCCGCGGTAGTTGACCGTGAAGAAATCTCGGTCGGCTTCTCTGATTCCCAGCGTGTAGTAGCCGTCCGCTAGGTCGAGGGAGACGAAGTAGTCGCCCGGGCGGGACAAGTGGCGTAAGTGTTTGAGGGTCTCGCACAACATCTTGAACTCTGCGCAATAGCTGTTGAGCTCGCGGAGGTCGATGATAAGGCGCCATTTGTTGACGCCGGGCTTGGGGACGAGGAACATGCGGGAGACGTAGCGGGTGTTGTAGGCGCGCTCCCAGGCTCCGCAGGCCTCGAAGCGTGGAAGCTCCGTGGCTAGGAAGTCGAGTTGAGGTTGGGTGGCGTCCTTCATGGACACACCGTGGTTGAAAGGCCGTGGACGTAGGCCGTTTTTGAACTTGACCCGCACGCCATGGCGGATCCAGTTCACGACTTGACCGCTCGCGCCGATATGCTCCCACTCCCGCCATCTTAGCCGCACGCGGTGACGCATGTAGTTGGATGTCGGGGAGCAGGAATCGGCGCGGCGGGCCACACCATCATTTCTTCGTGGTGGGTTTCGCCCCGTCGCTAGGTTTAGTTCCGGCCGGAGCTGCCGCCGCTGCTGCTGCTGCGGCCTTGCGCTTGTCTGCGGCTGCCTTCTTGGCCTTGGCGTCCTGTCCGGGTGGCTTGTCCGGCGTGACTCAAGCGAACGCTGCTCCAGCAGCTGCTTTGTTGGCGGCATGTAGGCTGACTTCGAGGGTCCGATCGACGAACGCTTGGCGTAGCTCGTCCAGTGCGCTCGAGACCGCGGTAGGGCGTGGGCGGCAGAAACGCTCGTGGGCAAGTTCTGCGAACACTCGGTCCGAATCCGAGCTCGTTTGTCCGCCCTTGGTGAGGCGGAGGAAGCCCAGTCGAGTACGGGCGGCCTCCTCCGTCGCTGTGTGGGTGCGATGACCCGCTCGGATGAGGGCAACGGCCGCCGCCTGCTCCGCTGGTAGAGGAGGTCCGGTTGACAGCGTGTCCAAAGCCTCGCTGATTGCCGCGTTGGCGCAGCTGTCGAAGAAGGCATAGCACCCGATGTGGAGGTACTCGTCGTACCCCGCTTGAGATTTCCGGTCGTTGAGGAAGCGGGCCGTGTCGTCCGTTAGCGTCCACAGACGAGGTTCGTCGGTGTCGCGAGGGGGTCGCTCCAAACCGGCCGGAATGATTTTACCGTAGGAGGCAAGATCGACGAACTCGGGCTCGTGGAGCTCCGCCGGGTCGTCGTTCAGCAGGTCGATAGGCTGCTCAGGGGCGGCCTTACCACCCTCAGTCACAATGGTCGCGTCAGGGGGAATGGACTGCTGTTGATTCGGAAGCTCGGCCGGGCCTGTCAAACGTTCGAGCTGGGCTAGTAAGGCGGTGTTAGATGCCTGAATCTGCTCAGCTAATCGGAGTTCGAGGGCCGAAACCGCGCTTTGAATCTGTTCGGAGGTACGCTGTTCGATTACAGAGGGGATGGGGTCGACTCCGGGGGCGGAGGACGACGGCTCAGGTTGCATGATGTTAGACGGCGACTTAGAACGGGGGAAAGTGTCTCGTGACGCTCGAGTGCGCATGAGGCGATGTAAAACTGACACCCTGCTCGACTACGAGAGTCGAGACTGCAATTGCGCGAGCCAGTTGGGCGAGCGCAAAGCAAAGAGTGCCAGTGCTCGGGGGTTGCACCGGCTTAAGGGGCTGCCGCTAGCTAGTGCTGTTGGGGGCAGGGCATGGGGCGTTGCGCTAGGCGTTTCCTCAGTCCTCGAGGGTCACCTCGGGGACTGGGTGAGACGCGCCGCTTTTACAGTAACGCTTTTCCGTTCAGGTTTGCGTTCTGTCACATATGTAAGTAAGTTTTGCAAACCTCTAGATTTAAAACCAATCTGACTAAATATTAAAAATTTCTTACAAGAAAAAGCAGTGGAGGCCACCAAGCAAGAAAAAGAAAGAAAGGAAGAAAAAAACCTAAGCCCGAGGAACAGGAAGGCATGCCACAGCATCAGCACTGCCTTCCTGAAAAGCGTCGCGGAGATAAGAATAATCTGACTAAATATCATCTGCTAGGTTTATGCACAATGTAGTGCTTTCCTTTTACGGTGAACGACTACACCGGTGGACAGCTTCAGCAACACAGAAACAGCGTTATTCTGTTCCGACCACGCAACGCCTGAACAGCAGCAGTTGCGCTACTGTTTGTCGCGTCCGCAAGAGCTCCATTTACGCAGCTACAACAGGTTTCGCGCAGTACCTGCGCTGCGCCTCTATATACTGTGCTATTACGATATTCGACGGCATCAACGACCACAGCGCTGTTCTGCTGAGTGCTCTGTAGCGGCATGGCACGGCTTCCTTCTGTCTGCGGCCCTTGACACCCAGTGGACCGGCGGACCCGCGGGGTCCACCGACCATGGCGAAGGCCCAGCGGGTAAGCTCACGCTGTGCCACTTCCAGCGCCCTTTCCGACAAGTGTTGTTACTGAAAGCCCAAAGGCTGCGGAGTTTACCGCTTCAGCGGTGCTACAGTAGTGCTCCACCTGACTAAAAGTTCTGTGCTTGCGCTGCGTTAAACAATTATGAACGCACTGCTTCACTCCTTCCTGTTGCTGCTGCTGCAGCTTATCTTGGTGGCTGCCACGATCATAGTGGGCCTGCGTTTGCTGACGCTGCAGACACCAACCCCGCGCGATGGGCTGCACGTCAGTAGGGAGGACCTGCACGGCGCTCTCTCATCGCCAAGGCCCCCAAAGGTAAGCTGCACCTCTTACCCCAGCACTCCAGCTGGTAGCTCCCAAAAGAACCCTTTACTTGTACTACCTTCTCAGAATAGTATTTCCCAACGTGTTTATTCACTCAGTTTCATGTGGTTTTCAAGAACTCATTCTACCTGCAACTCTCATGTGGGACCACCTTTGTCTGTATACATGCACGCTTCCATCATTGGCTTTGTCATTGTTTCTGTTACTTTCAATATTACATGGATCCTGCGGCAGTGGAATACGCAATGCAATTGGGGGGGCAGAGTATTGAGGGGGTAATCGATGCGATGATATCCCGTCCCCTTTTCCAGTCTCTCTCCTTGGCTACACCAGCGGCGCTGGGACCTTATCTCCGCACAGGGGCCGCTGCTGTCATGGGAGGCTGTCAGTATCCGCACAATGGCTTTTCAGGGCAGTATGCATGTAGCACTGCGGTGAGGGGTGTGGAGGGTGATGGCATAGGCGGACGCAGTTGGCAGAGCATCGTAGCACCGTCTAATCAGTCGAAGCAGCGGATTGAAGTCAGCGTTTCTACCCCATTACCGGTGGACCCCAATGCTGGCGGTAGACAGAGCTGGCGAAAGCGCGGCAGAAGCAATATCGTGTTCTCACATCACACGCAGAATAGGGATAGGTCGCGATCGGAACACGCCCACAAGCTTATTGACCACCTCCCTCGCCACGTGTTGCCGCAGCTCAAGAGCCCACGATCCGGTGCGTCTGCGCAAAATTCTCCTGCTAAGCACGCTTCGCCGGGTAGGCGGCAGCGCATAGGGCCGCAGGTAGCACCAGTCGCGGGGCATATGGAGCCAGAGCCAGCGGTGTTGGAAGTGATACAGGCGGAGCGCGAGGTGGAGATGGACAGCGCGCGTGATTTCGAAATGGAAGAGCCTCTCTCGGACAGCAGTAGGGAGAAGCAGGTGGCTCAGGTAGAGGGCTTGGACGATCAAACTGCAGCGGAGGAAGAAGTCGGAAGCACGCTGGTTGCTGATAAATCCTACCCGCACGCAGACCCACAATTGTGGCTGGCGCAACGCCTTGCTTGGCTCCATCTCCTGAAGAAACCAGGTCAGGCTGCTCCGTACGCTAACAAGTGGCCTCTGCAAATCCGCCCGTTGCAATGTCTAATCCGTTTTCACCTGGCTTTTGTGATTTTGAACGCAGGTGTTACCGTGCAGCCTGTAGTGCTAGCAGCCGAAAACGTAGACAAAAGTAGACACACTAAGTACACGGTGGGGCGCTGCCCAGCCCTCCGCTCTTCTCTCCTTATTCAGCGGCGTTTCTACCTTGTCTTATCGTTTGCTTACTTCCAATAACACGATTCCGCGCTGGCGGAACGTTGGCAGATATGGAGCACCATGCAGGTGAAGAACATGGCGCTGGACGATTTCTTCAAGTACCTGCCTATGCACGACTACGGTGCCAGCAGCACGCCTCAGCACAAAACTTGCGCTCTCGTCGGAAATTCTGGTATTTTACTCGACTCGAAAGTGGGTGCTGCCCGTTGCGAAGCTGCCTGCGATGTGTTTTTGAAAGTGAGTGTTTCGAGGCCCTGACTGTCGAGTTTGAACGCTTTGCTACCAGATGGGACAGGCTATCGATAGGCACGAGGCCGTGATGCGAATAAACTATCCGCCCACGCGAGGTTTCGAGGACGACGTCGGCTCCAAGACAACGTATGATTTCAGTAACAGAGAAAACGCTCGCCGTTTGCTGAATGCTCGTCATGTACGGCCGCCTTCGCTTCTCCTCCTGTCGTCAGTTGATATCGTCGACCCAATGCTTTCCTCTTGCTCCTCCGCAGTCTCGCCACGCAGAGCAGGTGACTGTAGCTCATCGTTTTTGGGGTTACCATGCACGTACAGATTCCGAAGCGGCCCACTCCCTCCACAATAATTTATTTCGAAGTCTCGTCGCCGGTCAACCGCAGAACGCTGTTTGGGCCGCTGATGGACAAGTACCCCGAACAACCCGTCCATTTTCTCCATCCAGATTTTGTGTTTCGGAGTATCCGTCTATGGTACGGATGAGCCCTCCTCTGACTGCCTTGGCAGCACCGATCACTGTTTACATGACTCCCTACTCAGGCTTCCCGCATCCAGATGTGCCACGGCGAGTGATTTGCTCTCCGCTGTGCATCGTTGTTCAGGGCTGAGCTGCAGTTGGAGTTGGAAGCGAGGATGAAAAAGAAGTTTAAGAAGAAACCGATGAGTGGATGGCTAGCCATGATGTTCATGATTCAAGTACGTTTTCTATTGATTATAAGAATGTCCCCGTTTGGGATTTCCTTTGCATATTCCAACAATCCTACGAGAACGGCTTTCCACTTAAGACGCATGTGTTCGCTGCAGATGTGCGAAAAACTCGATGTCTATGGATTTGAAGCCTACAACAACCCGCATGCAGCCCACCGTTACCATTACTTTGACAAGGTCAAGGCAGTTCTACAGCACCACTCCTTTGATTTTGCTGTGGAGGCTTACAAGCTCTTGGGAAAGGTTCATTCGGTAACTTTACATTGATCAGCTCCCGGATGGGCCTAGAGGAAGGTGCAGCTCTCCCGCTCGTGGCGTAGAGTAATCAGAACGATAGTATTCCTTTGTTATAGATAGGTCCTCTGCTGGGAAGTGAACCCTTCCGTGGCGTCGCCGAAAGCACACCAAAAATAAATATGTCGATGTGGTTTGCTCATTCATTGGTGGTCTTCGTTTTTATACAGAGGACATCGCTGCATTCTTATTATATTTAACAAGCAGGCAAGGCACGGTTCCTTCGTTCACATACCCACTAAGCTGAGGATTTGCTGTTGCTGTTGTTGTTGTTGTATTGTCTACCGTTCACACTGTATGGACACAGATGAGTGGTGTACTCATCAGGTAAGCCGCATGAACACCTAAGAGCCGCGCAGGTCGCTCGAGACACCCAAGAAGTTGAGAATACGGCTCATTTCTATTGGATAGTCGGTGTGCCCTTTCACAAGCCCTGCACTAAGGAGATCCACGTCCTCCACGTTGGCTTCGGGCACAATGCTCGAGACTGCCTGGAGTCCCGCTGCGCTTCTGTGAGGACATGGCGTAGGGGGGGCAGGACACTCAGCTGCACCGTCCACAGCAGGCAGAATGAGACAATACGGATGGTAAGTGCGAGGGACAGATGATGTTCGGCCACAAGAAGTTGCAACGACGGACGCACTTGATGAATGCCCGCGTTGTCCTGAACACCACACCTAATAGCCAATCGTTCCGACAAAAGCCGTTGATGAATCTCCCAGACACCGCCCTCCGTGCCGCACACCACTTCTTTGGCGTAATACTTATAGGCGCCCCCAGCATAACCACTTCTCTGACCGCACCGCGTTGACCACAGCGGTCCAGCTCCTGCGGGAAATTGGGACCCCATCACAGCGGCCATTAGGAAACAACGGAACACGCTCGACGAAGAACAGGAAAAGGGGCTGCAGCTCCAGTGGACATGGTAACGGGAATGCCTGCTTTGTTGGGGGCAGACCTGCAAGCATGAGAAGATGAGGCGAGCGCCCATGGAAAACCCCACTAGCCGGACAGGTCTTGAGACAGGCATGTCACAAATCAACCGCTGCAACCGCAACATACAGTCATAACCTTCAGAAATCATACTCAATCGCAGCGGTGGGCAGAAAATATTCTATGCATGGGAAGCATGTGCTGGTGGCGTACCTGAGCGAGAAGGACACCAGCCTTGTCCGCACGATCCAGCACCATGCTCCAGGCATTATCAATGACGCTGGTGGCCATGAGCATTGTTCCGGGAACGGCCATCGCAGCCATTAAGCTGAGACCAGCACACAGATGGGCGGTGTCAGTCCTGTCCCGTCACTGAGCGTCATGAGACGAGAACGGAAGACGGGGGTGAGGCTTGTTGAGCTGGTACATCAACGTGAGGACATACGGCTGATGTTCGCACATTTTTAAAGGCAAGCACCGGAAATCACGGGCAGCGGACTCACGTGCTGCTTATGAAGCTTGTGACGAACCATTTGGAGAGCTGCCCCGCGGCGTAGCTGGAAACCAATGACATGATGGCAGTGTGCAGCTGCATCAATTCCTGGGACTCCCATACCAGACAGTAAACCTGCAAAGGTCGATACAAGGTTAACATCCTACTATATCAATTTGCTAAAATCTGTGTGTGTGTGTGTGTGTGTGTGTGTGTTTTGTGTGTGTGTGTGTGCGTGCGTGTGTGTGTGTGTGTGTGTGTGTCTCTGACGGTCTGTCCCCTTATCATCAGCTCGATTGGATTCGGAACTGCAAATGCGATAATATTTTTTGGATAAAAGATCGACTTGGTGTATAACGCACTTATTGGGATTGGGATTGAGATACGTCTTCAACAACTGTGCACAGGGGTACACGATGGATACAGGAGTCTTACTTTTGTGAGTACAAAAATACATATAGTGAGCTACAGAGGGAGTAATAATTACAAAAAATACATAATGAGAGAAGAAAGTGTGTGCGCGCGTGTGTGTGTGTGTGTGTGTGTGTGTGTGTGTGTGTGTGTGTGTGTGCGTGTGTTTGTGTGTATGAAAAATAACTTTAACGACTATGGGCCTCCATAGATTATCTTAATGATTACAAAAATACATAGTGAGAGACATGGGGTATTTGTGTCCATGATTACAAAATTACAAAGAACGACGGGCCACTCGTAACCGAATAAAAATGTATGCACTTCATGCAAGGTTTGAAACAAACAAAATCGAAGGGGGAGGCAGCATCTTTTGCGTCAGCACTGGTACTGCAACTAGGCTGACTTGCCTCTGGCTCTCCCCAGCCGCACTCGCCCTTCAAGATGTCCTCAAAGGGCTGCACAAACCCGACCGGACTGCTCTTCACCCAGCCAGCAATGCAAATGGTACACTCCGGTGCTACCTGCCCCTACAGCAGCACCGCCAGACTCACGTGCCGAGACAAACTGTCACAACTAATGCAGCCTCATTCCATACGCCCTACCTCTGCTGCCCCACACCCATTTCCTCCATCATGAGATGTTAAGGGCGTCTCATAAAGCACGCATACCTTCTTGACGCAGCCTCCCCATGGAATGGCCAACTTCAGAGGAGGCTTCCACCCCGTCCACCGCGATTTGTCTTCATTTGCCTCCATTTTACCTAAACCACTTCTACGCCTATTGCCAGCACAGTCTCCCTTTCCACTGGTGCTCGCCGTTTCTACTTCAGCAGATTCAGGCTTGCCTTTGTCAGCCCCGTCGCCCTTATCCCCCGACGAAGGCGACGACTTGCTGCCTGCAACATGCGGCAGCCGACACTCAGGCAATGACACCACTCACACAAACGTAAAATACAACCCGAACAATGAAACTGCACGAAGCCAACCACAACATGAGCCTGGACTAAATACTTGACAACATACGACACAAGACCTACACCCCATATGCTAACCCTTTGCATGTCTTGTCTTTCATATTCAAACTCAACTAAACCCACAAGCCCTGTCTGCCTTGAAAAAATAAGTAAGTGCTCAGAAGCAATTGTGTTCGCACTTGAATGCCAGCTGAAGAAGCTGCCTCTCCTTTGGGGCTTTGTGCTGGGCTTCAGTTCACCGGACAGAGATTTCTTAGGTTTGGAGGACTGAAAGATCTACATTTACGCCACGTGCAGTGCCGCAGGCAGGCTAAGAAAACCAGCGGGGGGAGTTCAAAGCCAAGCACAGGCAAATAAGAAGCGTTGCGCAGGGAAGAGACGTACCTTTCGAAGACCCACGGATACTTTACTGGGTGCGGAAACTGTGTCGATGAGCAAAGACAGATGGACTCAAGTAAGATCCCCGAAGAAAATAATAACATTGCATAAAAACGAACAGCACAATACCACTTCAGCTTCATGCATTGACTTTCGTATGGTCGGGTGTATGCAAATGCGTGTGCGGTAGGACTGCAGCCCGCAGCGCACCTGTGTTCTCATGGATAGTGAACTTCACTTCCACAGGGGCGTCACAAGCACCCTTGGCACCGTCCCCATCCCACACCTGAACGACAATGGGGACAGTCAGTTAAACCAGTGCTGACGAACTTCACAAGTAGTTTCCCTCTGATATCACTAGGTTGGTTGGCCGGAGAGGGATGAGCATTGATGTGCAGCCGCCCCTGAGGCTTCGCACCTTCAGCTCCACATCCACGTGCACTACATTGGGCAGCAGGAAACTGGCGACTTGAATGAAAGCGAACTCCCGGACCTGCAGCCAACCACAAGGAAGTCGCACACTCTTAAAGGCACAGTGCCACACTTGTATTCGTAGTTGAATGAATGTGCACAGGTTTGCTCAAAGTGCGCATGGCAAACGTCCGGCGCAGCTGCTTAACCTCTCCGGTGCGCCTCGCCATCGCCCTACCGCCCACACCCGCCCCCGTCACGCCCATTGTTGCAGTTACTGTGGTCGCTGTAGCTACACCTGCTCGAGCAGCAATATATTTTGACACAACCATGAGGCCTGCACAGCTCTAAGATCAGACGCAGTCGAGCACGACGGATGTTGATGATATGTGAGATGAGGTCCCAGCGAGAGCACAGCGCAGTGCTGTGTCGTGGGTGTAACGCAGTTATGTACCCACCAGACACCGCCCCAGCTGCAGCAGCGCCACCGAAGAGGCCCGCGGCAGAGGAAAGCGCGCCTGCAATTATCGGTGCTGCCAATCCGCCAGTCGCAGCCATCACCGCCCCTCCAACAACAGCAGTCCCCCCGACCTGGGGGATGACAGCACAGGCATGGGTTGAGCATATTTATGTGTGCAGCATGCCCATTGCGAACGCCATTTCAATTCATCGCGTTAAGGTGGCATTCTGGTGGACACCCGCAAGCGCTGCAAAGCAGTGCATCTCACCGCAAACGCCCGCGTTGCACTCCAACGTGAGGACTTTGGGTCTTTGGCGTCTGTGGAGGTCAGGAACGTTCCCGCCAGGGATCGAGTGGCCTCCAGCGCCATTCGTGCTTCAACCTCCTGCTCAGAGGCTCCTCCATGAGGCTGCAGCCACCTGCAACAGTCAATAAGGCGACCCATAATCGTTTAAGGTCTGCGATCATCACCACAATCATGGCAGCCTCCCAGAGTGAGTGGCAATCATACCATGCGAGGTCTCGAATGGCCTGTGCAGCTCGCGCATCATGCCATCTCTGCAGCGATGCAGCCGCAGATGCAGGCAAGGTCGGCACATCCATTGCCGCGTGCTGTTTCTGCCCTTTCGGCGCCTGTTCCTTCTCTGCCAACCGCTCCGCAGCTTTCTTCATCGCCACGGAACGGTAACAAGTTGCGCACCGCGTGCGAGGACGTGTCAGGCTACCAGATTGGACAGTGTTGGACATTTCAAGCAGACGGCAGAGTGTGCTGGGTGAGTGAGAGGGTACACACCGAATTGAATGAAGCGCGCACTAAGAGATACATAATGGCGGTCAGTGACTTGCCGAAGTCACCTGAAACACCGAAATGATTTATAATTCAGAAACACAGCAAAGCAAGACAAGCAGGAATACATCGTATATTTGTAGGGGGGGGGGGGGGGGGGGGGGGGGGGTGGGGGGGGGGCATCGAAAGTGACACTTTTCCTTGACGCTTCCCTACAAGGACCTACGAAAACTTACCGGCGTAGCCACCCCCAGAGCGCTCCGCGGGTTCGGCTTCTTTGAGCGCCTTCAAGTATATATCCAGCACGTCGCCGACGGGGGTGCCGACATGGACAGAGGGTATGTGGAGGAGACCCTGGCATCAGGTGACGCCATTCGCAGCAGTATCAAACTTATGTCGATATTCATATATAACTGTACCACTTGAGACAAAGAGAACTTCGATCAGCAGCTACGGCGTCGACCTCGCCTGCCACGCTCGCTCTTGCACGCCGAGAGTGCTGAAGACCTGGTTGCAGAGTTCACCAGTGCTACGCGTTGCTTCGGAATCCGATACGGCGACTAGAGGCGAGCAACCCTCGGGGTGAGCTGGGGGTGCATGGGGCTTTGAGTGTGTGCTGTCCAGCTGAGACGGATTCAGTAGCTGCGTGTCGTCTTCGGAAAACAGCACGCCGTCGGCCTCTCGTTCGGCAGTGCGACTCTGCACGTACGCGCCCTGGCGCGAGTGGATCGCTATCGTGAAGAGTGCCCCAGCCGTGTAGCACTCCGTCTGACTCAGCGCGCCCTCCGCTGACAGCTTGGAGGCTGATGACTGCCGCGAAGGCTTCATCTCCTCTGGACCCCTAACTTCCAGCAGACACGGTGCGTGCTGCTACCAACCCAGCAAGTCCAGGGTCTCGACTGAGAATGTCCTGCACCCCTGAGTTCTTCACGACGGTTACCTCCTCAAAAACTCCTCTGCAGAGGCGGGCGCATGGTCCGTGATGAAGTCTTAGCATAAGCGACACATCAGTAGAAACCTGCATATGCTGTGGTTGCTCGCCCGGACGAAGACTTCATCAACTGCTAAGGATTATTACATAGCGGTACAGCAGCAGCAGAAATACGAAGGAATCTTTCATTATTTATCTGTACTAGCTAGATTCCCTCTGGGCTACAGGTAAGTGCCGGGTACCCGTAGGGGCCCAAATCTGACGTGTACAGGGATGTAAACCTGGCTTAAGCCGTTGAACCGCGTCGGATCTGTACTTTAATGCTTTGTACACCTTTTTTCGTCGCGCGAATGGCTGTACGGGATAGTTGCGTCGCGTGCCGCGATATACGGGCGCTGCCGTAGTCGCTGCATGTGGTCGCTAGTGTATGTGTGTGTGTGCCCCCGTTTGCGAGGCAGATCTACTGTGCGCGCGTGTGTCCTGTGGGGGTGGTGACGACTGTTAACCTTTCCTCAGGTGTGACTCCTACCCACCCCGTTCAAGTGTGACTCTTACCCACCCCTAGCTCTCTCGCTGGTGTAGCCCGAGTGTACCGTGGGCGCAGTACAGTGTAGTCACGCCGACGCAACCCTGGCTGCGGGGCGGGGCGGGGCGAGGCGGGGCGGGGCGCAGCCGCATCTCATCTGGGCAGCAGCACACATCGGACAGGCTTCTTCGCTTCTCCCAACCTCGCCAGATCTCACCGGCTTTTTTGCCTTCTCATCTTTACAGAAATGAAGTACACCTACGAGTATCCCAAAAATCTCATGTCTTATGAACCAGAGGAACAACCAGGCTGGAGGGGAGCCCAATCACCGTCTACCTCCTGCATGTTGCAACACTTGAGCGAAAACATACCACTGGCTGTCACCGCTGAAACTCTGCAAGAGCTTCGGATTCTATACGTCCTCCACTCCGACGTTGGCGAGGATGTTGGCGTGCGTGACGCTGGCAGGACAAGACAGATTGTTGAAGACCCCTCCGTCGCCTCAACCAGGGCTGAGAAGGAAACCGCCAATACGTACAGAGCCCTCAGAAAAGTGGAGGAATGCGTGGTCGCCGCGAGGAATCAAGCGGAGCCACCTTTGCTCACAGTCCCGGTGTTGCTCGAATGGAATAGGATAGCGCTGGCGAAACTGCACCCCCGGAACGGACAATTCCGAACCTCCGACGCCTTCACCGTTCGGCAAACATGTCGATATTACTACATTGACCCATTCACTTGTGAGCTGGAACTACAAGGATTGGTCGATGATGTCAATGCCCAAATAAACACAACCCCTGATTTGAAGGGCATGTTTCAGATCGCAGCACATTTCTGTGCGCGGTTCCTCATCATACACCCATTTCCAGATGGGAACGGACGTGTGGCCAGGCTAGGTATCAATTATTTGCTTTGGAATTTGCTGGGGTTTCCGTTCCGGATCCCCAGTGAGTATATCAGTCGCGACACTTACCTTGGGACCATTACTGCGTGCCAACCAGAGCCATGCGGAACACTCTGCCACCCATGTACGCTATTAGCTCTGCTGATAGAAAGTGCCAACTATTCTATGTGAGAAATATAGACAAGGTGGGACATGTGAAACGCATAGGTTTTACAAGAGTGTCAGAGGTTGTGAATTAGGGTATCGCAGCTATGACTAGCCACGGCAACTTGTGCGGCCACGGAAACGCACCACAGTCAGCTCGTAGACTCTTCACGCGTTTCTTACTTGCCTACTTTCTATGCATAGAGGACTGTCGGGCGTTGGTGCTTGGAGACCTACCGCACTACTAATCAATCTATAATATTATACTTTTGATATTTCAAACGGTAATGTTCGACTGCGTTTTTCATAGCGATGTTGGGATACACGGGCTTTCCTGTAAGGTTCATTCGAGTGATGGGGTCTTCCTGGCGTAGCTCAAGCTGTTCCTCTATAACATGGCGAGAGTAGGTGTGACCACTTGCCACAACAACGGGATCCAAAAACCAGTCCATTGTTATCGGACACATGTACTCCACAGGAACAAAGCTCGTGGCTATAGTACTAATTTTGTTCACGCTTCCAAGGCCACAAGAGTAGAAGTCCTCAACAAGTATCACTCTGCAGTGGGTTACTCGATGGAGGAAGAATCACTTGCGCTTGTAATTCTTATGATATGCATTAGGTACCTCACATGAGATACCACCTGTTACAAATGTGTTGAAAGATATGTTGCGACAATACGCGCTGGATCGTGGCCCACACAGAACGCGAGGCCATGGTTACAGGGCGCTGCCCGCAGTACTATATTCGTTCGCGGGCACTACCGCAGGCGCGGTTGGACTGTTATGCGAGTCTGCGTTCTTCACTTCCTCGCAAAAAAGCTCCTTATTCGATGCATCGACAGGTGTCATGCGCGCCAGAAACAGTAAGGTGCGCGGTGAGTAAAGTATTCACGCTTGCATGACCGTGAAATGTTCAGTTGGTATGTGCGGAACTCGCACAATTTTCTGCGAAGGTACAGTTCATGCTTCTCCTCGAGAATCTTATCGAAATACTGTTTAGGCGCCGTAACACTGTATTTCTTGTGCTCTTGGATAAGTTCTTGTCGCAGCTTTTCCAAAAGAGAAGGTTCCTCCGCCTCTGGAAATGGTGCCGAGCTAGACATTTCCAGAACTTCGCACCCGGCGGCGCAGTTGGCGCAAGGCTAGGCTTGGGGGGACCAAGCGTAGGTTTAGGGTTATCCTCCGCGCCTGGACCACCTCTAAAGACCACCTTAACTGGATTCTCGGGGATGCAGCAAGGTGGCCAGATTTCCAATCACGCGTCCGTGAAGGGGATTTTTTTCTGTTTCCACTTACCAATGTCTCTGCCTCGAAAAGCAATTCTTGGACGCGCTCAAGATTTGCTTTTCGCAAAACTGTATATGCGAGGGCAACTACCACAACATTGTGAGGTGCATGCGGGCGTGAATACAGTTTCTTCGCAGCAAGTCTTACCCGTACTGTCCGATGACCATGACCTACGCTGCGCGCAATGGCCATTTTGATCTGATAAAGATTCTGCACGACGATGATGATTGCCCACGGAGAAGCGATTTCGGGGCTGGTGCAGCGAGAAGCGGTAACCTGGAACTGTTGAAATGGATGAAAGATCAGGAGTACATTCCCGATGATGAATTCCTACACATCTCGGAACTCGCGTTTGAGTGGTTGTTGGAAATTTCACAATTACCGGTTCAAGGGTACTATATCCGCCGGTGTGTTTTGAATAACAACGTCCACGTTTTCGAGTGGATGGAGAAGAAGGGGATCGAGTTTCCAGATGGTTTCAGATTTGTGGGTAAATACCTTTTCGAGGCGGTATCCGGTGGGCATCTTGCCATGCTAAAATGGATTCAAAAACGCTTCGAGATTGACAGTCTCTCACCTCATCTTGGCCACGCCTTGATCAAGGATAACAAGGAGCTTGTGAAATGGGCCATGGACAACGGACACCCTCTTTGTGAAAAAAACATTGAGGACATCGTTGCCATCACCTCCACTCGAGGATGGCAAAACTGAGATGGAACTACCAGATTCACAGCAGGTCATGCATAGATCGTTTCTGGTCCGGTCTCGCTTATGGGAACCCCGCGGGTCTTCCTCTCCATAGACGCCCTCTCCTCAAGTACGGTTCCGCGAACTGGGGACACGGTAGCGCTCCGAATCGGCGAATGTTCAACTCGGCCAAGAATTTCTTCCGAATAGTGAAGGTGCCCGAGTTCCGAACGACCGTGTGTTGCGCGGACTGTGGTTCACGAATGAAAGGGGTGACTCAGCGTTTCATTGGTCCCATGCAAGAACACAAAAAACGTTTCTCCAAGACATTCAGAGGTCAGAAGTTCTATAGCTCCAGTACTTGCAGGTCTACTCCATTGAAGTCAAGAGACGGTAACGCTGCAACCAACATCGGAGTAGCTTTCCCCAATAGACCAAGCTACCTATGTAGGGATTAGCGTAAACTGTATCTTACAGGCGCCCGCCGGCGGCGCAGCGGCGGCGGCCCCGGAGGGGGGTGCGCTCGCAAGCCCGTCGGCATCCCCTCACCTCCCCGTGGTGGGCGCTGGAAACCCCGTAGCCGTGCCAGGCCTGGCACGGTAGGGGGCTAAGAGGGCCGACAGCTCGATCCGTGGGATCAACAGCCGTCGGGAAAGCCATGTACAAAGGGCTTTTGAAAAAAATAATTTCTGTGCACTACCGGCGCCAAGATCTCCCGCTCGGCCCGTCCGATATGTTTTTTCGCGTACATATACTCCTAAATACAGCCTTACTTTGAGGGGTGGGGCATGTACTACGGCAGCGTTTGATGGCGAGGAGGGTACGGCCGGATCAGCGGTGGGAGGTGGGTGTTGGAGCTGGAGGTGGCCAGCCGGGAAGCAGCGCCAGGAAAGGGCGCTCGCTAGCTGTCGACCAGCCCTGTGCCGGTCGAACCTTGCCGAGGGGTGAGGCAAGACATGGCACAAGACGGTGGCTAGTCGCAGACGGAGGAGCGGCTACAGGAGGCGGCGGCGATCCGCAGGATCAGCCGCCGCCGGAAAGCCATGTACGGAGGGCTTTTTTGGATACTAAAAACAATGTCCGTACCCGGCGTCGAGCTAGTTGGGGAGCAGCACCAGGGTAGGGCGCTCACTAGCGCGTCGCTACGTCGTCCAGCGTCATCTCCCGGGGGGAGGAGTCAGTTGGGACGGCAAGGAGGACAGTCGCGATGGGAGGAGCGACACGATCTGGCGGTAACGACCCTTTGGGTCGGCGCCGCCGGAAAACCCGGCACGGAGGGTTTTGTTTAATTCCGGGCGCCCGCGGCCCGCCGGATCCGGCTACGGTGACTTGCCCCCCCCCCCCCGACACCCACTACCCCGACAGACCTTCATACTCCTAGGGGTCCTTGAGCGTGGGCCCGGGTGAGCGCGGAGGCCCCCGCTCAAGAAAAGGTTGCTCGGTGGACGCGCGATCAGAGGGGGGAGGGTACGGCCACAGGCCGGAAAACCGACAGGTACCCGGGTACCAGACAGAGAAAAAACCGGGGAAATGAGCGGGGAAAATTCAGGTGCGGAGGCAGGAGCGCTAGTTTTTTCTATGTCTGTGTGTCTCGGTCCCCCCCACATGTCCTCGAGGTGATGGGGGACCTCGACACGGAGGACCGCCGCGTCGGTGGACGCGGCAAGACCTTGGGGCGGGGTTTACAGGATGGAGCGGCGGGATCGACGAGCGACCGCGAGAGGAGGGGTTTTTCGCCAGCCTTTCCCCTCCTACCTTCGGCAAGACCGAAGTCACGCGGGAGCTAGATTAGGCTGGCCCGTCGTCCCTCCCGAACGCCGACCGGCCTAGGCCGGTCGACACCCCGGTTCGGTGGGAGCGGGCCGTGCATCGTGAAGGTCGAGCAGCAGCTTAGTTTTGCATTTCTAGACAAGTGGATTTATTTTTAGATCTGTTTTTCTTGATTACAAAATTATTACGTTGTTACTGCTTAGGTGGGGGGACTGTGGCAATTACTGAGGTTGCTTACAATTATATAACTCCCGAGGAACGTCGAGACACACATTGCAGATAGGTGTGCCGATAAGAAATGAACCTGGTCGGAGAGACCCGGGCCCAACTTGCTAATAAGTCTTGTATGGCGTAGTAGAGTGGCCCGTGAGACAGCACTCGGTCCAGTTTGCCGGGACATGTTGTAAACAATTTCAATTTCAATTTGTATCTTACAGATTTTAGCAAGCATACTTAGGTTGTATTGCTAGACGATCCTTATAGGATCATACGGTTACCCAATTGCGACACTGTGGGTGTTGCATTATTTTTGGGATCAACTGTTGAAAAATATACAATATTATTACTTTTTTGTCTCGTCGTCGTAGCCGTCATCACCAACCTCATGACCACCACTTTCTTGTCCCTGTGGATCTTCAGAATTTAAAGGTTGTAAATGTTTTCCCTTTCTGCAGATGCGCAATCCCATGGCGCTGCCGCCTTTAATCGAATGAAGACCAACAAGATTTTTCAAGTTGGCGATGAATTCCTGTCGTTTAGGACATTTACCGTTATTCTCATCTAAGCGAAAATCCTTGTAAACCTCGAACATGGCATCGATCAACACAATATTTGATCGAAAGCTTGAAATTTGTCGGTGACGTGCAACCGCTCTACTGAATATAACGGTGTGTGATAACATCGATAACGATACCAACCTTCTCAAGATTTGCGACATTCTTTCATCCCCTCTGAAGATCAAGCCAATCGTTCTGTGTCTACGTGACCCACTCCCCGACCAGTTCGACAAATGTTTGACCAAGCACAAGTTCATCGACTCCCTCGGACCTTCAGTCAACGAAGTTTCTTTGGTATCCGACTGGACTAACGTAAAGAACTACATCGCCAACAAGATCCACTCAAACATGAAGACGCAGATAAAAACCCACTTTCTGAGGTTGTTAAAGATCTACTTGAGGTCCCATACCAAGGGACCCCCAGATGATGCCGTCAAGTACTTGTTCGGAGAATCACCTTGTGAGAACGTCGAAGACAAGACTCTTGTGGATAGTATCGTGGAAAGACTCGGAAAGGGGGGCCTCCTCAAGGCCGGACTACCGGAGATTCCGGCAGAGAGCTTACCTTCGTCACTGATAAAGTTTCATTTCGACCTCTGTAAAACTTCGGAAAAAGGTTTTCGTCCATTGCCAATATCCTGCAGCGCGCAAAAAACCAGAGTCAACAACACTCATGCCATGGAAGCGACGATCTGCCAATATAAAATAGCCAGGCGATAAACTAACTCCGCCGCCATAGGCGCCAGCCGGCCCCATCCTCCAAAGCAAAGTGATAGTAATCACGGACACATCGAATCCCAACGGTACATGTACATGCATCCGGGGTCCCGACCAAAACGGCGAATCAATGTTGTATGGGTCGCCGGTACCGCAGTGCCGACGCCACCATTACACCTTCTTGAGTTTGAGCGCATGTCTTTCACGCAGCTCGACCGCAACCGTGCGAAAGAGGTTGGAACATGCAACAATATTAAGCATTTGTTGTATTATCAATGGGCGCGGGACGGTGTCGCGTTACGTTCGTTCGCCCCGATGTCGGGTATTGGGCTTTTCGCCGTGCCGTCTGGTCCGACAAGTAACCGGGCCATCACGCCACTGTCCGTAATGTTTACGCCGCCGCCTTTCAAGTCCATCCGATAAGCAGCAAAGCAAGGTATGTTTGTCGGATGAGAATTCACGTGTGCGTGATAGTGGCCCCGGTCGTTTTAATAAACGGAGGTCCCAATCTTCAACAACATGTGTACCGGCCGGGGCGACGTACCGGCGGGGGCGACGATGGTACGCAATCACTCGGTGGAGCGGCAACACCTCGACCACCATGTGGCGTCACAACAACGCAAGCTCTCGCGTCGGGTAGTGGAAGAGGCGACTGCGAACTTGCAAGCTTAGAGAATAACTGGAAAGTGGAATACTCGCTAAGTTGTGTTCTTTGCGGAAGCTCGGGCCGCTAGGCGTTCGACACTGCCGCATACAAAAATAAACGCACATGCAGAATTTCGCGCTCCTCTCTCTCACGCTCTATTTGCCTCGTTTTCTCACACACATCATCTTTTTCTCTCTCGCGTGCGTGCATACACACACACACACACACACACACACACACACACACACACACACACACACACACACACACACACACACACACACACACACACACACACACACACACACACACACACACACACATGTCAGTAAGGTATGGGCGGGGCTTGGGCTTGTCGGGTTTTGCCTCCGGTTTTCCCTTGATCGGGGCCGACCCTTGTTGTAAGTAATGCCTTCTTGTTATTAGTTGCAGATAGCTAATGTAAGCTATTCTAGATATGAGTCGTACATGTCTAGATCGGACATACCGATCACATGTTAGATTCGGCACAGAGTTCTCGCTAGGCTACCACTCTCTCACTTCTTTTGTCCCGACACCACGCCTCGGGCTGGTTATTGTCTCTGTGACTGTCATATTTGCGTGACGACTATGAATGCAACTACGTTTGCGTTAGTTACCTTCCATACTAACCGCGTTTGCACGGTTCAACAAGTTATGGGCCCTCGTCTCACGTCGCTCACGCGCGACAATCTGGTTTGGCGACCCGCAATCGCCACCTCTCCCGCATAAGGCAAATTCACATAGAAATTTAGTACTTTCACCTTGTAGTCGGCGGTATCGCTAGTATAAAATGCGTTTTCATAACCCAGCACACCACCCCACCTAAGTCAGTTGCCCGAAGACGTCACACGTCCACCCACACCGACGCACTCGTCGTGTGTGAACATGGTGCACAGAGGACCAAGTTGGAAAAGGGGGGTGGGGCACTACTTGGTGAATACGCAAACACCGGGCGCACGCCAGCACTAACATGAATAATTTATATTTTCATCTAGTGACTCAACCGGCATCGCATCGCTCCACATGTTCTGGCCGTGGCCTCGACTTGTACCCCATATATTGGGTGGAGGATACAAAAAAGATACTTTGAGACACCCCGGGGCTACAAGCCGAGGGGTCGGTGGGTATCATGCCGTCTTTCTGAAACCATAGTTAAGCACAAGTCCGGCTAGTGGTTCTTACCGCTGCTTGACGTTCTGTGTTTTCGTTCGTTAGTCGCGATGGCACCAAAAACTCGTTCCGCCGACTCTCCACCTCTCACGCCTACTGATGCCCTTACCCCAGCTTTTAGCATAGCACCCTCGTGGCCTCGTCCCAACCCCTGACACGCTCGCACTAGTCCGTGAGCAAATGGCGTTCATAAGCGCTCGCTTGGACAAGCAGACGGCCGGCGTTGTTGTTGTTGCTGTTGCAGCTGCATCTGCCGACTCCCTTGTCGTTCAGCGTCGCCGTGATGCGCAACGCGATCTCACGCGCGACGACCACTCCATGGACC
>JAPMLY010000007.1:110000-125000 GCA_026401115.1 Tetraselmis chui
ATGGCTCCGGGAAGGCAAGGCATGCATGTGCGCGAACAATACATACGACTGGTTTGCTCTTCGCACATGCCATGACGTACATTCGCCGTAGCATGACATCCGTCGCTAATCCGGATGTCGTTAACAATCTTGCTTTCCTCAATAATGCGTAGGCGTTGGACTACGCATGCCTTGAGCAGGCTGAGTCAAGCGCGGCGCTGGCTCTCCGACAGAACTGCGGTAAGATAGCGAGACTGTTGATTGCGGCGAAGCGTTACTGGGAGGAGATGCGGAGCGATCCGGTCTCTACGCTGCCGGGTGTCGGGATGGCTCAAGAATATCCCTACTTACGCAAGATGGACGATGCGCAAGTAGAGTGGGCGTGCAGAAGCCTTAAGCGTCAATCAGAACCGCACGGCCAATTTGCTGAAAGGAAGGCAGCCCGATCCAGCTAAGACTATTATTCTTTCTGTCTCCGAATATCCGTCGACGCCGTCTCGAATAGGTGTCGAGAGTCCCCTTGGCAATACTTACCCACTACAGCCATGTATACTCACTTTAGGCGTCCTCTTCCCGAACACAGCCATGCTGATCTCACCGCCCGCTACTGACAACCACCTCCACAAATTATCTAAACATATGTTAAAGCGTAGATGTCGATTTAGCTGACGACCACCTCTGAAAAAAAATCACGACTGTCATACGATATGATAACGAGGAGAGGCTTTGACTTCTTCATATTTTTATGTTCCTCCAAAAGCTTCACGGTTCACATAAGGCGCCCCAGGCAGTCCACATGCTCTGCTTCTTCAATAGGCGAAGTTTGAGTGGCCTTTTCGCCTGGTATAAGTCCCCGTGTAACACCGACCATGGCCCATCCAGCTTATCATCATCAAGCGCAAGCGGTGTCACACCCAACCTACCGGAGTATACTTGATGAACAACCACCGCCCTTGGACCGCCATCAAGTCTATAAATGCATCGAGAGATGGCGAGCTACGGCGGTAGATATTAATCTCATTTTTTTCTCCGAAGATCTTCATTTGGAGTCACACCATTGCCGCATGCATCCGCATACGAGTTCTTAGTATGTCATTCTATCGATGTAACGGCAAGAGTAGGGGAAGG
Source organism: Tetraselmis chui (assembly GCA_026401115.1). Classification (NCBI taxonomy): domain Eukaryota; kingdom Viridiplantae; phylum Chlorophyta; class Chlorodendrophyceae; order Chlorodendrales; family Chlorodendraceae; genus Tetraselmis; species Tetraselmis chui. The sequence continues at coordinate 111,108 of JAPMLY010000007.1, forward strand.
AAGGATAATCATTGAATTTGAAATTGAAATTGGTTACAACATATACCGTATGCGCCGGTTGACACGGCACACCCGGGTACCTGTACAACCCGGACATTTACCGTTTGCACGAATTTTCAGTACCCGTACGTTTTCGCCAATTTTGTTGTCGCCAAGTACAGTGCGTCTCACAGGCTTGCGTGCGTTCGCCTCGTCACATAAACCATCTTCTCCACCGCGCCAATGGTAGCGGCTCATCTCGCCCGGCCGTGCCCCCCCTTTTGGAAGTGGAAAGCCATGAACCCACGCAACCACTGTACACCAAGTAAGTATGATTCCTGCCGCATCTCAGTGCATGTAGTGCATTAGGTTCTTTATTACGGCTACGGACGGAGGGGTTGCTAGGGCGGCTCGTTACGCGATTTGCTTGTTCTCACCTAGTTCGATAACAGACACCTTGCTCTACGACCTTGGGGGGCACGCATATCACGCCGTCACAACTTCAGCACAAAGGCTCCACACGCACCCAACACATATGTGCATAGGGTGGTTTGTTTATAATGCGTGTAAATTCTTACTTTGACCCGCTATGGCTTGGAGTTGCATTACAAGGTTTCCACTATGTACTTCGAGGTCACGCAACTTCGCGCGTTGGCGTGCACACTGGTCGCGTGACCTCGCTAGCGCGGATTTTAGAGACGCCAGTGTCGCCCTCAACTTCTTTATCTCCCTACTAGTTTCCGCCTCCTCGTGGTCCTCGGGAATTTGTTGCTCTTGCCCGTCGGCGGTTGTATGCTCTTCGTCATATTGATGGGTAGGCTCATCTTGCGTTGCTGCTGCCCCGCCCGCGACGACCGCAACAACATTACCAGCCGCTCCTACCGATGGTGCGGCGGTTCCAACCTGCGGGGGTTTCGCCCGCTTGGCTTTACCACTACGACAAGCTATATGCTTCCAGTGCCGCTTGCCCATGGTATTTAAAGCGGCAGCTTGGCGTAGCTCGGCTGGCGGTGGGTGAGCCACATGCCTGTGGCGGCAAGTCGCAACAAGGACTTTGTCGTCAAGCAGTGGTGGTAGTTGCGGGTTTCCAGTACCATCGGTGAATTTACGATGGCGTACATATTTTCGGGTCAATGGAGTAGCTAAGCGAGACAACGCGCGACCTTTACAATGTACTACGGAGAAATTACGTGTATAAATGGCGAGATATGTCAATAAGTACTACTTAGATTAAATGATATTGCAGAAATTGCGCTATTGTCCGATAACGTACAGTGTGGGTGTGCCGTGGATGTCTTTGACCCCTCCCAACGAAGCCCTATAGGAATCTCACAAATCAAGGCTAGACCGTTAACCACATAAATCCAACCTCTCCATGGGTGTTCGGGGGTTTTACTATCCCCCGGGGAGTGTGCGATGCGAGGTGATGACGGCGTGCAATCAGGGGCGGGTGAAGCTGCAGTGTGCGGAGTTGCGGCGAGAGGTCGTGCGGGATTTGATGCGGTATACAAGTAGAAGATGATGTAGCTATTGGACAGTGTGCGTATGGAGTTGTGCAAGGATGCGAGACGTGTCTAGTCGTGCTTTGGAGGTGAGTTTGTCAAGAGGGTCGGTGTGGAGGGTGAGTAGAGAGGTGAGACTTGTGATGGTGGATGAGTGCGGCGTGCCCGTGCGGCTCATGACGATGGGGATGATGTCTACTTCGGGACATGGCCAGTGGTTGCGGATGGCAAGGATAATCACATAAAGTGCCGCATGTAGGAGCCATTCACCCTCGGTACTTTCAACCGCGTTGCAGCTTTTCCGGCTTTAGTCCTCCATCTGCTCCACCTTTGATATGTAATCAATATTGTCCTCTCATGCTCTCCAACAAAAACGACGCTTGCATGAGTGTAATGTGGGATATTTGACAAGCTCTTGGAGCATACGGAAGTGCACAAGAAATTCCAACGCATGTTATGTTATGCGATGTTTTCCACATATGACTATAACATAGATACAAAGAGAAGCTAGCATATCATGTAACACCAACATAATTTGGCTATATGTGGCATTCATCCTTCGAAAAGCTAATTGCACTCACAAATATTTTCGGTTTTGTTCTATCGCTTTTGTTTTTGAAGGTGGAAGTGTAGATAGAGAGAGAATTGAAATAATGTCGTGTTGGTAGTATTTAACATCAAATTGTTATCGAACAAAGGGAATTGTTAAAAGCTCCTCTCACTTCCCTCAATTGCACTAGGCTTAAATAGCTTTCGCCTATCTAGCTTGCACATGTTCATACTTGGTCCTCGAGTTAGGCGCAAGGGCTTTCCAACCGTCATCAACAAGCTAGCGACGCGGCTTGTCCAGTCAGGGGAATCACATTCTTCATTTGAAACCTCGCTTGGCGCGTCATCTAGCTAGTTAGATTTAGGGTGTGTACATGTACATACCAGGAGGTACTAGTAGTAGAATACGCATCAGAACCCTTGCTAACTTGCAATAGCGACGTACCCACGTTGTGCGTCCTTCCGATGGAAAGCACGAATTGGAATTAGTAACGAGTACATGTATAATGTCATGTAATGTATTGTTCCAGGATTGTACTCGTCACAAATACAAGCAAATTGCTTACTCTCCCATGTCATATTGAGATCCGGGAGCCTCCAACATCCTACCCATTACGCATGGCAATTTGTGGTAGTACGCATGAGTTAGCTTGTGCTTCATGGATAGTACATGTACCGAGGTAGGTAGATCAAGGATTGTAGTCGGGGTTGAAGCGTAAATTTCACAATCAACGTCAATCATCCAAAGTTGAACATGCCATGGAACATGCGCAACTGCGTTTGATGAGTCGGGTCAGTAACCGAATGGCGAGTAAGCAATTGTGTCCGAGAAGGGAATTCTTGGTACATTTTTCAATGACGAGTGATGGTGTTGCCCAATTAGAAAGAACAAACATTGCCATCGTAGTTGCGGGAGCTGTACGTCGACAAGTCTCGAAGCGGCATGCCATATTTTTTGCTAACTTCCATGGTGGATTGAAGAACACGCGCTCTCCACTCAGGTCTCTCTCTATAGGACTAAATCACTCGGCGAACAATAAGGTAAGGCACCGTGCGAATTAAGACCTTTATCGTCTGCTCAACCTCCCATAGTGCAGTCAAATCGTGCGTGCAGAGGCTCGAAAACATAGTTAACAAGTTTCCAATCAGTTTACCGTTTGGGTGTTGCATGTCTAAGCTTGTTTCTCGTCTTGCTCCGACGACGACGATGACGACCATATAGTGACTTAGTTGGGGTCGTAACTGAAGTTGATGGAAGTGTCAAAGCAGAAACTTGCACCTTTGTCGCTAACAACAAGTAGATGTAGCCATTTGCTCTAGCTCGTCCGCCATCCTCTCTGCTTGTTGGGCGTTGCATTGTTTGGGTGTTGCATGTTGTTTGTTGCTTGTTGTTGCAAGGGGGCAAGGGGGCGTTGCATTGTTTGGGCGTTGCATTGTTTGGGCGTTGCGTTGTTTGGGTGTTGCATGTTGTTTGTTGCTTGTTGTTGCAAGGGGGCGTGTTGCTTGTTGTTTGGGTGTTGTGTGGCGGTTAGCCTCTGAAAGCTAAACGCTAGCACAAATCTGTTCTAATCTGTCTAGTTTTGTCGTTGCAAGATGGCAAAGTGATGTTGTCGAGAGGCAATGGTCAAAGATGTTTCACTGCTGTACTTAAGCAGAAGATGTTGTAAGTGAACAATGGAATTTTAAATGGTTCTGTCACCTCCCTCTACTGCGCTGGGTTAAATAGGCTTCTACCCAGCTAGCTTACGCCTCGTAGCTTTGCTTACGTGTCAGGCGTTAGGAATATCTAACCGTCGTCATCTATTTTGAGACGCGGCTCGTCTAGCATGGAGAATCACGACGCTGTCCATTTTGCAGGAGAACTCGCTTAGGCGCATCGTCTAGCTAGTTAGATTAATTGTGCGTATCTGTACGTACCGGGAGGTACTGGTCGTACAGTAGCATCAGTGCCCTTTATTAATATTGCAGTAGCGACGTACCCACGTTTGTATGTCCATCCAGTGGAAAAGCACGAATTAGCGTTTGTAACGAGTACATGTACAATGTCCTGCAATGTACTGTTATAGGACTGTACTCGTCACACTCGTACCCTCCCCCTCTTGACAAATCTTGAGGCCGCCGCGAGGCAGACCTCCGTGGTTCTTAGCTCCTTAACTGAAGATGTTACTGGGACTCAGGAATGCGCGCTGGGTGAGTGTGCATGAAGTCGATGTACGCCTGAGTCTTGGCGAACTTGCGCCATTGGGGCGTCTCCAAGAATTCTTGTAACGCAATCGTCCGGTGTACCTCGTTTAACCGGTGCCACACAGGTGGAATGTCGTCATCGCTGAAGTGCGTCATGAAGAGCAGATATTTGCCTCGTCGCCCAGGTAGCGACTTGATGCACACAGCAGAAATGTGCGAGACATCAAACTCCTCGTCGTCTCCTTCAAGTACAGTCACCGGGACAGCTGGTCGTAGCGGAGCGGTAGAGCAGGGTCTCAAGTTGTTAACATAGAACACATGATGTAAGCGTACTGTCGCTGGAAGTTTCAACCTGTAAGTATGTTTTCCAATCTGCTGCTCCACTGAAAAAGGTCCAAGCTGTCTGTCTCTGAGTTTCCGGTTCGGTTGTCCTCGCAAAAAAAGGTTTGTTGTGACGACTGACACCTTGTCTCCCTTAGCGAATTATGGCGTTGTAGACCGTTATGTGCGTGCTTGCATCTCGTCCTTGTGTAGCTGTAATACTGAGCGTACCAGGGTATGCACGTCTTGTAACAATCTCAACCGTTATGTTGCGTCTTGCGAAATTGGAATCGATGGTCGCATACTGAACAGCAGGTCAGGAGGCTCCTCATGAGAGAACCCAAAGTTAGCCTCGAACGGTGTGTGCTCAATTCCGAGTGCACGCGAAGCGTTGTAAGCGAATTCCACTTGCGGTAGTAGTGTCGTCCAATCAGAGCCATAATAGCAACAGAAGCAACGAAGAAGCTGCTGAAACGTGCTATTCACGCGCTATGTCAACCCGTCCGTTTCTGGATGTCGACTGGAAGACATGTTCAGACGCGTTCCGAGGCGTCTCCAAAGTGTCTGCCAGAAGACGCTGACGAACTTCGGGTCACGGTCGCTAATCAGCACACGGGGCAATCCATGTAAACGGTAGACTCCCTGTAAAAACAAAGCTGCAGTTTCTTCGGCTGTAATCGACTATGTACATGGCAGAAAATGGGCCATTCGAGTTAGATGGTCTACCACAATCAGCACACTGTTAAAGCCATTGCTCTCGGGCAAGTGTGTCAGGTAGTCAAGACCAACTGTGTGCCACGGTTTGGGTGGATCATGCAATGGGTAAAGAGTCACAGCCATCTGCGGTCGAATCTTTGCTCGTCGACACACGACGCAGCGTTCACAGAAATCTTTCACGTCTTGGCGAATTCGTTTCCACCAGAATCTGTCGAGTGCTTTAGCAAGAGTGCTAGCGCCCCCTCTGTGACGAGCTGACGAACTTTCGTGCAGCTCTGTGATCACTCTCAGTCAGAGCTCAAAGTTCTGCGGTATACAGAGGCGATTGAGGCGCCAAAAGTATCCATCTCTGACTTATATCCGGCTGTCTTTCGTCCACTCACCATCGTCCCCATAAAACGAATCTTGTGAGAACCATTTGCGAATGAGATCAGCGAACTCATGGCTCAGCTGCAGCGCGTCAACAGTCAGTAAATTTAACTGCGCGTCTTCAAACAGCAGTTGGGACTTCCGTCGTAGTTTTCGATCTGACGGAACCTCGCCATCCCGAAATAAGGGTACTGTGGCCTGAGGTACGAAGTTTGGACGCCGGCTTAACGGGTCATCTTCGTTGAGATCTCCCTTGCGATATGCAAGTGTCATCGAGCCCACAAACGGTTGCAAATTCCGCAGGTATCTTGCTTGCCGCTTGTTCAGCCTCTTGTTCGGTTGCCTGAGCAGATGCCGCAGTGTGTCGTGGTCTGTTACGACAAGGAACTTAGAGCATCCTTCAAGATAGCACCTCCAATGCTTGACAGCTTCGCATACGGCCAAAGCTTCTAAGTCGTACGCAAAGTAAGTGTTGCCACGCTCAGCTGGATTCAGCTTACGCGCCCAGAAAGAGAATGGTTGAAGACCTCCTCCTTGGCCTTGCAACATGATTGCTGCAATCCCCATTGTTGAAGCATCTGTAGCCACGGTGAACGTCGCGTCCGAGCCGACCTCCGGAAGGATCAGGCATGGCGCGAAAATGAGCCGTAACTTGAGAGTCTCAAAGGCTTCCAAACAGGCAGGCGTCAGCGTAACCTTCTGTGGATGGGACTTCCGCAGTAAGTCCGTCAATGGAGCCGTAAGGTCGCTAAAATGGTGTATGAATCTGGCGTAGAAGTTGCAGAACTGTACGAAACTACGAACCTCCTAGCCTTATGGCACCTAGAGTAGAACGTTGCAACGGAGGCCCGAGTCCCTTACGCTTAGTGCGTGAAACCGCCCCTACCCTACCTACGCGTTGTAGACCATATGGTTGCCTTAGACAAAATCATCGGCGTCGGCGTCAATAGAGTCGAGCTCGCGTGACATGGCCCATCGATAAGCACGTCATTAGGAGGGGTGAGGACCGCGAAGGGGTTGGCGTTGACGAAATCGCAGAACGTTGTCGGCCACTTAGAAGGGGGGTCACCCCGGGCAAGTTTCGGGATGGACCGAATAAAACTTAGTTAACGCATAAGAGGGATGCGGGGATGTCCAACAATAATCACCCACGAGGCGAGGGACGGAAGGAAAGACACGGATGAAGTGGTCGGAGATGTCCCATGAATATAGTCGACAGACAGAGTGTAAGGCTAGGGATCAAGTGAATTTTGTCGATGTTGATGGTAATGATATTTTGTAACGTCGATGTTGATGGTATTGATATATTGGATTGTCGATGTTGATGGCATTGATAGTTTGAGATGCAGACATCGATGGCAATTTAAGCCGATATTATCGCCGATGTATCGATATTCGGGACGATATATTGATACATCGGGCTTAAATAATCAATATTTTACAATTGTTTTGATAATTGATGGCATTGATGCGAGCACTATTGCCATCGTGTCGATGTCGATGTCGCAACCTATCACATCGATGGCACTATCACCAGGTGATGATGATAGTATCGACGATGCATCGATGGCTGATCCCTAGCCTTAACAGAGTGTGGGGCGGGATGAAGGGAAGGGCCTATAGTGGGGGGCCATGCAACAAAGTGGTCTATCACCCGGCACCAAAAGGTAAGTACAACAATACATACCGCACGCATGTTGTTGATGAAGGAATATCTAAGTGCTCGTATTGGTACGGGTAGGCGGTAGTGTCCCGCGCGAAAAAAACTATATTTATTATGGTCAGATTGATTTGAATCTAGAGGGTTGCATATCCAATTTCCATGTGTACGGGACAGTAACACTAGCGGTTACTGATACCGTTAAATAGCGGCGCGTCGCACTTGCAGGGCAACCACCTCGCCTTTGCAATTCGACGCAACCAACGACCAACGACTTCCCCAACGGGCAACTCTAGCTAGCCCGCGCCTTATAAGCCGTAGCTAGCCACGAGCCTAAGCACCCCCTATTTTCGCGCTCAGCCAATCTAGGCTTCGCGCGAACCCACCCACCCAACCCTGTAATCCTGCGCTAATCGTCCCCCAGGCCACGCCTGTGGGTGTCTTTTGACCAAATTGTAAGCAAGATTACATCTTTGGCAAAACGTGCCCTAGGGTAAAAAGTAAATAGCAAGTTACAGTGACTATACCGATATAATAAACATTGCGTCCCCCCCCCCCCCCCGTTCACTATATCGGTATGTTCACTATATCGGTGTTCATTATAAGCAGGCCCACCCGACCGCTATAGTAAACGGTTTACTAAATCGGTACTGTTGTTTATTGTAACGGTGACCCCGTTCACTGTAGCAGTCTGTGCCCATGCAAGGCAACCGGAACTGGAACGGTACCGGCTATCGGAACACGCCAACGGCCGGGTTCGGCGTCGGCAACACTGCCGTTATGTAGAGAAGTTTACTATATCGGTATAGTTTGGGGCATTGTGTCCCCCCCCCCCCCGTTCACTATAGCGGTAAGTTTATTATATTGGTAAGTTTATTATAGGGGTATACTTAGGGATTTTTCCCGGTGTTAAGAATCCGCCCCCCCCCCCCCCCCCGTTCACAATATCGGTATGTTCACTATATCGGTATTCATTATATCGGTATAGTCACTACTGTATTGTGTTATTCTATGGAAGGCTCGTCTCATTTTCCTGTAATCCAGTTGTCTTGTTATTCTAAGAGGCTCCGCCGAGATGCAGTAGACCGGCCGCGGGGCTGAATAAGTAGAGTGTCGAATCACATGTCGCTCTCGGAGTTGCGATTTCGAGACATTTCTTCGACACATTTTCGCATTCCATCGCACTTGTCCGCTCCATACTGGACAGACGCAAGCATCACAGCTAGGAGATACTGTTTTCCTGTCGCGCTGCTGTGAAGTGCGAAGCAAGTAGTCCCCGAAATTCGGTAGCTTTTGGCGATAGCTTTCAAAGCGCACAACACTCCCGGCGCGGCAAGCGATGGCGGTCTCTCTGCCACCGCTGCAAAGGCACTTGACAACCGACAAAGAGGTCGAGGAAACTTTGTGCAGTAAGGGGCTGAAAGGTGTGGCTCTCGGATAAGCCCTGACCTGGCGTCTGCACCGATGGGTCTACAGCGCGAAATATCGCGTGCACCCGCCGCTTTGCTTCCCGCCTCGCATGTGCTACCGGCACTGTACTACCGTGTGTTGCCACCGGATGCTGTTGCACAACGCAAGGCTTGTTGAGCTCAGATGTTGGATTAAAAATATCGATCATCAAACGACATCATTTTGTATTCCGCCGTCTGAATGTGTTGGTGTCACGGGGCGCGAGTAGTTGTTGAGCTTTACTCGGAGTGGTGCGGGCCGTGCAAGAGTGTGATTCCGACGTTCAAGCGCATCAGGTTGGACAAAGAGGACGAAACCACGTTGCTGTTCCTCACGGTGGGGCTCAGAGTCGTATGTTCCACTGCCGAGAAGTATGTAGCTCTCAAATGCTGTTGATCGAGTAGCCTGTCTGATTTTCTGGTCGTCCCGCAACACAGGTTTGTGCAGAGAAGTGCGACTTCCTTTCAGATTCTCAGGCACGGAGAGGAAATTCTGAGCCGTTATTCCTTTTCTATCGGGTAAGGCCCTGCAGGGCACGTTTGTTGACGTCATTACACAGCATATGCGTCACTCTCCGCACAGCTATGCCACCGTAGTCGGCACAGCTACTTGCGATAGCTGTCCACACGGTGCGTGGGTAATTAAGGGAAGAAGCGATGATTTGCGACTTTTGCACTGGGTCCGCGCTGTACTATATATAACACGAATGCTGGAGCTGTGAATAGGGTTGGCGAGTTTTTGTTGGCACTCATTGGTGTGATTGCTTGCCCTTCACAGAATGGGACGCTGAAGGAAAGGGTTGCGGGTTGTAACACGCCTAGGATCAACGATCTGATTATGACCCTCACGCCAGCAATGGCTGATGCTGACGATTTGGAGGTGAGCTTAATGGTCGACGCTCAGCTTTGCCGTTTGGGCCGTTTGCTGGCATGTTACATTGTGTACTGTTCCGCCAGCATTTGAGCACACCCACTACTTAGTAGAAAGACGCTTTGAGCGAGTTACGAAACCGATTTTGTCCTTCGTTCGCGTCTGTAGGAGAACCCTCTGGTGCAAGCGCGCAGGGACCGTGAGAAGAAGGAGAAGGAGGCCGCGAAAGAGGCTGCGAGGGAGGCGGCGAAGAGAAAGAAATGAAGCTTGGGTAGAACAGTATTCAGTTATCAGGCTGTGGGCTCGCGGATTGGGCTGCCCGCATGTCGACTGCATGGCTTGTCATCTTTCAGAGTGATGATCAAGCGGTGGTATGCGATGGTTGATATATCTTTTGGGGCGTCGCTGGGACGTTCCCGGGTAGCTGCATGCTATGGAGCTCCCAGTAAATTGCAGGTCCCGCCACTGCCATGCAGGGCCAGCGATGGTAAAATCACAGCTATTTTGTATTACGATCCTTCAGATTTGCGCTGCACGCCATCCGGCCTGTCGACTTCCCAGGCATATGTCCACTGACAGTGTGAAGTGCATGGCAGTGGTTGAGAGGTGAACCTGGTCACCTTATGTGCTGTTGATTTTAGTGTAGAGACGAACGAGTGCGTCTTGTTGTGGGCGAAGGTTTTAAAAGGTGAATGCGTGGCGACTATGAAATTAGGCTGCTTTTTCTCCCTTCCAGGGTTTGATGCCTTCGCAAGGTATTTCAGGCAGAGCCCCTGATGTGAGCCCACTCATATGAGAGTTGAGCAACAATAGAACGGACTGAGTTAAGGACTCGTTAGGAAACGTTTGGTAAAAATGATATGCGCTGGTTTCAGTGCTACCTGTCGTTATCTATGACGCGTATTAGGCATTCACACAGGATAAATAGATAATTGGACTAACGGAAAGAGGGGGGAAGACGGGCCTGGTAAGGCCATTCTGATTCAATGTATTCCACCCCCCCCCCCCCCACCCCCCCCCACCCCTCGCCTCGGTTTTGACCCCTCTCAAGAAAGTTTGTAATTTCATTTTCGTACTCGGGTATAACATGAGACCATGCCATTGTGCTTTTGTTTTTCTAAGCGCTTTTGTTTTATCAAAAAAGTTGCTGCGGTATTTGCAATGCATAGCGCGGATGTTTATGCACTTGTGGACGCGGGGGCCTGGGGTGGGGGGGGGGGAGGGGGGGATAGGGCAATGCATTAATCGTGGTGCTGAGGAAACAAGAGCACTACAAGGGGGTTCTACTCTGGTTGTCTGCCCCTATTCCAAACATTTCAACTGCCGCGACGGTTTCTTCCCACGACGCCTTTAATGACTCCCGGATCGTGGCTTGTCTTACATGCCATTGTTAATGCCATTATGGCGGCTGAGTTGCTTGCGCGGAGGCTCTCCATGTAGTCTACACATATAATCCATGCCCATATATTTGCTTCATGAGCGCCCAAATGTTTTCCTTCGTCACCGACTCAACAATCACCAAATGCCCGTTAAGCTCGCAAGTATTCCAACATTCTATATATCCACGAACACACGTTAAATTAAATATTGATGGATAAATTGAAATATTACCCGCCCCTCACTCACGCACACAGCGACACACAAACCGTGCAGAATAGCATATTCGTCTCTGTACTGATTACACGTGCTCAAAGACAACTCCCGAACTTGCATCTTTTGTTGATCTGTCTATCCATTGTAATCTGTCTTGTTGTTGCCGCGACATTTCCTGCCATTGCTTAACAGGTACCCTTTTACAATTGTGGATGCATGCGGGCGCAAGTGGAGGGGTGGACTCGTTAGCGCATTAAGCACATTGTTGACGATACAAGACCATCTAAGCAGCGTAGATGATTTTCAGCCCATCCGCTCGTGTGTAGCCTCTACCCCCACCCCAACCATTGCAAATTTCTACACATAAACACCCGCATGTGTCTTGCAAAGTTTTGGGACATAAATGAAAAAATACTCTTGCTGCATGAGTTCATTCAGAGCCCTTACATTTTCATCCGCTTTGCTTACATAGTGGGCTAAAGAGACACACGATTGGACGGCACATGCTTCTAAGAGCCGTCGTGACAACAAAGTTGCAGCACGTCATCCAGTTGGGAGTGTCCAAACCTAGAAGAGTACGGCCTACATGCCCATGGATTTTGGGTTTGCATGTAATATTATCTCCGCCCATCATCATTGCGGATTCTCCGATCTGCAAGAAAGGTTTGTTCATGGTGTGGGTGTAGGAGCACTCCACTGCTTCCATGCCTCCATGGGGCTGCCGGGCATGATGTCCTCATCACATGTGTGCGCTCAATGAATAATTAAGGTATAAAGCCATGTCTACGTTTAGAGGTTGCTTTCCAAAGATGAAACTATCGCATCCATGGCATTCTCGAGGTATGGCAATTATTGTTTTACGCCCTAAACCCAACCCTAAACCGGTCGCTGGTGTATTGGCCGCCAATAATAACAAATAAGTTTTCGCGGGAGTTCGTACCCGTACCAGTACCATAAAGTACGAAACAATGTGAAATTGTATCTGTCCTCGCGAAGTACTATATAAAGTACGACAAATCGAAATTATAGAATATGTATGAATTACCCGTTGTGCCTAATGATAATGCCTTCCTGTTGATTTCACACACACACTCTCTCTCTCTCTCTCTCACACACACATTGTGTCTTTTGTAATAATCCACACACTCTGTCTCTCACACTTTGTGTTTTTGTAATCAGCTAAACATTGCTCCTGCACCATCGTAGCGGTGCGCAGTAGTTTTAAGACGTACATCCCAATCCCTGTCCAAGATAAAGCGTGCGCCTTACACCGCCATACATTCATATTTTCCAAATAAAAAAGCCGCATTTTTAGCACCGAATCCATCGAGCTGATGATAAGGGGATACACACACACACACACACACACACACACACACACACATGTAAGCAAATTAATGTAGTAGAATGCATAAAAAGGGGCCAAATTACAGAGTTCGCCCCCCACCCCACCAAGAGGTTTGCGGCGGAAAATGACCTAAAACCTTAAAATAAACCAGAATGGCCTAATCGAGTCCACAATTCGCGGTGTTGGCATTTTCTTATTTGATTCACTCTCAGTCCCGCCCTCCGGATTGCACCCTTGGTCACCGGCGTTGCCTTATTGCGCGCTCAAGCGTTTTGGGAAGCAGCCAAATGAAAGGTAAAGCGAAAAAGCGACAAATGCAAATTGTGGGCTAAATGTAAATACCGTGGCTAGCCTGCCTTCAGACAAATTCCTGGCAGCCACCTGCACTCGCGAGTTTACCAACTCATTACAGAGTTCCGAGCTGAAATAACGTGTTAAAGCAACGCCACTGGTCTTTAGAACACGGTGCTGATTGTCTTGAGAATGAACATGCGTACACCGAACAGCAATCAAGATACTGGAGTTGCCTGGTGGGAGCCATGCACGTTGATTGATTCGGGGTTGAAACAGTGATTTTTGTCTGATGATAAAGTACCTGAACATGCTGAGTTCTGATCGTGCTAAGGCATAGCAGGGAACTCGTTGTCGATGGCATTGGCGGAGACACTGACGGAAGTGTTCGAGGAGGGCTCGTCGTCCTCGACCACCTTCACCGGGACCTTCCTTGTGCGCTTTGACCGGGTTTGCAAAATCGTGGGCGTGTACTCCTCCTCGGCGGCTGCAGCTGCAGCCTCCTCAGACTTTGATTCCCCTGCACCGGAGCTGCCTCCCGTCGAGGTCGCATCAAAGGCGAGAATTTGGTCCACCAGCTCTGGCGACAGAGCCTCCCCGGTCCTGTGTCGGCAAGCACGGCGAAGGAGCCATCAATAAAGGCAGTTTGAATTCTTGAGACAAACAACAGCACAGTAAAAAATTAAGTTGCATGCGGCACGAAAGCAGAAGTTACCTGCGGGCCGAGCCCAGCTTCTTGATTGGGCCCAAGTCGACCTCGTCGACACTCGCACCTCCGAGCTTGCGCAGGAAGATCTGCCGTAGCACACGCGCAGTAAAGCGAAACCCAGAGAACACAAAACGGCCTACGTGCTGATGCTGCCGGCGCTTCGCGAACTTGTCACTCGCACTGGTGTTATCGGACGTCGCATAAAAAGCCTCACCTGCTGCCCCATGGTCAGGATGGTGTTTGAAAAGTAGTAGAGCGAGAGGCCGGAGGGGACGTTCAGGGAGAACCAACCAATCATGAGAGGCAGGAACTGCAAAATCTTCATCGTCGCATTCTGCTGCTCCTCATTCTC